>OY986042.1:103117137-103677665 GCA_963920215.1 Nineta flava
TTTTAATTGTAGCACATAATTAGCACATAAAAAGCACTTAATTTTAGTAGGTAGTACATTCATTTTCGGGACACTTTATAACCGATGCTCTGCTGTCTTGATGTTAAGCTAGCCGAGCACTTTTAATTTTCATATTCCACCGAAACAAAAAAAAAAACACACAAATTTTAATTGTAGCACATAATTAGCACATAATTTTGGTAGCTTAACTTACTTTGCTCTGCTAGCTTAACGGAGGTTCAAAAATCGATATATGTGGATGAATTAAATTTTATGTAAAAATTTACATAAACAAAAATGATGATTATTACACTTACTTAAAATTTTGTTTTTGTAAAATGTATCGCATTTGATTGGATATTTCTGTTACATAAACTTCTTTAAATAATGGTGCAACTCGTGCTGTAACTGCACCATCACCGGCGCCTAAATCTAAACATGATTTACCGAGCCAATCGTATGGTAAACTTAATAAATAGCAGAATTGTTTCGTTGAAAATACAAACATTGAACCACGTCCCAGCCATCTGTAACCAAAACAAAAAAAGATTTATAGGTTTAGGACAAAATATGATCTATTAAAATCAAATTAATAATATGATGTTTGGGATAAAATCTCATCAAAAACAAAAATGTGAAAGGGCAAACATTTTTGCATATACAAAAAGTATTGATATTCTAGAAAAGTAAAAAATGTTCGCCTACAAGCAGTGCAATCTATGTAAGGGCAAAGTTGTTTAGCTACAGTAAATAAGTTTCTATTAAAAAAAACATTTTTAAAAACAAGCTTTTTATAGTATAATTAATTTTTTACAACTTTACTTCTTATGTGTTTTTCGATTTTATCAATATTAAGAGAGATTTACCAAATTTTGTGTTTCCCCCACCCTCTAAACCCCCTTTCCCCTTGTCTATTCTTGTCATGATTCCCATATAAATAAATTGCCAACGGAATTGAACAAACATGTAAAAATTCAACTCCGTAGCATAAGATGAAGTGATTTTAATTCAGCTTGCAAGATTTGATCTGAACATATAATACATACATACATTGCAAGTTAAATAACAGCTTGTAAAAAACGAATTTATTTTGTAAGTGTCTCAGGTGCTGGATATTTCATAAATTTGGTGCCAATCGTCAGAAGGGGGGGGGGGTTCACGCTACGTTTTAAATTAAAACTTCATAGTTTTTTTGGTTTTTGAGATACAATGGCCTAAAAACTGACGCTAAGCCTTCCTGTAAAACATACATGGTAGGTAGTCGACTATAGTTAATAGATTTCATTCCTAAGGCGAATATTTTTTAATTTTGTGGGATGTCACTACTTTTTGTATGCAAAAACTATACCCCACTCACATTTCTGTTTTTGGTCGGCTCCAGTTCCCGAAGAAGGCTCCTATCAAGAAAACGGAATGTCTCCTTCAACTTACGGTAAGTACTCTTGTTAAAATTATTTTCAATTAATTTACTCCTGTTAACATCACTCTTATTGAAATTACTCTTATATTGTCTCAGGATATGTTATTCGTTGCTAATTTGGTGACAGTGAAACTGTCACCAATGTAAAACTGTCACCAAATTAGCAACGAATAACATATCTAGAGACAATATAAGAATAATTTTAATAGTGATGTTAACAAGAGTAAATTGAAGGAAAGTAATTTTAACAAGAGTAATTTCATTAAAATGTATTATATTTTAATTTATTTTGTTTAATTTTTTATTTATTTTCATTTTTGTGTATTGATTTCGATTTTTTATCTATTTCTAATTGTCGAAGAGCAAATTACGACTAGCTAATTTATACTGATAATGACTACTTTGTAGTCGAAATACGTATTTATAATACAAAAACTGATCTAGGTATTGGGGCGAATTTGAAATTTTATTTCAAAAACCTAGAGTTCTCATTAATTATCATTTGATAATCTAATATTTATAAGACAAATAGTTGTTAACAAAATTTTGGCGTGAAAATCTTTAGAGGATTTTATACCAGTACGGGCGCAGATATAGTCTTAAAGGGTTTGGAGGGGGTCATAGAATTGATAGAAATTGACAACAATAATTCTTTTCCAGATAAATTACTATTTTAATTCACGCCATTCTTTCAATTTAATTTAGTAACAAAATTATACATTTAAAAAATGATTCTTCCTCTAGATCCGCGCCTGCAGTTTGTGCAGTAAAATTAAGAGATAAAATGAGCAGAAAATTTGAGAAAAAAAATTGATAAAATGCCAATTATTATCCTGACTGTGTGTATACAGTTTTAAAAAGTTTTTTTATTTTTATTGAATGACTGTATAAATAATATTGGGGTGAAAATAATATTAAAAATAGAGTATTATTATTATTAAACATTATGAAAAATTTTAAGAGGATCTATTTTTATTTTATATAAAATGTAATAAATTATATTAAACGAGACAATTTAAATGAGATACAGTTTGCCAATTATGATTTATGTTACTATATACAAGTTTAAAAAAAATAAATAATAAAACAACATTATTAATAATTTTAATGTGATTATTATAATCCAAAGAATTATTAGTTCTTGGAAATAAAAAAAAAAAACATTTTTATGGTGCTTTTTAAATATTTTATTTTATTTTTTAAATTTGTGATATAAAAAAACAGTGTGATTTACATAAATCACATAAAAAACTGCTAGTAAAACTTCTATAGAAACTGGTGGTCTGGTCCTATTTTGTAAGTGAAGGATAATGAACTGGAAATTTTTTATGTTATTAAAAATTGTAAACCGTAGGGTTCAAGTATGAGATCACTATGATGGTTTAATTTCAATATCAAGCGACTTACGCTTTTGCAATTTTTTACTTTTTAGTGCATTATCTACAAATAAAGGTATGTATTTTAGTTTTTTTTTTTGAAAATATTAATTATTTAAAAAAAAAATTGATTTTATGTTCTTTATTCTCCAATTTCCTGATGAGTTAATATGGTGCCAAATTATTGGCTTGCAAGTGCTTGAAAGTAAAATAGCGGCTACTCAGCCTTTAGCGGCCGCCAACTATCTTCGGCACCTAGAATCGAAGATAATTTGTGAGACACGCACTGAATTAGCAACCATAATCCAATTTCATATAAGATAGTTACGATTAGCTAGTTCATACTGATGATGACCACTTTGTAGTCGAAATACAAATTTATAGAATACAAATAATTGATCTAAGAATTTAGTTGTCTGCTATTATTTTATAAGTATAGCCATTTTCTTCCTTAATTTATATATTTTCTATACAGTGAATACCGTTTATTAGAAAATCGAAATGACAAATCGTATTTCTCATAGTATCGTGATTCAAATTATATCTATTTAAAATAATTATTGATCACAGTAAAAAATGTTTAATAAGTTGTAGAAATATTATAACTTATATATTTTCATTTTACAGTGGACGACAATATGTATCCCCAACAATATGGCTGCCAGACCAAGGTTGGATTTAAATTCAAACTGAAATTAGAAAACGAATGAGAATTTTATTGCACTTAATATTAAATGTATATTTTTCTTTCTTAATTATAGCAATTTTCAGCCCAAAATAATAAACATTTTAGAATTATTATTCACACTTATATCACCTTTAATTTCGTCGGTTTAAGTTTTTTCTGACATGTTTTCATTTAAAATACTTTGTAAAAGATTCACACACGTGATTGGCCCTTGCGAATAACAAAATCAAACATAAGAAAAGGCTAGAATGCAGTCCCGCATGACAAAAAATGAACTATTATTTTTCGAAATACAACTAATGACAGCTTGTCTGCCGTAAGCGCTTGACAATTTGAACAACCCAAATTTGTACTCGTTACCTTGCTGTGAATTAGTGAAATTATCCAAACCAATAATTCATTTAAAATGCCTAAATGT
The DNA here is from genome assembly GCA_963920215.1 of Nineta flava. NCBI lineage: Eukaryota > Metazoa > Arthropoda > Insecta > Neuroptera > Chrysopidae > Nineta > Nineta flava. The sequence continues at coordinate 103,121,040 of OY986042.1, forward strand.
AGACCAGTGATTCTCAACCTTTTTTTGTCGCGGCACACTTTTAACGATTTCATAATTTTACGGCACACAAAGAAATAGATAAGTTTAAAAGTTGTTTTCTTACCTATAATACACTCTGTAAAATAGTTTGTGATCATAATTTTGAATATAAAATAAAATAATATGTACTACAAAAACAACAGTACGTTTATTAAGGGATTCATTATAAGTTAATAACAAGAATACTTTTAATGAGAAATTTGAGTTTGATGTTTTTTGATAATTTCATTTATATTTGGTCGTAAAAATGACAATGCTACTCTCATATTTTCTTCTACATTTAACAGTCTCTACCTTTTTTTCGTTTTTATGTTGGCTAATACTTTACTATATACATTTCTAGAATTTGGCGGCACACAAAAGTGCGGCGGTACAGTGGTTGAGAATCACTGTTCTAGACCAACGCTCTATCTCTGAGCTACCTGAGATGTTATGGCAGTTGAATGCATATGATCTTTTACAATCTTGATATCAATGTATTATTAATTTGTTTATTTACTATTTACATAATTTTTAATTGTTTTTTTATTGTAAACTAGCGTCTATTTATTCATTGTTAGTATGGTTGCCTTTCGGTTGTATTATACCATCAGAAGTGACTAGAGTTTACTTAATTTGACACTTAGGTAATTTATCTGAACATTGATAATTTCTATTTTAAATGTAAAATAGAAATGATTAAAAAAAATATAAAATGGGTAAATGTGATTTTACATTTTAAATATCTATTTAGAAATACCAACCATTTCAAAAATTACCCATATACCAACCAACAACCTGCTTATCGCAGTCTTATAAAAAGTTTTACTGTAATAAATTACCAATATACATAATATATTTCAGTGTGTTATGCTATTAAAATGAATCAAAACATGAATCCTCACAAGTTAAAGACAGGATAACCTACTGCGTGTGTGTACGTGTATATTGGCAAACAACAGAAAACCTACACCGTACACATATAGGTAGGTACCAACCTATCTATACTTTAAGAGATGTGATCCAAAATGGGATTAAAAAAAATTCACCGATAAAACTCATGCCATGTTTATTTGTATCAACACATAAATACTTAAATATGAATGTTTACGTTATAAAAATAACATGACTATAAAATGTTTTTAATATTACAAAAAAAAACGAAAAACGAAAAACGAAAAAAGCTGTTCACGGTCTGAGCTGAACTGAGCGCACATGGATCACGGATTTAATAAAACCTATTTTGACAAAATGGAAACCCGACTTCTAAAATCAAATATTCTATAACAAAAGATGCGCTAAAAAGTAAAAAAATAATAGCATATTCTTGTGCCAATTTTAGTTCACCAAAGCAAAAATTTTTAAATATATATGTACAATTATTGTTATTTTTGGAGGCGGTGTCAACATAGAGAAATTCACATAACTTTTGGACACCGCCTACAAAAATAACAATAATTGTACATATATATTTAAAAATTTTTGCTTTGGTGAACTAAAATTGGCACAAGAAAATGCAATTATTTTTTTACTTTTTAGTGCATCTTTTGTTATAGAATATTTGATTTTAGAAGTCGGGTTTCCATTTTGTCAAAATAGGTTTTATTTCTCGCTTTTTAGTGACTTTGAAGTTTAATAACTGATTTTATTTGTCTAAATATGGATAGACCTACTAAACGAACAACTAATTTTTAGTGAATTTTTTTATAACACTTTTTTTTACCCGTTTTTTTTTTTTTTGTAATTTTTAGTGCATTTTTTTATAACAGATTTTCAGTTTTTTTTGCAAGCATTTGGTTTTTTTTTTTGTAAAAATTTTTTTTTTTGGGGTCGGTTTTTTTTTTTGTAAAAAATTTTTTTGAAGTCGGTTTTTAAAAAAATTTTTTTATTTTCCCATTATGAATGAGTATACCCTTTAAAAAAAAAATTTCGCAGAAATCGGTTATCACATATAAAATGAGGATTTTCCTCAATTTCCTGGAGATCCCCTCATCAGAATGCGATTTGGCGACAATGGGACCAATCGGGAATCAAACCCTTTAAAACAAAAACAAAAAATTCAAAATCGGTTCATAAATGACGGAGTTCTGAGGTAACAAACATAAAAAAAAAAAAAAAAATACAGACGAATTGAGAACCATCCTCCTTTTTTGAAGTCGGGTTAATAAATGAATGATTTCTTTTGACCTAAAATAAAAAAACTTAATATTAAATTCAACAGCAGGGTGGCTACTAATTAACGATGTCTATACTGATTTTTAAAATGTTTTACAATCTTAATACTTGTAATAGTATATGATGATACATACTACAACATGAATTGTAAATACAGATGATTATATTGGTTTTATAAACATTGTAAAATTTTTCATTCAGGAATCGATTGAACCTGAAGTGTACTCACTACTAAATCTCAATTTACTTTCATATTTAGATATCTTTACGTATCCACTATATTCCCTGAGTTACCTCGGTAAGCACTAACAAATCATTGATTGATTATTTTTCAGACAAAATAAACGTTTGGTTTCAATTCCAATACATTGCGTTTTATTTAATCTTTTAGGCTTTAGGATTACTTGGAACCTTCTCTTCTCCGCCAACATTTGGCGCTCGAGTTTAAAGTTATACAAGTATTCTTCAAACCCAAACAAATCATTGATTGATTATTTATCAGGAAAAATAAACGTTTGGTTTCAATTCCAATAAATTGTTTGTTTAATCTTTTAGGTTTTAGGATTACTTGGAACCTTCTCTTCTCTTCTCCGCCAACATTTGGCGCTCGAGTTTAAAGTATTCTTCAAACCCAAACAAATCATTGATTGATTATTTATCAGGCAAAATAAACGTTTGGTTTCAATTCCAATAAATTGCTTGTTTAATCTTTTAGGTTTTAGGATTACTTGGAACCTTCTCTTCTACACCAAAACATTTCGAGCCCCAGTTTAAAGTTATAATCTTCAAATCCATTGAAATGAATAATTTCATGAATACTTTTAAGTCCACAAAACAATACTGAAGTGAAAAAATGACACATCTCTTAGGAATATAACCACAAACCTTCTGTATACATGACCATAATTCGGCCACAGTTGCTAGTGTAACCGAATATACTAGTCAGATGGTCGCACTTGTTACCGCACTCTGCTTGGAACTGGAAAGTTGCGAGTTCAAATCCCGGCGGTACAAATTTGTCAATTATAATTAATGGGGCGGATAATTGACTAAGCTGTCGGCGTATGGACAAAGAGCAAAAGTAACCGGCTATGCTTGTGAAGGTTTTCTGCAGTTTCCTTTCACAAACTTCAGATGAATATCTGCATAGTCGGCTGCAGTCGCACAACCTACCAATTCCTAGTCTATATACAAATTCCTTGTCCTGTAAGGGTCGGTAAAATAGGTCTAGAAAGGCCTACTTGAAAGGCTACGACCTTCCTTCAGCTATTACTAAATAATCTCACTTGAAATTTCTATATTTCATTAAGTTGTTTATTTAAAACACCAATTAGACAGGGTGCATTATTTGAATCCCTGAACCGGGTGAAAAACGATTGTGAAACAATCGACGCTACGATCTTTATGTAAACAGAAAACATTGCCTGTTTTTTTACAGCCTATTTCTACATGTAAATAAATAAAATAATATCAATGTCAACGTCAACTGTTGTGGATTTTTTGTTTAAATTTTAAGCTACTCATAGAATAATATATAACGCTAAACGTTATAATTTATAACATGAAGTTTTAACGTAATTCAGTTCTATTTAAACAAATTTTAACATGAGTTTTGGATTGCTTATTGTTTTGTTTGTAAAGGCCCAAATAGACGCAGAACATGGTTGCAGCAACATTGAACAGCAACTAGCTTGTTGCTGCAACCATGTTCTGCGTCTATTTAGGCCATAAGGGAAAAATCTTGTAACCAATATTTCGAGTAGTTCTAATTCAGCTAAAGCTTTGAAATTTTTCACTTGTGTTTAATTCATTTAAGACAATGCAAATAGTACATCGAATATCGTTCTATATATAGATGCAATTATATAGTTCCTGAAGTAGTAATTTGATGGAAGAGTTGATAAATATTGGGAAGTAATAATAATATAAAAATATAAAAATAATTTTTTTATAGTAAAACTAAAAAGTAGAAAATAATAGACATTACCATTTTTTTTAGAACAATCTTTTATTTAATGAACTATAAAAGTAGAAAATATAATTTGTCCACCGAGTCACTAATATGCGGCCATAAAGAAAAGCATGAGGTGGATATTTAAAGTTTGAGCTTTAATGACGTGTCAAAATTAATATTGAAATAATTACTAAAATTAATTGGATAGTTTATGAGAAAATCATGAGAGTAGAATTATTATTTTTAAACACTTTGTGCCAGAAATATAAAAACTTAAATCCAAAAAAAAAGTGAAACAAATGTTGCGATAATTAGAACATTAACCCAAAAAATTCATTCAAAGACGCATTCGAAATTTTTTTACAGGAGAACAAAAAGATAAATGCAAAATATGGTGATTTTAATATTGGTTTCAAAACTGATAGTTTTTATCGTGAATCTGTGAGGTTTAAATGTTTTTAAAGTGTTTAAATAATTAAAATTCATCCGACATACTCGAGTCAGCGAGCGACATATATATATATATATATATATATATATATATATATATATGAATATAATCATATTTATATCAGTATTGAGGCATTAAATTCCCATTATATAATATATTTGTAGTGATGACTATTTAAGATATTACCAATTGGCACGCACATCACAAAATTTTCCAATAAAATTATCTAGGTCTATAAAAATAAAAACAAACAAAAATTAGTAAATATTTTTAACATTTTTAATAAATTCCGTACCAAAAAATTAAATTTTTTTTTGTGAAATAGTAATTGTTTGTTATTAGTTTAGCTTGTCGTTTATACGATTTTTTACACAAGCTCCCGCAATTCAAGACTAAAAACCTCAAAGTAATTTCCCACCGCTTCCACTATTTCAAATATTTATCGTTCACACCGCTTCCACTACTTAAAATATTTATCGAAACTTCTATTACAGTGAATATTTTCGAATTCTATCTCTCGTAGCGAGATAAAACACATACCAGTATTTAAGTCGAATCAGAAGCTTTTAAAGAAAAAAAGTTTTATCAAAATTGGTGCAGCCTGAATAAAAATTTAAACTGATATTTACATTTTTATAATAGTCAAGATTTTACATTTTGAGTGGACAACAAGTTTAATAAAACAGTATTTTTTTGATTCAATTATTGGCCAACTGATAAGTTTTGCTAATAAAGATAATTAATGGTGCATCAAGAAATTATGTATTAATTAATTTATTATTATTTTTTTAAATAAAATTTATTTATTAAGATTAAAAGAAACAATTTAATATCCCAACTTTTCATTGCACCATCAAAATTCTTATTTCTATTTTGTGGAGTACTTTCGAATTTCATGACGAAATTATTTCATTGATGATGCCATATTATTAGAATACCATCAGAATTGCATACTTTTGGAAGTTTTTGTAGCTAACCAAAAATAATCAAAAGTAAATGTCATCAAGTTTAAAATATTATCAAAGACTGACTGTACAATTAAATAAGAAATTTGAAATTCGACTTGAAGTTCGTTTGAAGATGGTTTTTTGCCAGTATCTGTACAAGTTTGTCTAGAAAAAATGATCAGAATAATTTTAGTTACAAAATTCTCTATAAGTAATGCGATAACCCACAAAGTTTTGTATTAGGTATAATAGCAACAATATTTTTTTATCAGTATTGAGAACTGACCTGAGGGCAGGGCAAGAAAAACATGGCTGATAATTGTGTGCAACGAAAGAGTAATCCATTTGTTTAAGTTCAGTAATCTTATCAATTTTAATTAATTTTTGTCAAATAATTATTTTTTTCTCAATTTTGACAATTTGAAATGTCAATTTATTTTATTTTAAATTTATTGACAAATCATTTATTCCCAAAATTTTGTTTATCTAGATATTTTTACAGAAACTATGAACTATATCTGGGCTATAGTTTTGGAATTAGCTATAACTTTGGAATTTTGAACTTTTGATAGTTTTGGAGTCGTAAAGAAAATTTTCCTAGGGTCTTCTCTCATCATTATTTGGCTATCTCCTGTAATTTTCTCAAACAATTCGTACATTAACATTTTCATAATTGTTAAACGTATGTGAAAGAAACAAAAAACTTTTGTGTACGAAATACTGAATGTACTCATCTTACACACACTTACCAAAAAAAAAACAAGAATGAAGACTCAACAAGATGTAGGAAAGATTGCGTTTATTAATAATATTAATTTTATATTTATTATAATCTTATAAAAAATATAATATACCTTCTAGCTAAATATTTTAATTAAAGGTTATAATTTAATTATTTTATTGCACACATATTAATTTTGACACACACACAATAACACTGCAAGCCATTGGAGTTTGAATAACGAACATTCAAGGCAATTTATAACAAATTGAAGAAATAAATGAAACACGAAGTGGAGCTGCTCTCGTAGAGCAAACAAATTATTAGTTAAATAGCTTGTGTAGTAAATTAATAAAATTTAACTAATAATTCAATCATATAAAATATTTTTTAGCTATTAATATAAATTATATATTTTTTTTATAGTTTATAATAAACTAGCATTACCCGTCGCGGCTTCGCTCGCAAAAATTTTGTAACGCCCTTATAATCAAGTAACATAAGGCCAAGGACTGATAAATTGCGTTTAATTTTTTAAATCCATTTGTTGTATGCACTGCCACCTATTTGAAACATTTTTGAAGTAGTCATGTTGTGTATAATCCCATCTATAGGCAAATTTTTAAAACCTATTTGTTGTATGCACTATGCATAGCATATTTAACACATTAGTTGCTTACTGCCATCTATCGAAAGGCGGAGGACTTTGTTTTATAATATGTCACCTCCAACAAATATCCTTTATTTTATACTATGTAAGGATAACAAATCAAAACAATGTTGGTAATTGATGTCGAAAGATTATTTCGAAAATTATTATATGTACAAAATTAGCAATTACTTAAGTCTATAATAACTTGCTGCATACTTGAAATTATAACAATAACCCAATCAAACAAGGATTTAACCTCGGAAAGAAAGATAATAAATCGTAAGTCTCATTTCGTCACATGTCCGCGTCTTAAGATATTCAAAGGGAAATGTAGTAAAATCGTATCTCGTTTGCTATGCGTTAAATCATGTTTAAGGTTGTTGTGAAACTGGTGAGGGAAAGTACGGGTAGGTGAGTTTGTCCTATACTAAATGCATTGATATCTCATCCATTGCCAACTCTAAATAATTAAAAATTTTGCAATAAACATATATTTGTAGAAAAATACATATTGTTTAAAACTTGCATGGTGATAAAACTAGATAAAACTAAATAAAAGTAGATTAAAATTACTATAACTAAAAATAAAACTAGATTAAAATAAATATAACTAAAAATAAAACTAGATTTAGAATATTTTTCGATCTACAAATTTAATTATCTCAGGAACAAAAAACAAGATTAATTTGAATTTTGGTCCAGGTATTTATAAGACTTTGATAAATATTACGACAGTTTTTCATAATACTAGCACATCTGGTTGTCAAGAATTGGATTTTTGTATTCATGTTTTTACCGACGAGTCCATTTAACCTATGTAAAAATCTCTTAAAAATCGTAACTTTAACATTTTTTTACTCAAAAACTAAAAACAGGATCAACTTCAAATTTTGACAGGATATTCTTTATTATTGAAATAATAAGCTGTAATATTTTGAAGAACCTGTCACTAAATTGAATTTTCTTCATAACACCCTTAAAGTTATTATGAAACTTGAAGAGCCCAAAATTGTCTATAATTTATGTCCTGGATTTTTTTAAATCGCTAACCGTTTTTGAGATATTGTGCAGATTATGGGATTTTATTGAAATGCTTATGGAGGTCACGCCATCAATGGATGTGGCACAGTATTTGCGCGTTGTTTAAGAAAAAGTAATCAACAAATTATAGAAGTGCTTGAAAAACAACCTGACTTGTAAAATGGACAGTAAAAGTGGCGTTCTTTTTTATAAAATTTTACAGCTGATTTGTACCGAATCTATTCGGTTTTCGAAAAATTGTTCGGAATAAAAGCTGTTAGTATTAGTTGAAAACAGTTACTGAATTTGTTTTTTGAATGTTTTTTCGTGGTTTCTTAACGAACTACAGGCAAACTTTGTGGTTAAAATTAAGGATCAGATATAAATTACATTAAAAAAAATTATGTGACAAAGATTAAAATCAATTTTCTTAATATTTTTTTTTGCTTATTTGAGAAACACACCTCTCCCTAAACAGTAATAAAATGTATAAATAAAAACATTTTGAAACATGTTCAAAATAAAAGAAAAAAAAATTCCATCTTGCTCTTTCATTGATACCAGGGGTGCACAATTATATCATAGAAATAGAAAATAGCATTGTTCAGATGGTTTCAAAGAACCTTATTCGAAAGTTTTATAAAAATTTGCCGATACTATTTCTAATATAAAAAACTGTAGGGTCTTTTCCCCCAAAACACTTTTCTACAAAATTTCAGTTTCAGTATTATGGGTGCATTCAGAAATATAAATCAGTATACCGACCAGTGATAATGACGTCATCGAATCGACGCCATATTGTACTGGTGAGAAAACTGTGACGTATGATTATTTTGCCGGGTGTGTGCATCAGACTGTTTAGAACTTCTTTTTATATAAAATAATTCATTATAATTATAAATAATGGCATCTGAAGAAACTAAAGATTTACTTTTACACAGAAAGTAGTAAAAGTAGAAAGCAGACGCAGTGTATTTTTGAACGATTCAGCAGTATGGCGTCGATTCGTGACGTCATTGGCACTGGCCAGTATACTGATTTATATTTCTAAATACACCCTTTAACTACTTGATGATCTACCATCAATGATCTACCATCGAGCTTTCCAAGAGTTTCGTACAGAAAGGTCACATCGCCAAGATGACATATAAAATAGAGTACCCCTGGGGAGTGTTTTAATACCCAGTATATGTAATATATATACCAGTAGGGTTTATTAAGTTTAGTCCCAACTTTGTAAAGGTTGAACATATTGATCGCAGAAATAAAGTTTATGCATAGGTCCTCGTTTCCCGTGGTCCCCGAAAAATGCATTGTTTTTTGGATATTTCACGTTGAATCTTTCGATTTTGGCGTTTGACGAAGAAGAATCAATCTTTAACAAGCTATTACTCCGTTAGTATTGGGGCTAATGATATTTTAAACCCAGTATTTTTTTTTATAAGCTTTATTTTTTTTATAAGTTATTCATGAAAAACCGTCTGAAAACGTGGTTTTTTTTTGTTGAAAAATTGACGTTTCCACTCTCGAATAAGTCGAAAATATTGACTTTCAGTAAAAACTTTATAGAACAAAAGTTGCTTAGAATTAGTCAATCTATCCATTCCCATACTTATTTTTAATAAAAAATGTTTCATCCCCGAGAAGGGATGGCGTCCACCCCCAGGATAAAAGTAACCCTCGGCACATTAACAACTTTGAAGTAGAGGGTATGAAGAACCTACAGCCAAATTTTGGTGCAAATTGGTGCTGTTTGGCAGAATTGCGAGGTTTGACCGATTTTTCCGTACATAGACTGGACTATAAAATGGGATGAATTTTTCGAAATCTTTCCCTTTCTTACCCTTTCTCGCTTGATCTACCACACAAATCAAACAAGAATTACCAACCCTGATTGACACTATTTTCTCGTTCATATACATACATATGTATTTATATACATAGTAAAAAATATCTTCATACCAATTCATAATACACACCACCTCCCTTGAACCCCCTAACGTACATTACTAACATCCTTCATAACTCCTGTGTGTGTGTACCCTTCCTCAATTACTATACATGTTACGTAAATATTATGAAAAGTACATATGACGACATATTTAGTTATTCTGTACTTGTGTGTTGTGTATATGAAAGCAAGAAAAAAAAAAGAAAGAATAAAGAATAAAAAAAATAAAAAAAAACTCGATCAATACATAAAAATTTTATATTGAAAATGATTAAGGGCGGTGGCTGTATAATAAATAATGTGTACCAAATAAGTTTATGATAATTATGAATGCAGTGTGAGTCATTTATAATGTTTACCCGCTGAAAAGGAATGAAGCACTGATGAAAATTCATAATGGAATTCATCGAAATTATACGCATCTGAATATTAAAAAAAAATTCATTACGCAGAAATCACTTTCTAGCGGTCACAATTTTAGTCTGATCAAAATGAAATGTCGTTTATGACTTTAGTATTTGCATGGCCAATTTTATTAATAAATGACATACGTCAAGGGGAAATGGGGGTATAAGGAAAGAAGAAAACACAAAATATAAAATATCTTTCTTAATATTAGAACAATCGAACAATGCGTAAGAAATAAAGTTGTAGAAAATCATGTTTGCTACAAATTATCACCTTATAATTTTTGCTCAAACTCTAATGTGTACAGAGATATTGAGGAATTTAATTTTCAATCTTAAACCGTCAATATTTCTGTAAATATTGGGTAACAGAAAAAATGATAAGAAACAAAATTATAGAAAAACTTAGTACCTACAACTTTACTTCTTATAAATTTTTCGATTTTTCGAATATTAAGGGAGATATGTCAAATTTTGTGTTTCTCCCTACCTTTAAAACCCTCTTCCCCTTTGTCCGATTTTACCCATTAACGAACTTGACCTTTAGAATACTCAAAGCGCCTCAAATACGAAATTTCATTCCGATAAAATGAAAACTGTCACCGCTAGAGTAATTACAGACACGGTGATTTTTGATATCTACTAGGTAGGATCGATGGACATTTGAAGAAATTTTTGCGAAATTTTGATTTCGGTACGGGACCAATAGCTCTATTTCCTTTCAGGAAATCCGCTAAAAACAAGTAATGTAACAACTAACTGAGTTAATTGTTTGAAAACCCAGTATATACTGAGTTGTATATCAATGTTTGAACAATTCTTCAAATTACTAGAAAAACACATCAATAGTGTAATTTCCCACCGCTTCCACTACTTCTTCCATCGAATTTCAATTTCAACGATTATTTTCGAATTCTATATCTCTCGTAGCGAGATAAAACACATATACGTTTTTAAGTCAAATCATAAGCTTTTATACAACAAAAAGTTTCATCAAAATCGATCCAATAGTTTTTGCATGATACTCAAACAAATAAACAAACAGACATTTTTCAATTTTATAATAGTAGAGACGATTTTCCGATTGTTATAATATTTGTAATAAAAAATATTAAAAATATCGCCATGGCAATTTGATTCAATATTCATTATGATTCTTTCCTCTGAGAAAACTTTCTTATTCCATGTCGCTCCTACGTGGAATACATTTAATGTTTCCAATTCAATTTGTTGGTGAAATCCAATGGTTCTTCCATAAAACTTAGTGATAAACTTATACTATAATCCAATTTCTTTTGACAGATTAATGGTTTTTATGTGAACAACAATCACATAGAAACAACATTAATCTACAAAAGAAATAGGATTATATTATAAGTTCATCACTAAATTTTATGGAAGAACCATTGGATTTCACCAACAAATTGAATTGGAAACATTAAATGTATTCCATAGTAAATAGTAAAAGTATCTTAGACGGTTACAATATAATATCGTATGCACATACAATCATGTCACAGTCTAAGTACTGCTCCCGACCCATGATACATGAGTAGTAGTAATGTAGTGAAGTGTATTTTTCATATTTTTTTAATTTTTTTTCTTCATACATTTTACTTTATTTCACCCATCTTTGTTTTATAAATAGTACAATTTCATATAATTTGTCTCTTTCTATGATTTTCTTAAACAGCTTATTAATTTTGTATATGCTCTCTATGTTATATATTACATATTTTTTTTTTAATAACAAAGATTTAAAAAAAAAAATGTATATGTATATACTCGTTTCATGGTACATTATTCCCGGCCACCCACTCACACCCAAACAATTTTTCTTGTGCCGAAGTAAGTATACACCACCAACCACCGAACTGTTCAACTTATTAATGGTTTCCGTTTATATAAAATATTAATTATATTACATATTAAACTTATTTTTTTTAAGGTTTGGTCTGTATGAGAAATATTAAATCGATACATTTTTCCCAGTTTAATTATATTTTATTATGTAGGTTTTTTTTATTTAGAAATATAGATGAATAATTATTTAATAAATAGAATTTTCAATTAATTTTAATACTGATATGAAAAAATTAACTTGTCAACCAGGAATCGAACCTCAGGCCTCTGGATATCTAGTCCAGCATGCTTACCGCTACACCAAAGACGACTCTGACGTAAGAGACAACTTTTTCATATCATTATTCTTTATTTGGACAGTATTATTTCTGTCGAAATTATTATTCATATATTTATTTGTGTATACTAAAGCGTCAAAAATACAATGTTTGTCCAAATTCCATTTAAGTTACGTAAGACAAATTCTAGAAGACTAGCCTATACTTTATATACCAATGTCATTGGATTTTTTAATTAAATACTGATATGAAAAAATTAATTCGTCAACCAGGAATCGAACCTTGGGCGTCTGGATATCTAGTCCAGCGTGCTAACCGCTACACCAAAGACGACTCTGACATAGGAGCCAACTTTTTCATATCATTCTTATTATTATTTGGACAGTATTATTTCTGTCGAAATTATTATTCATATATTTATTTGTGTATACTAAAACATACACTTACCTCTAATATTAGTATTTGGACTAACTTTAATATTTGAACAAACTATAATCATAACATGTAATAAAGAGTAAAAAAGCAGTATACTTTTCAGTAGATAAAAGCAGTACAGTTTGAAGACTAATGCTTTTTTACTTAGAAAAATGAATTTACTGATATGTAGAGAATCATCGGAAAAATCTATTAACACCAGAATTAATAAAAGGTAATAAATGAAGTTTTATGCCTTTTACCTAAGCACGGAACTATAAATCGCCTTACCCTATAGTCACCAGTCCAAGTGGCTAAGCGGTCTATGGCGTTATGTCTGCTCAGTATGCCTACTTGGAAACTGGGAAGTTATGGGTTCGAATCCCGATCACGGCAGTTTGTCAATAATTAAGAAAAAAAAAAGTGGGCGGTTAATTGACTAAACTGTCGGCGTATTGTCGACAAGAACGAAGTACCGGCTATGCTTGAGAAGGTTCCCTGCAGTTTCCTTCTCAAACTCCAGATGAATATCGGCGTAGTTCCTATCATAGTCGGCTACAGCCGCATATCCTACCAATTACTAGTCTTAACAAAAAATTTTCCAGTCCATTCACATCCACACATCCATAGGCATCACAATGGATCTTATGGTCGAAGTGTAGCCTGTCCAGGGCAGCCTATACAATCTATCTATCTATCCCATACTCAATAATTAAAGAATTCTCTGTATAATTCATATATACAACTTTTGTTCATATACATAATTGAATAAAAATGCATTGAAAAATAAAGAAAAAAGTTGCTTCTAAGAAAATTACAAGTACCATTAAGATTATTAAAACTAAAACATTAAATTTCTTGGGGGTAATAACTAAAAATAAAAATTATGTTTTATGTCATATATTAGATTGTGTAGCTGTAGAACAGCAGGAGCGCAACAGCCACAACTAACCACACTAAGACACCACAATCCACACATACGGTAAGGTCGAATGTACCTACCACCTCCAATGTATTCGAAGTACACAGTATAACGTCATATAGAATCTTAAGAGTTTTATATGTATGTAATGTAATGAATTATTAAATATACTGACTGGTTAGTGTTTTTAGCTACCAGATATTCTCTACAGTTGAGAATTTCAGGAATATACTGTCTATTCCTATATACATATATATATGGATGTGTAGTGTTGTGTATGTGTTTATATTCCTGTATATGTATAGTGAATACACAGACAGGATCGACAAGTAATATAAGGAAGAACCACAACAGCGACCATTAACTAATGAAACTGTGTATATATGTATATAGATAGATACTTTGGACACCTGAGACTTAGTGAGATGTACTGTTTTTTGTACTTGTTGGTTTGGTCTTATGATACAGTGAAGGTTATTTAAAACGTCCTCGCTTTTTAACAAAAAGTGCATATTGCAGTGCATGTAAATCTCAAATAGATCACAATTGTGAATCTTAGGTTATGTTTATCAAATGTATCTTACATTTATGAGTATTACTCTTATGGTTCGATGCAGTTCATAAAGAGATTTGGGAATAAAAAAATTTCGATACGCAGTTTATCGAAGAGCTGTAGTCTTGGGTGGAAAAAAATGAAGACAATTATTGATTGAACTGGTGACTATATGCTGCGATTATAAAGTTAAACTTTCTGAATATTGGCTTTCATTCACTCAACGAAATAAAGTTACCATTAAGTTAAGGATAATTTAGTTTTTATTAAGAGTTTGCCTTTTGCTTGATACCACTATCTATCAATAGACTTTAATTTACTTTCCAATATCAAGTCGTAATAGGCAATTTAACTTTGCAATATATTATCGAAGAAAAAGAAGAAATATAAAATTATAAACGATATGTAAACCGTTATATTTTACGAATTTTCACTGCATTTATCTTAGGCTTATTTTACACCAACCCGACAATCGCCGAAAACTCTTAGTGTTGTGAGTCTAGCCGGGCCAGTGTAGGGGAGGTTTAAATAAATGAGCCACATCTACCCGACATCGATACGTTAGTACACTAGTCAACACCTTGCTTTCTTCTAGTGCAACATATGTTTAGGCGTAATACATGAATGATGTGTTCTGGCGTTGAATAGTATTTTCGATTCGTGCGAGAATGTTGTCGACACTTGCAAAACACTCATACGAAAATAGTTACAAAATTTATACTCATATTTTCTCAAATCATCAAAAAGAACATTTAATGCCCCCAACTCACCTGTTTTCATAAGCATTGGATGAAACCATTGTATTCTATTTTTCTTCTTTTTTAAACGTCTATAATACAGGATGCAAGCGACTGAAGGATAATTGACAAAATCTGGAGATAGTTGAGACGGTTTGACATGCCGGGGGCTGCTCGTCGGTTATATGTGAATAGATCTAAGTTGAAGGTCGTGGTCGGCTAAATGTTGTTTATATGACTGTCAATTGTTGGTGTGAAATTAGCCTATATGTCGATGACGATATGTACAACATATACTATACTAGATGTAAGTAAGTATATATAGCTCATCTCACTAAATCATCATTTCATAAGTGTATATACATAATAACTTGTTCAAAACCATGTGGTTTAGAAATGTTCTTCTAACTCTATAATATAAGAGATGATGGGAGATGGTATTTTATTATTGGGTTTTGAAAATTTACTTCATAAAATATACACAACCATTTTATCTTATCATTAAGCATAGAGAAATGTAAAATATGGAAATGTATTTTGTGTTTATTTGTTGATCGTAGAAAATAACCAAAAAATTTAAGCCAACTATAATTTTCATTACCACCATAAACAAAATATTGATTGGAATATTTAAGCGCACTTTAATAATTAATGGAAAACAAAACTAATATTCGATTTATAAAATAAAATACAGCATACCCAAATATCGCTCTCACTATCGGAGAGTCAACCCAGATAACATTTCTTATTGACCCAGACATTTGAAATTTGATACATGGTTCGATGAACGACAGGTTATCGCCTTAGCACATGTAATTCTTGGTCAATTATACCACAGGGGCATTATTTCCTTACTTAAATTTTCGATAAAACGCACCATTTCCGACATATTTTACTTTTTAGGTTCGAAAATGTAAAATTCAGCGTTCAGCGTTATTTCCAGATCCACAAAATTTGCAGAGGCTCTCCAATTTTCATAAGATGTGGTACACAGGTTCTATAGTCTATTTTGACTTATAACGAAAGAATTCGCGATTGTTTTTTCGATATCTCAAGCGGTTTCCAAGATATTTTTGAAAAAATTATGTCCAAAGCTAAATTTTGTTTTGAAAATTGTCAATTTTAAATGATATATACTGTACAATAGAACAGAATAGTCTAAAATGTATAATATTGTGACTTGTCTTTCAATATTCAAAAATCGTATCATATACAAAACGAAATTATTGTCCACTGGAGTGAGATCACACTGCCTATGTGACAGACAGACTTTTGTTTGGTCTGTTTCGCTTAAGCATCTAATGTATGAATATAGTATACATTTTGCCTGTGTATTGTATGATACACATTTATTACTGAATGTCTCCCAAATATTGTGCAATAGAACAGGATAGATATCAGTATTACATCGATCAAGCGACGATTACATCAGTCGAGTATTATATCAGCGATTCGTTACATGCTGAAAATACACTCTGATGGGATTCTCATAACGTGTCAAAAGAATTATAACTACAAAAATATGTAATGTAATTCTGTTTTTTGAATTAAAAATAAAATTCTTGTTGGGACACCCATTCTACAGATTTCTTTATTTTAAAACACCTGGTAATACACAAATACAGAATGGGATTTTTCAAAAAGCAAAAAAAAACAAGCACAGTACTCACCACACTGAAATAACAAAATTGTGTGTTGAAAATCACACAACGATTATATGTACTATCTATAGGTAGTATATAGTACTCTACTGATCGTATCATCATCAGTAAAACACACCATTTATGTGGTTTATCATCTTAAAAACTGTAGTAGTGTGGTGTGTGTTTGTGTGTATGAAATGGTTGTAGGATACCGACCGATCACGGAGAAGTCACGTATAGGGTGCTGCTTATTCTGTATAAAGTCAATATATACAATTTTTCTAGATATACAAAAAAAAAAAAACAAAACACTATATGAATAATATTGGCCAATGTGTGTTATTTTTCATTGACAATGTACGTATCGGTTGAAAATTGTATCCATATTTATTCAATTAGACGGTGTATAAAATGTTCAAGTTTGTATGAAGCGGAGTATTCATACAATTTATATTCTTTCTTCAATACTAGACCCATGAAGAAAGACTCGATAAGCAAGCTCCTACATATGGAAGAAGCACAATGGATCATAAGGTCGAAGTGCAATACTTTTTAGATCCCAAGATGAATGAATCAATCAATCAATCAGACCCACGAAACTATGTAAATGTTATCAGTGATGCGGTAAAGTCGTGTGAGAAAGATAGATTTATCTTTGGATATAAAAAGTATTGCACTAAGACTTTGCGGCCCATTATGATCTCCCCTTCTACTTCAGTCTGGCGAGATTCGTTTCTCCCATATCTTCTCAATAGATAGAAGCTTGCTTATCAGATTTTCCTGAATGTGCATATATATCCACCCTTATCATAATATGCACCCTTGTATCTGCTGTAACTGAGATATTCACAGTTAAAGATGATCTGGCTGGAATTTCTTTCTCCTCGCCATAAAGTCTGCACATAATGGATCCATTGTGGAATCCTATTGTGTGCAGATGTTTTCTTAGGTGATTATTTCCGAAGTTGTATCCTGTTCCGGTTGAGAGAATTGAGTCTCTTGGATGCATTCCGAAACAGTATTATCCCGCATTTTTGTTGCGATATAATTTCCGAGTGATCACGGTGTTTTTAACGTCTATCTACTCGTTGATCACTTGTTTACATGCTGCCTTTGAAATTCCTAAAATAGGTTCTGGGTCTATGAAAGGTATTTCGACTCTTTTCTCTGCTAAGGTATCTGCTTTCCTTCGAAACCACTGGTATCCAGATCAATTTAACATTGTTCCATTTTACCAGCTCAAGTAGTTCCCCTAAGCAATCCTTTACTACCCCTGAGGTGACAAAGAAGGCTTTTAGAGCAGCTTGGCTTCCGAGATAATATATACGTTCTGGTTTTTGTAGCTCCTACGTAGGTTCTCGCAGATGCAAGAACGGCGTAGACTTCTGCCTGAAGGACTGTAGCATATTTCTCCAAGTTGAGGCTAATATTTGCCTTGAGTTTTTCTTGTGGGTTTGCCAGTTGGGTTGAGATTTATGATTATAAGAAATTTAAATCAATTTCTGCTTTATATAAATAGTAAACCAAATAAAAATTTTATTGTATATTGGTGGACATTGGTAGAGGCGATACAAAACATAAATCTACAATGCCTACTACCCAGGTTAATAACAAATAAACAAACAAACGAACAAACAACGCGTCGGATGACACAAATACTATACACACAACACATATTTAAAACAATCAGGTCTACTATAATAATAACTACCATACAGATACAGAGATAGATACAATGTGTATCTATCTGTATATATAATGTGTCGTTTCGTTTTGTTTCGTTTTTCTAAAAACAATAGAATGCCTATTAGGCAAATGAACGTGTTCAATATCTTTTAAAGGTTGCAGAAGCAGTGAATTAAAAACAGTGTAATTGCATGTTTGTTTGCAAAAAAAAAAGAAAAAGAGTTTCGTTCATAAGACTGAGAATATCTTTGTCTTTTTTCGTTTCTTCTTTACGTATTCAATATGAACGTAAATACTAAATTATACGTACAGTCAATTGCAATATATGGTTATCAATATGGTCGCTAGAATAGACGTGATTGTAAATTCAAACGAATTAAATTAGTAAACGAATGAGAATATTATTGCGAATATGAGAATATCGTTATTATGATGATATTTGACAACGGAAGTAATACTGTCAATGATATGAAATAGTTGACTCTTACGTCAAAATCGTCTTTGGTGTAGCGGTAAGAATTCTGGATTAGATATCCAGAGGGCCGAGATTCGATTCCTGGTTAATTTTTTCTTATCAATATTTAATTAAATTTTATGGTTTTGAAAGTAATAAACTTCTCATTCGTTCGTAATTATTATTACGATTTTATTTAATTTTGATTTTAAAACCACGCCTAGTCTAGCAGCCATATTGATGGCCATATATTGTAATTGACTGTACATCACCTTTGATTTAGTTTTTGAAGTGAATATTCCTTAACCCCACTTACACACGTTCTATGTAGTAGAGAATTTGTCTGAAAATTCAAGTAAGTGAAGCTCATTTTTGCTGGACCAAGTTTTGCTTAGGAATGGGAGGTACTGTAATATACACAGTGGATATAAATAGAAGACTATAGTAAAGCAATACTCCTAGATTTGAATGTTTTGACATACGCAAGTTTGTATCTCGACATTATCTCTGAATTAACGAGGCAATTCACATTTATTGCAGATTTCAGGAACTTAAACTGAAAGATTTTAATTGAAATATAAATCGGCCTTGTTTTTCTCATAATTTTAAACTATTTTAGATCTAAGCAAAACAAGTTCAATGCTACAGTCTTGTTTACATTAAACAATTATTCAATTATTTTTCTTTTGGCACAGACAATTTTCTATCATAAATTTAATAATAAAAAGCGATAAATATGATTATTATTACAGTTAAAAAGAATAAACAATTTCTTTCATTGTTTATTACATTGAAATCGAATACAATGATATTAAAAAATCCATGGGTTATGTCAAGGTAAAATGATATTAAAAAAGCTGTATGTTATGTAGAGATAACGATATTTATTTTGTTTCAGAATTAATCCGTAAAATATTTCTATTTATCTTAGTGTACTCCCAAAGAGAAGACTTTGAAGATGAGTGGAAATTCTGTTGAACAAATAATACGTTAATGTGGAAATTGAAATTGGTAGCTTTGGTATGATTTTGGTCACAATAAACTTTAAAAAGTGAGTTTCCGTTACTTTTTTACTTACTGATAATTGCTTTACAAAAGGCCAAATCTTGAGAAAATGATCGGATATAAAAAACATGTCTCTCTTGATCGTAGAAAACACAACATTTGCAAGAACAATATAAATTAAATAAATCATTTGAATGTTCTATCGACTTAAAAAATGGAGTTCGTTTTTAAATATTTTACATTTAAGTTGTGTCGAATCCATTCAGTTTTCGAAAAAAATTTGCAATATACAAGAAGCTCTTTTTATGCGGAAAAATTTTTATTCAAAATATTTACCAAAAACCAAATGGATTTTATTTTAAGTTTATTTTAACAATGGATTCTTAGTACGCGTTAATATTTTCGTAACTTAAGCGAAAAAATCGCTTACGATTTTGTTTCAGAAATAAAAACATTTTTCTGATTTGCTAATAGGCTAAATAGAAGCAATTCATATTGGGATCTCCGACAAGGATCGAAGCTTAATATTTCAACCTACTAGCAGTAGTTATAATTAAGTTGTTCACCAGAGTGCAACCACGAAACTTGTGGGCCGAATGGTATGTCACTAGTTTATAATTTACCGACCAGAGAACACATCCAAGTGCTAAAATTACCAATATGTACAACTTTCGATTGAATGACATAATACTTTTAATTTAAGAACATCATTGTACACATTAAAATTGTTGTAAATTTTATATAAAAACAAAAACATTAACAATTTAATGACATTGTGTTTGGTATTTAACGTACATATAAATACAATCATTCGTTTGGTGGGTATTTATTGTCCATAGCAAAGCAGCACAACATTAGCAACAAACAAACAAACGAGTAAACAATATTTATTATTGTTGGAAAATACAGAAGAAGGTATCATTATTACATTTATATATGAATGAATTCAATTAGATATTTAAAAGTAAACAAACAGACAATAAACTAACAAAGATTTTGTTTTTCAAATCATACGCTCGCTATTCAGTTAGAGCAGCCGCTACTTACTAGCTGTGGATGTAGTTAGCTCTAGCTAGCAACTGCCTATATAAATAAATGAAGTGGTTTATTATATTAAAATAAATATGTTGTACAATTATTTTATCAAGTTATATATATTATTATTTATACGATATACGGTTTGTTCATGAAGCTTAATTTAAAGTGTGGCAAAATTTATAAATAAGTAGACTTCAATTCATAAAAAATTGTATCAATTTGAAATGATGTGTGGATTAATGCCCCGATACCAGACCAAGTGGCCGAGCGGTCTAAGGCGTTATGTCTGAGCAGTATGCCTACTTGGAAATTGTGAGGTTATGGGTTCGAATCCCGACATCGGCAGTTTGTCAATTATTAAGAAAAAAAAAGTGAGCGGTTAATTGACTAAACTGTCGGCGTATGCATAGTTACTATCATAGTCGGCTGCAGCCGCATATCCTACCAATTCCTAGTCTACACACAAAAATTCCTTCCACTCCACTCACATCCTCACATCTTTAAGCATCACAATGGACCTTATGGTCGAAGTGTAGCCCGTCCTGGGCAGCCTCTACAATCTATCTCTATATACTCTATATATCTATCTCTAAGAGTCCCGGTTATTTTTAAAAGCTAAAAAGTATAAAGAATGTATTTAAACTGTATTTAAAGCTTTATTTAAAATATTATTAAATACGTTTGTAAAATGTTCGCTATTTCAGCATGTGTAGAATTTTTTGGGTCTTTTGATAACCTCAAAAATTGATGTTTAGTTTTCAATAGATCATTACGTTTTGGAATCCATTGATGTAAAACTTATCAGTACGATATGTCGAAAACGCAAAGCGTTACATTTAAATTTTTATCACTAGAACATTGAAACTTAAGTTTTTGGTAAAATCGTTAAATAAATCGAAAAAAAGAAAAGTTATAGTGTGAAAAGAAAAGTCTTTCTATCTGAGTAACATAGAAAGTATGATTTGAAATTAAATTTTTTCTAAGTATGTATTTTCCTAAACATTTATGTCCTGTAGACTTCGTGGCGATTTTTTCAATTTTCCGTAGACCACCTGTCATTCTAATATTGAATTTTCTACAAATTTATCAACTTCAAACATGTTTTCTTCGACTGAGAACTTACTTTAAATAAGGTTTAAAGTAGAGTGGAAAGATATAAAGTTTATATTCGTACCTTTATTAATTAAAACGGCACAGACATTAGGTCTTATTATCTCAGTGTTTTTAATACAATTTATTGAAATGTAAATTTCTTTGTTCCAAGCTGCCAACACTGTTTGTCTCAGACACTCGTATTTTTAAAAAACGAAATCAACAAGGTACTTACTATCACAATTTTAACAAATACCCGCGGTTTCACTCGCGTTTTATTGTTATATCTCCGGCTCTCTTCATTTTAAAACTAAAAAAGTTAATGTATTTTCCCACCGCTTCCACTACTTCAAATATTTATCGTCCCCACCGCTTCCACTACTTCCAATATTTATCGACATTTCCACCAAATTTCAATTTCAGTGAATATTTTCAAATTCTATATCTCATAAAATACATACCAGATTTGAAGTCTTATTATAAGCTTTTGAACAATTAAAATCGGTGCAGGAATTTTTGCGTGATGCTCGAACAAACAAACAAACAAACATTTACATTTACTATTTTATAATACTAAAGATGAAATATACTTAATAAATATTAAAGTAGGTAATTTCTTTGTCTATTGAAAGTATTATGTAAGTACATAACCTAAATTTTGGTGATAACCAACCTAAATTGGATTGACTCTCGTAGACCCCAATTGACATCTTGTGCATCCCCAATTTTTTTTTTCATTTACGTGGACCCATTACAGCGAAGGAAGTGGTACTTTGGGAATCGGTATAGAACCTTTGGTGTATCTATGAATATTCACTTTGGCGACGCACATACAAGAATTCTAGATCGGATTACTTGTTCAGTAGTAAAACCAATTCAGATAACGTAAACTTTTTGAACGGGAGTATACTGTTAGAAATATATATTTTGTATTTATCTATAATACAACTTGTTTGACGACTATACGTACTTGTATAATTAATGTATTTCACAAAGATTCGTTATTAACGTGAGAATTTGTTTAAAATCATCAGATTAATGTACTTACAAAGAATATCAAGTACACACACTGTAGAACAAGTATTAAATAGATTTAATTGACAATTGGTTTCATCACCTCGAAATGAATATTTAAACAGCGAACTACATATACTTGTTTGTGTAGAGTTGTTCGAAAATTTAGCTATTGTAATGCTATAAAATTTTATAAAGACACTGCAGGAAAATTAATTCATTCCAGTTGAATCAGGTCTGCAACAAGGAAATCGAAGAAAACTGAATTGTTTCTAATCAAAACTGCAATTACTTATAATATAATCTAGTGCGTGTGTTTGTATGTGTGTGTAGACAAATAACGTACATACAGTGGCATGCACTTGTATTGAAATAGAAGGGATGTCCATCCTACAAGAATAAAGAATTAAAACATCGTGGTCTTCATATAAACTAGCCTTATCAATTCGAAATTTGAAAAATTAAAAGGAATATCTCTAGAGAATTTTTTTGAAACTGGAGAGAACCTAGACTAACTAGATAATTATTTTATGCTTGATTGGACCAGCGGTTTATGCTTTGTATCGACAAACAGACATACATTCATCCAAGTTGAAATGAAAAACAAGTTTTACTTTTAAAATTTAACAAATTTTAAAACAATACGTCTCAAGAATCCTCCTCTGCGCCCATGGGCTATCAGCTTATGAAGTTCTTTTTTAAAAGTTTTTCATTTGGCCATCACAAAACATACGTAAGAACCATCTAGAATAAACCAGCTATCAAAAAAAAAAAGATAACTAGCAAACAGATAAAGGATTCAAAATTATTTTGAATCGGGAAGCGCCGAGATGTTTTTTTATTATATAATTTTATATGGAATTTATAACTTCCCAGCGCTTCGTAAAAATCCATATTAATAATCATCAACTAGGTAAAGAGCTGAAGATCTTTAAACGGCTTAATAGATTTTCATTCAACATAATTTCGATTAAACTAGCCTTAAAAAAAGAAAAACCGCATTGCCAACGGTCTATCTGCATATACAGACAGTTATCTATTTTATGGTCAAGGGTTATTAATATAATTTGTTCTTAATAATACATATCATGTCATCCGCTGTTTCAATTTGAGCTAATTAACCAAAATTTCAAATTTGTACAATATATCCCACGATTAACGACCACGATTAAAGAATCATTTATTTATTGCGATAATGTTTAAATTTGATACAAAATCATTTATGTAAATCGTGAATTAAATATTTTGTACCGTTATTCTAAAACAATAATCATTAATTTCATTTTCTAAATTTTTATATAACTATACGATAATATTATATGAATAAAAATAATAATAATAATGTCAATTGAATATTTTTATATTAAACTGAAATAAAAATAATTTGATAGAAAAATAATTGAATACCATGATTTGATTTGTGTTGTGTACATATTTAATTAATAGAAGATTAATAACCTTTACAATTTGTTACACTCGATAATACTTTTTAAAAACATTGAACTTTAACAATACACATACCTACAAAAAATAAAACACTATTACAGTTTTTTAATATACTTAAATCGTACATTTATTTAATTTAAAGAACAAATAATTATAAAAGTTAAAAAGTATAATTGTAAAGAAGCTGTGATTGACATCCATTACTCTCGCAGAGATATTTTTTATTTTATTTTTACTTTAAATAATCATCGAAAGAATTACAAATAATTTTATTATACAACATTGCTATATAGCGTGTATTTGTTACGGTAGAAATGAATAGTTGTTTCGTATTAATAATAACCGATCTTTATTAATTCTATCCAAATTAAAAGGACAAAATATATGATAATTGGTAAGAATTCATAATTCCTAAATTCCGTAATTATGATAAATATGAGGAAAGGAATCAATCGTTTATATTTTCAATATAAAGGATTTATTGTTTTGCGTAATAGGTACATCTAATAAATTACTAATACAGCACAATTTTTTGAAAACCGAATACATTCGGCACAAATCATTTGTAAAATTTGTAGAAAAGAACGGAAATTTTGCTGTCCATTATACAAATCAGGATGTTTTTTAAGCATTTCTATAATTATAGTTTATGTTTTCTTAAATAACGCACACGTTGTGTCATATCTATTGATGGCGTGACCTCCATTAGCATTTCAATAAAGTTTCAATATCTGATAAGTCAAAAACCGTTCATGATTAAAAAAGTGACCAGGGCATAGAGAATTTTATGCTCTGCAAGTTTTATAATAACAAGTTTTTGTGCTATGCGATTTACGGGGGTCTTATTTAATATTAAAGTTCGAGTTTTAATGCATTGCTTATATGGAGAAACCCATATTTTGACATATTTTGATAATTTTCACTTGAAATAAAATAAGACGAATAAAAAAAAACTACGCAATAGAAAACAGAAATATTAATCAAGAGATTGATCCAATAAAATTTCGGTATGAAGGGCCTAAACAAAAGATATTTAAGAAAACAATTGAGATTTCGGATAAATTCTATTTCTGTCGGCGGTAGCTTAATTAACACAAATCTCAGGTTTTTTTCTTAAATATCTTTTTGTTGGGCCCGGTATGACGGCCTTAAATTAAATTGTAATATTAACTTACGACAAAAAATAATAAACATTATTGTGGACTTTTATGAATGTACTATATAAGATTTTGAAGAATTTTATAAATGGACTATTAGCGCTCGTACATCCTCTAAAATTAAAATTAAAGACACTGAGGTTAATGTCATAATTTAATTTTGTCAAATTCTTAACAAAAATAAATTTTGTATTGAATGGGTCGTTACCTGACGAAAATCTATTATAATTATATAAAATATAACAAATATTTGAAATTTTCGTAAAATCACTTTATTTGACTTATAGTTTCGGAACACAGTTCCAGTTTCAGATACTTAACGTAACATTTTCCGAAAATGTTATCTTAATTACCTGAAAATGTTAATCTTAGTATGTAAAAATTGTTTCTTTTTCTGAACTGTGTTCCGAAACTAGCCAACTAAAAATTTGATTTTACGAAAATTTCAAATATTTGTTTGATTTAATAACATAAATAAATTTACGAGTAAACTACCTTAAGAAAAAAAAAGATACCATTTTTAATGGTAATTATATTTTAAAACTAAAATAATTACAAAATCATTTACTGTGTGTATGCAGTAGACAGACAGACAGATTGCTTGAAAAAAGTGTAGGAAGGTTTTTTTTTTCGTCAGCTAAGAATAAGTATAAAAAAATTATTATTTATTTGAAAAAAATACTAAATCATTAAATTATTTGTATTTATTTATTAAAACATTCCTTAAATTCCAAATTTAATTACGGAATTAGTATTTTTTATTTATTTATTTGTTTTGTTAATTGTATGTCTTATAGGTAATTACTTCGAATTTCAGTTAATTTAAGTAAATGATTTTAATAAAAGTATAAATTTTGTAAAGGTAATTATTTTATAGTTATATAAAATACATATTATTCAAAAAATTTTAACTAGTGATGCCGCGATAGATTAGAGACACGAGTCAAAAATTACAATCCTGATTTTCGATATATAAATGAGGGACAGACGATAGTACTCTTCTTCAATCTGTCAATTTTTAATCTGTAAAAATGTACAAATCACTAAACAGATCATTTTGGGTGGTAATGATTACATTTTTTCTATAGTCTTCATTGTTTCAATTAAAATAAAACATTAAATTAAATAAATTAGAAAAATAGACACTTTAAATAAATGAAAAGTAATTTTTTTAATAAAATTTTCAAAAATTTTTTTTGGTAATAACAAGGCGTGAATAGACGATAGAAAAATTATGTCTCGCGGTATCAATATTGGTGTTTGTGCCTTGGGCCTTTGAAATTTGGTGGCAATAATTAGAAAGAGAGTAGTCAGGATCAACTGTGATAGTTACATATGGGTTAACATTCTTACGTAAATAAAATTAACAAAAAATTATTATTTTATGTTTATGAAACTCAATTGGTTTTATGAAAAATAAAATTGTTGAAATGTAGCCTGACTGAAGCCGCCATTTTGGAATATGATGTCATCAGCAACTTTAACAATTAAACACAGGAATAAATAGTTAAAAAGTAACACGCAACTATCTTCTAATGCTGATTTTCTGCCACCGACTTTATATGATATGCCCAGGGAATTCTGTATAGGAATGTTTCATTTTAGTTATTAGATTATCAAATGAAAATTAATGAGAACTCTAGGTTTTTGAAATAAAATTTCAAATTCGCCCCAATACCTCGATTAGTTTTTGTATTATAAATACGTATTTCTACTACAAAGTAGTCATCATCAGTATAAATTAGCTACTCGTAATTTACTCTTTGACAATTAGAAATAGATAGAACATCAAAATCAATAGACAAAAATAAAAAAATAAAAAAATTAAACAAAATAAATTCAAATATAATAAATTTTATTGAAATTACTGTTGTTAAAATTGTTTTCATTCATATTACGCTTGTTAACATCACTTTTATTAAAATTACTCTTATATTGTCTCAGGATATGTTATTCGTTGCTAATTTGGTGACAGTTTCACCAAAATATTACTTCTTTTCTAGTATCCATACGGTGCCAAAATTGAAATTTCAAATATTGCAATTTGAAATTCAGCAAAGGGTGTTGTGATAATCCCAATTATAGACGTTCCAAGGAGCGAAGGTTCCAAGTAATCCTAAAAACTACTCTAGAAATAATTATTAAATAATATTATGGATTTGGATTAACTTGGAAAGTATACAAATAAATTTTAATTCTGGATATTTATTTCAGAAGGTAATTTGAGATATTGAAAAAAATAGTTATTCAAGGGCATCACTGAAGGGACACGATCACTTAAAATCATTTTATATTTAGACTCGTATACAGATAAAGTAAACTAAAAATAATTTCATTGAAGAAGATATTTCTTTGTTATTTAAACTTCATCGACTTCACCTTTAATTGGAATAATTCTGATGAATAATTACAATTAATATTTCCGGTACAAATAGTTCTGTGAATCTTGTTAAAATTTGGAATTATTTTAATAAGAATCTAATTATGGTTAAAAAATTAAGCAAAATATTAATGAAAAAAAAAAATGAACCACTTATACGAAAAAAAAAAATTGAGAAGAATTCTTCATTAATTGAAATATTTTGTTTTTTTTTTAGTATATTTTTGTAAATTTGATAATTTGACTTGGGAAATGCAATTAGCAATAATCATGTAAAATAATGATACTAAGACTGCCCAAATACCAAAATAAATAAAGCAAATGATGCACTGATTACCATATATACTCAAGTCAAATAATTTTTATCTAAGCTAATTTTTTTACAAATTGTTGTAGGTATTAAGATTATATGTGATCATGTCCCAGAAACGCTCAGAGGCCTTTTATCATGAAAAGATTATAATAAGAGCCTTTGCATTATCTTGGCCATGAGTATTTACCAAGAACAGTTGGACTCCTGAATCGCCCATTCTTTCCATTAAAACGTGAATAATGTTGACTTCAAAATATTTGGTGATTGATTCAAAAGTAATAACAAACAAGTGACAATAACAACTAACTGAATTAATTGCTTAATTACCTGGTATAAATAGAATGTATCAAAGAAAGTTTATAACAAAAGGTGTTTATTTTTTAAAAAGGAACAGTTTTTGTCTTTATATTTTTGTTCTATCTTTTATGGCTTCAAAGATGGGCAGTTTGGCCCATTTTTTCCGAATATGGTCCACTTTTGCCCTTTCACGAGCTTGATCTTACTTTAGAACACATACAAAAATTTTCAGCTCGTTATCTCATTTCGTTCTTGAGTTATCGTGTCCAATGCAGACAGACGGACGGACATGCGGAAATGACTGAATTAGGTCATTTTATTAACGAATATTCAAGTCTGCGATCAATATTTTCAAGCGTTACGGGATCAATATTTTAAGTCGGGACTAAACTTAATATACCTTGTATATTTACATATACTGGGTATAATATGAGTGATGTCTGGATGTCATGTATGTATATAAAGCTCTTTGGAAGCATTTAATAATTAATTTAGAAATATTCTTTAATATTTTTTCAGCTTGATTTTGTTTAGGTCAAACTGTGTAATCAATGGTCAACACATTATCTAGTTAAAAAAAAGGTAAGAACTAATGATAAAAACTCAAAGAACCTTATTCCGTATAATAGTTTGATGGTATGGACCAAATGAAAAATAATAGGCCCAATTAAATATTCAATTATGAATTTCTAACCACAAATGTAATAATAATATTTGTTTGTATAAAACATTTTTTTAATATAAAATAAACAAGATCCAAGTCTTTAATATCACCATTGGATTCGGTACTGAAATACCAACACAACACAACGTTATAATACCAACATAATAATGATAATAATAAGTAACCAATAGTATTAAAAATTATTTCCAAAAAGTAAGTATACGAATTTTTTAATCAAATTTTAAAAACCCTTATGTACACTCCATTAAAAAAACTATAATAAATATAAATATAATGATGATTATTTTTGTTGATTTAAAACAGTTCAAAAAACATATCAGTGTTGTAGTATGTATAAAAATAATCAAAGCATTACAGTAAAACCGATCAAATGAAAACTGTGCAGATTTGGGCGTTTGTGACAAGCTTTCAGCGCTTACGTTTATAACGGAAATTTATTGGCGTTCATGTTGGTTTATGAACGCTTATACTGTGCACATGAAAGATAAATAAACAAACGCTAGAGTACCCTATTGCTACCCTATCTAAATGGATGAAGCGTCTGAAAGCGCAGTGTCTACCTTTTTACCGCAAGCATTAGCATGCTTTGTCAACATACACAGAATAAGGATACCGAACTCCATGTAAACAAATAATTGGCAAAAAAAAAGATGTCAGTAGTGTCGCTTCTATACCGGAAACAGTGGTGAGAGTATAAGGCGAGAGTTTTATTTGAAAAACATTACGCATTTGTAGTATTATAAAAATTCTATGCAGCCAAAGTATTTTTTCAATAAAATACTTTTTTTTAATAAATGATAAGTAATTTCAGTTTTTCAATAAGGAAATAGTTGAAACAAATTGCATACTTGAAAATAATTACTTCGAAATAAAACTGGTTACTTGCTTACTTCACTCCTATTTATTATACTATATTCACTTCGGTACGGATTGTAGTACGGATGAACAACTAGCGACGCT
Source organism: Nineta flava (assembly GCA_963920215.1). Taxonomy (NCBI): domain Eukaryota; kingdom Metazoa; phylum Arthropoda; class Insecta; order Neuroptera; family Chrysopidae; genus Nineta; species Nineta flava. The sequence goes on from OY986042.1 coordinate 103,151,273, forward strand.
GGTGGCATAAAAAGTAAATATTACTACTACCATATCGTTGTCATATTTTGTCAATTCTCCCGTTTGAGTTCAGCATCAATTTGAACAGTAAAAACACTGCTTGACAATTCGCTTTCCGAGCAACATTTAATCAAAAATTATGAGAAAACTATTGAGTTCATGAAAAAAATTTTCAAACAAAAGTTGTTTATTTTAAAAAGAAGACTTTTTGTTAACAAATTTTTTTCTATTTCTTACGGTTTCAAAGATTGGCAGTTGTGTCCATTTTGCCCATACAAGGTCCGATTTTGCACATTAATGAACTTGACCTTACTTTTTTGCTCTAGAACACATAAAAAAAATTTCAGCTCGTTATCCCTTTTTGTTCTTGAGTTATCGGGTTCACGGACAGACGGACGGAACTGGCTGAATTAGGCCATTTTATAAACTCTTATACCAAGCAATAATGTCAAGGATTAACATTTTCAAGCGTTACAAAGTCGGGACTAAACTTAATATACCTTGTATATATACATATACTGGGTATAAAAATACTACATAGAATTCAACATTCGTGTGCGTGTTCAACAATGAAAAGCAATCGATTTTGTTAAGAAATTCAAACTTACCACTTTTTTTTAATATGCGTAACGCATATGTATTATTGAAATCCGTAAGAGGTCGCTGCACGAAAGCTGTGATCGAGATGAACAGCATCAAAATTCATTCATTATATCTGCTAACGCGATTCAGAAAGGTCAAAATCTTTTAAAATAGAGAATTGTATCAATTTTTGTATCAACTAAAATAAAACAATTTTAATTATATTAAACATCTTATAAACAGAATTTTGTATTTGTACTTACCTGTAAAGAAATATCGTTTTTCACTTTCGAGGCGGATACGATCTTACTCACATCGTTGGAAACATACTTCGTACTTGTTTTTAACCAACGAATAAAAGTGAGGTAGAGATCTCATATCGGTCTTCGATTTTCTGGAATTGAGTTTTAATACGGTGAGTACTATAAACTTTATTTTCATCTTACTACATCTTACTACAGTTAAATAAGGAATAATTACTGACCTTCGTATAAATTATTTAAATTTCGTTTGAGTATTTTATTCATTTTAGCACGAGACATTTTGTTTTCCATTTATTTCGGCAAACAAGTCTGAACCTTTGTAAACACCGGCATGTCCATATATTTGTTTCAATATATGCACATGTCGAACAGCGACAAGTAAAGGTTGTAATCTTTGGTCAAACTATACTTTTTTGGTCTCTTGGGGAATCCGATTTGTTTCTCTGCTTAACTTAGCTCATCAACAAAACGCTTCCACGAATAATACCCAAAGGATTCACTCACAGAGATCAGTATTCATCAATATAAAAGATTTGCCTATTGGGAGGGGTGCCATCTATGGATGAATAGAAGCTACTATCCGAATTCAAACAATAATTCATATAGTATTCATAAGTGCAATGGACATTCCATAAAAGTAATGGACATTGCATAAAAAGGCAATTTCTATAATCCGACATGCATCACCAATAGTCAAACAGATGGTAGCAACTATTTTTAACAAAAGAATATTATATCTTAGAAAGCATAGCATCTAAGTATAAGCCAAAGATTTGACAATACAAAATTTTAATTTCTACGCTGAAAATAAAAACACAATAAGATACTCAAGCTAATTTTTCTCAAAGTTTATTAATTTCCACCTTACAATATATTTCTCATTTCTGACTGTACCTATAATACGACATTCTAATTATACAATTTTCAGTGTCTCTTCTCAGATATTTTCAATATATTTTCAGGTTTACTTTTCGGTTTCATTACCTCTATGGATGAACACGGTCGAATCATCTGAAAAGATAAAGTAAAAACACGCATTAAAATACGCAATTCGCATTAAATACGCATTAAATACGCAAAAACACTTTGGAACGACATCCGAAAAACAAGCGTTACCAAGAAAATAAAATTTTTTCATCACAAGATCGATTCATCTGGAAAGAAATACGACATATATTACAAAAAACCTTGGAAGGCTTGTTAATAAAACAATACAATAAAAAACACATTACCTCCAAATATCAAAAGTTCTCAAATCAATATGGCGAACAATGGACCTCCAACAAACCCACCACCACAACTCCTACTCAATGGTGGACAATCCAATCTCGTACACAATCCATGGGAAACCATGTACGAGCTTCTACCGAACGGCCAACTGCTACTTGCGACAGATATCCATGGCCGAACGACACCATCACCATCGAATCAATATGCTGCTCGTTACCCCCCAAACACCCTACCAAATTCAAACCCTACAATTAATAACCAACCATTAATTAATACCCATAGTATACCCAAACCCTCACTCAACCACAATACACCCAACAGTATACCTCCCACCACCCCACATACACCAAATAACCCACTTCAGCCTCAGGCACCAAATACTCCCACCCGACGACAAAACCAGCAGCCACTCCACACAATGACAAATTTAATGGTTTTGCACAACCAAATTCTACTGGACACCAGACAACAAATGGCGGAGATAGCTCACACTACCTCCATCTTCAAGCCAGACATACATAGGATGTGCAAAGACATAAAAGTCACAGATGGTGAAAACCCAGATCTATTGGTAGATTTTCTCATCGAAGTGGAGAAAATTACTAACCTTCAACTTATACCAGTCCATCAGTTGCTAAGAGGTTTGACTTCATACACGACGGGTCATCTCCAGAGATGGCTAGCCCAAACCGCTGCCACCCATCAAACCTGGAATCATTTAAAAAAAAACTTAATTAATAATTTCCTATCACCGATGCAAAAATCCAGGATAACGATAAACAAAATATACCGTTTCCAAAAACCAGGAGAGAAACTCACCCATTTTATCGAAAATCTGGAGACGACCGCCAAAGCACTCAACCTACCAGATGAACAAAATATTGTAATACACATTTGCGATTCCGTGAATGCCAAATACCTGCCATTCCTGAGCACCATCTGGCCAATTCCGACCACGTTCTCCCAACTATACACCATCGCCAGGAGAGCGGATGAAAACATTTCACGTCTAGATGATGCACAGGAACGAGAGACTCTGAAACCAATTACAAAAAACTAGATGCGACAGGTTCCCAATACATGCATCACCCACCACGACGCAAAATACTGACGAACCTGTCAAATAATAAAGAATTCAAGTACGCAAATAAAATACCATTTATTGATCTCACAATCACCAACACCAGACTCAAAGCCATGATCGACTCAGGATCGTCACATAACTTCATCAGATCCGACGTACTCGCGAGCATCAAATACCCCAGGAAGCACCTACATAAAACATACAAAAAGATTACAATTGGAAACAACACCAACTTCACCATCGACAAGTCCGTCGACCTGGTGATAAAAATTCAAAACCAAACATGGAAACAAAATTTCTACATTTACAAAAACTTACCGTGCGAAATTCTGTTAGGCAGCGAATTTTTACACCACACCCAGGCGATCCTCGATTTCCAACGATCTTTTCTAATGCTACCCAGGGCCAACAATATTGTTCCACTATCGTTCCAGAGTACATCGGATCATAAATTGAGCCTGATGCTGGAAAACCAAATAAAATTGAAACCAGACCAAGCTTCAAAATTGGATTCGTTGCTACAACAACACAAAAACGTACTTACGAATAAAATTGGATGTGCATCAAATTTCAAAATGAAGATTCTGATGAAGAACCGAACGCCGATTTATAATAACCCATACAAACTACCACCTCCAAAAGCAAAAATTCTGCAGGATATCATCGACGACCTCCTGGAGCAAGGAGTCATTGAGAAATGTGTCAGCAGCTGGGGAAGCCCAGTTTTTCTGGTGAAAAAGAAAGACGGGACTCATCGCATCGTCGTCGACTATCGTCGAGTAAATAAAAATATTCTATGGGATCCGTTTCCAAGTCCAAGAATCGACGAATGTCTCAACTGTCTCCACGGTTCGAAGGTATTTTCAACGATAGACCTCACCAGTGCCTTTCACCAGGTCCCTCTGGAGAAGACGTCCAAAAATATTACATCTTTCGTCACTGGAAATGCCCAATACAGATTTAAGATGGCTCCAATGGGTTTATCGACGTCCGCTCAGAGTCTAAACAGAATTATCACCAACATATTCGGCGATCTCAAGTACAAAAGCTGTATTCCATACATGGACGACCTCCTAGTGTATTCAAATTCAATTGAAGAACACTACGAACATCTCAAAGAAGTTCTACAACGCCTGGAACAAAACGGACTTACAGCAAAGCCCGAAAAATCCCGTTTCTTCATGTCCAAATTAAGATACATGGGATATATAATCTCCGAGGATGGATGTTTCGTCGATCAAGCCAAAATCCAGGCCATAAATGATTTAGCCCCCCCTACAAATTTAAAACAACTACGTTCGTTTTTGGGTATGACTGGATATTATCAGAAGTTTATCGACAAATATGCTGACATCTGTCATCCATTAAATGAATTAAGAAAAAAAAACACAGCTTTTGTATTTGAGAAGAAGCACATCCAATCGTTTAATACGTTAAAAGAAAAACTCACCACATGTCCCGTGTTGAAATTTCCTGACTTCTCGAAGCCATTCACCGTCCGCTGCGACAGCTCCAGTGTTGCCATTGGAGGCGTGTTGCTACAGCTCCACGAAGGAGTTCTCCATCCAGTCGCATATGCCTCGCGAACGATGACTGCCACTGAAAGGAAGGCCCACATATATGAAAATGAGTGTCTCGCATTAATTTTTTGTCTGAATAAATTCTCAGATTACCTTCAACACGCACATTTCGAAGTTGAAACCGACAACGAAGCTCTGAAATGGTTATTTAAAAATAGTAAAAACACGGGAAAACTAGCTCGATGGATACTTACACTGAGCAATTATTCATTCTCAGTTTCACACATTGGTGGATCGAACAACAACATCGCAGACATACTTTCCCGCATGTACAACGAAGACCTATCAACAGAAAAAAAAGACGTATTAAATTTAAACACTCTACCCGAAGATGACGAATTTCACGATTCCGTAACTCCAGACACAAAGTTATTGTATTTCAATGAAATGCCAACAGCGGTCCCCAACATAAAAGCAACTCAACTAAAGGATGATTTCTGCAAAAGCGTCACACTTCGATTAAAAAATGAAGAAGAGGGCGTCAATGATTTTGTAATTTTCTCCGGGATGTTATGCAAATATGTGGGAAAACACCGTAAACGCAGGATCTACGTACCTAAGAGTCTACGGAACGCCATTATATTTTATATGCACAATTCATTATTGTCTGCGCATCAAGGAATTTGTAAGGTTTACAGAAACATCGCCTCCAGATTTTATTGGGAAGGTCTATACAAAGATGTCGCTACGTATGTAAAATCATGCGACACATGTCAACGTCACAAAATATCTACACGACCCCACGAACCAACGATCAACCCGTTCAACCCCAAATATATTTATGAAAGTCTCCACATCGATATTCTGGGACCAATACAGAACTCGACAAAGAACAATCGGTTTCTATTAGTTGCGTGTGATAGTTATTCAAAATTTTTACAAACTTTCCCACTTAAAAGTTGTACGTCGCAAACAGTGTGCGATGCATTGGAAAGATCATTTTTGTCTTTTTCAATTCCAACATTTTTAATAAGCGATAATGCTTCTTATTTTCGGTCCAAATATTACAGAGATTTTTGTTTTAGATGGTGCATAAAACCTAGGTACCTAGCCCCCTACAACCCGGGAGCGAATAAAGCCGAAGCCATGAACAAGATAATAATATCCAATCTCAGCACTCTGTTAACAGCGTCGTCTCAACAACACAAAAAATGGGATGAATATATCCAGTACGCAACGTTTGCATATAACAACTCGTACACTAACACGATAAAATCGACTCCAGCAACGATTTTCTTCGGAAGAAATTTAGTTTTACCGCTAGATAATTTGTTCGACATGGCAAACATTTTACGTAGTCAAAAGCCACCTACCAAAGGAACGATCGATAAATTTCTAAGAGAATCGTTGTTCGACAGACGGACGAGACATAACAAAACAAAAAAACCACATCCGTTTTTAGTTTCGGATTCTGTATTGGTCCGAAAGAAAACTATATCAGTGCATGGAGTCTCGAGTAAAAAATTAGATAAAAAATATATCGGTCCATTTACAATTATCAATTTTAAAGCTACCAATACAGCTATTTTACGTAATTCATCCGGGAAAATACTTAGATCCCATGTACGGTATTTAAAAAAATATCACAAACCCAGAACGAAACAATAATTTATTTAAATTTTCACCTTTTTTAGATTCCTTCTGCTAAAACTTTCATAAATGTATTTTTTTCGAATAATTGTTATCACTTACAGAAAATGCCTAGATGTGCAGACAATCTCCTAATTCAACACCTACAAAAAAGAGAAACATCAAATGAATGAATATTTCAACAAACTAAACAAGTTTTTCATTCAATTTACCATGGATCAATATTTTGTTACACCAGCTCTCCAAAGTCGCCAAAATATTAGACGTTCATCGTTTTATTCAGTGATAGAATGCTCGAATCCTCGACACCCCGGGACCAGCCTACGGCCGACGAAAACTCCTCCAAAAGAAAGACCCTGTAACAGAGGAGAATGTGTTAAGAAATTCAAACTTACCACTTTTTTTTAATATGCGTAACGCATATGTATTATTGAAATCCGTAAGAGGTCGCTGCACGAAAGCTGTGATCGAGATGAACAGCATCAAAATTCATTCATTATATCTGCTAACGCGATTCAGAAAGGTCAAAATCTTTTAAAATAGAGAATTGTATCAATTTTTGTATCAACTAAAATAAAACAATTTTAATTATATTAAACATCTTATAAACAGAATTTTGTATTTGTACTTACCTGTAAAGAAATATCGTTTTTCACTTTCGAGGCGGATACGATCTTACTCACATCGTTGGAAACATACTTCGTACTTGTTTTTAACCAACGAATAAAAGTGAGGTAGAGATCTCATATCGGTCTTCGATTTTCTGGAATTGAGTTTTAATACGGTGAGTACTATAAACTTTATTTTCATCTTACTACATCTTACTACAGTTAAATAAGGAATAATTACTGACCTTCGTATAAATTATTTAAATTTCGTTTGAGTATTTTATTCATTTTAGCACGAGACATTTTGTTTTCCATTTATTTCGGCAAACAAGTCTGAACCTTTGTAAACACCGGCATGTCCATATATTTGTTTCAATATATGCACATGTCGAACAGCGACAAGTAAAGGTTGTAATCTTTGGTCAAACTATACTTTTTTGGTCTCTTGGGGAATCCGATTTGTTTCTCTGCTTAACTTAGCTCATCAACAAAACGCTTCCACGAATAATACCCAAAGGATTCACTCACAGAGATCAGTATTCATCAATATAAAAGATTTGCCTATTGGGAGGGGTGCCATCTATGGATGAATAGAAGCTACTATCCGAATTCAAACAATAATTCATATAGTATTCATAAGTGCAATGGACATTCCATAAAAGTAATGGACATTGCATAAAAAGGCAATTTCTATAATCCGACATGCATCACCAATAGTCAAACAATTTCAAAGGGCTCATATTTGTATATTCAACATATCGAAGAAGTTTGACTGTACAAATACAAATATTTTATTTGGTCTATAATAATATTTTTATAAAACCGTAACTGATTTGTAAAAAAAAATTTAAATGTGAATATGTTTATTTTAATATGTAACAGAGGTATTCACACAGGTGTACAAATTTCTATAGCCGAAAAATATAAAAACATAATAATAATAATAAGGGCTATAGTTTTTTATAGTCTAGACCATTTTTTTCAAAAAGCATAAATATATGCAAAAATGACTCATTGTACTTTTTTAATGAAATATAAATCAAATTAAGAGAGACTTAATTATGGTAAGTCCATCCATAAAAGATTATTATTGCAAATGAATTACAAACTTGAAACAAGAATATAACTATTATTTGGGATAAAGATTATATTTCTTGAAACGCTACAAATAAAAAATCACTTTATATTTTTGTGTAGAAAAAAAAAAGATCGTCTTTTGTATTGTGAGAATGATTTATTCCTGTGTGTACAACATTCAGGAATTATACATTTAAAGGATCAAACAAATGTAATCCAGTCATTCATTAAAGGACAAAACTTTTTTTTTTGATTTTCTTTTATGTACTTTTGTGTTGTCGTATATAACTATAAACTTTCTTTTATCGTTTGGAAGTAATCGAGGATGTTCGAGAATTTTTTTGCACATAATTTTCATTTTCAAGGGTGTCAAAATTCATTTATGGCATAAGAAAACAGAAAAATTACATTCTTTATGCTACAAGTAGCAAGTTGAAAATTAATATGAAAGATTTTAGACTACATTTCTTCTGATCCTGGTTTAATGTCTATCAGTTTCGTACCTTTGGAGTTTGTGAATGGCTGTCAACCGAATTTTTAATAATTGATTGACCATAACAAATAGTCTAGGAGGTCAAAGGGTTTTTTCAGGATGATGAGCATCAAGCTGGTACTTTGTAAGTAGCTTCTTTTTGACCAGACGCCAAACTGTTTTAATTATAAAATTTTGGAAAACGGTATCGAAATTTTCTGGAAGCCGTTGAACATAGAGGATGGGAGAATCGCGAGTCCATTCCATTGAATTTGTAGGACGAACATTTTTCCTCGTTCTTCACTTGATTATCACAATTAAACTGAAAATATAACTTGATGTTTGTCAACTTTGGATGAACGATCAAATCGACATGTTTAAAGGCTTCCAGAAAATTTCGATTCCGTTTTCCAAAAAAACACTTGGGTCTCCCGGACTAAAATGTTTTTCCATTATGAATTAGTTAGTAATTATCCAAATTTTTGTTGGAACCATATCTACCACTAAATAGCCACTAACTCGTTCTTCATAGCTAAGTCGATTTTGTCATTACATAGCTAAATCGATCTTCTTGTTATTTGACTCCGAAGATTTCCGATCGGTCCCACACCTATGAGGTAGCGATTCAAAAGGGTTTGTATTTACTCGAATGCCCAAGTAGGAGGGTAATGCTTTTCAAGTGTAAATATATGTCTATTTCTTTGGCAAGCTCTGTAGCCTAGATTATTTTAACATATGAGTTAAATCGTTAGATTTGTTATAATTTGGTGAGAATGACAAAGTAATCTTATTTCAATATGGTGTCTGCGATTCAAGAGAGCAGGACTTAACAAAATATTTTGTTATAACAATATGAGTATCAAATAAGCAGTAAATAGCTCTTTCCAAATACATATATATATATATATATATATATATATATATATATATATATATATATATATATATATATATAATATATATATATATAGATATATACAAAAAATGTACAAATGTACGTTTTGTATAACGTACAAAAAAGTACGTTTTCTCCTTTATTTTTTATGCAGTCGGGTTTTTTAATTTTTTACTTGTTTAATTAATTTTATTTGGTTTTCAAAAAATTTTTTTCTATAAATTAACGATTATAGCAGATCAGAACGATATATTTAATGAAGTTCAAAATTAAACACCTTCTGTATAAAATACAGATAAAAATATTATACAGTAACAAACAAAAAAAAAACGACGTTTACGTAACCAGAGCGACAATAATTGATGACAATAGGCACACAATGACAATGCACATTCCAGAATCGAAAATGTGTGTTATATTTTGTATATATAGAAATCTGGATAATAATAATAATACTATCAGAAGCATAGCAAGCCAGCCAGCACCTTTATATAATAATATACTTTTAGATATAGATAGATACACAGATGAGATATACATATATGTATGCACTCACTGTGTGTGATACACAAATATAGGTATAGTGTTTTTGTACTCGGTGTAGTGTTTGTGGTCACACTATAAATGTGTTTTGTTTTGTTTTTGTGTGTGTTTAATATAACACCTGAAACATTAAATGTTTGCGTACATTTGGTATTGGTATTATCAGGTGAAGTGATTTAACTGATACAAAGATTTTGGATTATTTGGATCAGTGCGTCATCTAAGGATCTACGTAGATACAATAGAATAATCTTAGCGCTGACTAATTAAAAAGACCCTGCACGGAACTCAACCAAATGAGTTAAAAATTGAAGGAAACTTTAGTTTAGGGCGTAAATTATACAAATTTCTTGACGATTTGATTGAAATTTATTAAGGTGGTGCAAGGGGATGCTCAAAATTGAGTATTTTCTTACAATAATCGAATCAAACCGGGAGAAGTATGTATTGAGATATTGGAAATATATGTGTAAAATAAAAGTGATTTACCTTCACCTGAAGATTTTGAGAATTTTGAATTATATTATATAGCACTTCGACGTTATGGTCCAATGTGCTCCACCTTCTACTTCAGTCCGACGACATTCGCTTCTTCCACATGTTGATTCGTCATCTAAGGGTCTATGCAGACACAATAGGATAATCTTATCGCTAACTAATTAAAAATATAAGTTCCTATACAGTATCAATTCAATTCGCTGTCGATGTTTGTTCCTTGGGACAAGGACATCTGGTGGCTATAATTAGAAACAGAGTAGTGAGCCTCAACTGTGATAGTTACATATGTGTTGCTAGGGTTATGTTTATAAAATAAGCCAAAAATTATGATTTTGACTGGCGTTACTAATATGATCGAACGTGTTTCAACCCAGATACAAGGGCCATAAAAGTATCTACCAACAAACCAGTCCAAGTGACCGGGCGGTCTAAGGCGTTATGTCTGCGCAGTATGTCTGTTTGGAAACTGGGATGTTATGGGTTCGAATCCCGAAATCGGCAGTTTGTCAATTAATAGGAAAAAAAGGAGCGGTTAATTGACTAAACTGTCGGCGTATGGACAAGAACGAAGTAACCGGCTATGCTTCAGAAGGTTTTCTGCAGTTTCCTTCACGAATTCCAGATGAATATCGGCATAGTTCCTACCATAGTTGGCTGCAGCCACTTATCCTACCAACTCATATTCTATACACAAAAATTCCTTCTTCTACTCACAATCTACAATCTATAAGTGTCTTCAATTAACCAATACTTTTTTAATCGAGACAATAAACAAATGGGTGGTCGTTTTTACATTAACAGTAAGACGACATAATTAAATTTGATAAACAACCTTTTTTCCTTCAAATATGAGATAACTAATCAATATACAAAAACAATTGTGTGTCCTCCATATGTTCAATTCCATATCTTTTAAATGCTAAGAAATAAAAATAAAATAAAACCTAAAAAAAAAAAAGTATTTGCCAATAGTGAACAAGCAGGCAACAAACGAATAGCGAAACAAACCACACCACAAAACCGTTTTTTTTCACTTCTTTCGTTCGTGAAAAAGAAAATCATTGTTGTTTTTGAGACTCTATATATATATATATCTAATAATAATAAAAATGATATCAATTGTGAAATGCAGACAAAAGATTTATGGCCCACTACAAATTTACGCCTATTACCAAAACTAAAATTCCATTCTTGTAACATTTAATACATTATTCATAATTCTCTGTTCGAGAGAACTACTACTACAGTAATATCAGAGCGAATAGATAGATGGATCGATGCGATTTTTATTATAAATACAATTTTTATTTATTAAAAAAACATTTGATATATAAATTGTGTAACGTTTTGTTTGTTTTTGTGGCAAAACGTGAATGCAACAACGAACGGCAAACAACAACATTTCTAGTGGTGTCTTTTGGTGGTTCTGTGTCCATATGTGTGTAGTAACCACCCAATCAACGAAATATCTCTCTAAATGTTTGATAATAATCATAAGCTCTTCTAAAATGCGAGAGATCTCGTCTCTCTAAAATGTAAGATCACAAATAAATCAGACAAAAAAGTGTGTGTATGTTTGTGTGTGTGTGTGTGTGTGTGTTTTTTTTGCTGTTTATAGTTCGAATGGAACAATTTAACTTCGTTAAAAACGTGTTTGTTATAATATAAATCTTAATATAATATTCTTTATGGATGTTTTTATCCATACAATTTGAATTAATATTTCTGCCACTTTATTATTATTATATTGCTGTTATACGACACCGGTTGTACAAGATACCGTGTTTTAACTTTTAGAAGTTCCTATATGCTTAAGGTAGTTTCACCATAAAATCACTTTTCGACAGATTTTGCTTATTTTTTTTCACAGCCTAAAAATAACACAGATAAATGCGTTTTTGAATGTTTAACCGTTTAGAACGCGAGATAATTAATAACAAAGTAATCATTCTCTGTGATTAAAAGCATGCAAAACTTCAAATACAAATTTAAAAAAAATCGCGTTTTATCGTTTTGTTTTTGAAATATAATAGTTAAAAATTTTCTTTTCTTTCAAAATTACATTAATTTGTATATAAATATATGTATGTTAGTATACATGTGTATAAGTATTTGTTCTATAATAAAAACAAACCGGTTTTTTGTCCTGATTATACAAGACAATGCTGGAACTCTCTTAAATTTAATTTTCATGTTCAAATGTGATGCTTTTCGAGTTCTATCGATTTCGTTTGGTTTTTTTAACAGTACATTAAAAGTAAAAAATAATTTGGCTGCATCTGCAGATAGCCGATTTCTAGATTTAATTTTCTGTGCAGTATTGAAAGTTGATCATTTTACGTTAAAGTGTGTGTTTGAAGTTATACTTCCTTTGGCGAGATATTAGAATCCGATCAGAGTGTATTTTCAGCATGTAACGATCCGCTGATAAAACACTCGACTGATATAGTACTAGCTCGATCGATGTAACAATCATTTCTATTCTGTTATATTTATATACATTATATTCACAAGCGAAACAGACAAAAGTCTATTTGTCACATAAGCAGTATGACTACATTTTTTGAGCAGTAATATTATTTTTGGGTCTTGAAATACAAGACAATATTATACAACGTAGAAAGATGAATAATCATTATTATTTTGGTCAATAGCTACACAGCCAGCTCTTACGTTAGAACATTTGATTATACAGTTGAAATTAGGTACAGGAATGTCTTCATCATTCTTACTCCATGTTTCTGATAAAAGAAGAATATTAGAATTACGAACCACATTATCAATGATATCATTTTCATGAGCTCGTAAATTGTGAATATTAAATGTATAATACATTGATATACCTGGCCTGGTCTTAATGAATTTCACTAACTCTGATTCTAATGTAAATAATGGATTTATGCCACTCCTACCATGATAAAATATAGAATCATTGCTTTAGTTACAATATATAATTTTTCGATTGTAGTTTTTCACTACTATATCTTTTTATTAAACTTTTGAGTCTTAAGAGTAGTGTTCACCTTATTTAATATTACTTTTATTATTCTTAAAACGAAGTATAGCTTCTTACGTGCGTACATAAGTATACACACACACACACACTTTGTTTTTTAAACATTAGACGTTTTTAAATAAATGTAATTACTAAAATTCCCAAGAAAATAAACAAAAACAATTCAACCTATAGATTATTTTAATTGATTATTTATTTATTTTATTGGTACATTATATTTTTAATCGATTAAAAACAATTCCTCTAAAATACTCTCTTTAAATTCGGTATTTAAACTTTTTTAACCTTACAAAACAAGATTCTTATATGGTTTTTCAAATTATCCAAGAAGTGGTGTTAGATATATTGCAGAGGCTGTGGCGGGACACACTTCGACCATTGTGATGCCTAGGGTTGAGAGGATGTGAGTGAAAACAAGGAATTTTGAGTGTAGAGAATTGGTAGGATGTGAGATTGCAGTCGACTTTGATAGGAACTATGCCCATAATCATCTGGAGTTCGTGAAGGAAACTGCAGAAAACCTTCACAAGCATAGCCGGTTACTCCGTTCTTGGCCATACGCCGACAGTTTAGTCAATTAACCACCCCTTTTTTTTTTTTTTTAATAATAGACAAACTGCCGATATCGGGATTCGAACCCATAACCTCCCAGTTCCAAGTAAACACAACGCCTTTACAAACGCGGCTACTTGGATGGTTAAGAAGTGGTGTTACTTTCACAAATACATTCTTAAAACTTATTGATAGATATATAGATAGATTGGTGTAAATGAATTGAAGAGGTACAATAGGCATCAAAAATTGATGTTACTTTTTAAAATTTTATAATTGATTTGTGTCTTATTCATTCGGTTTTCGAAAAAAATTTTCGAATAAAAATTGTAACTATATTTATAAGGAACAACTTTTATTCGAAGCATTTTTTCGAAAACCGAATCAATAAGGCACAAATCAATTATATACTTTTAAAAACTACCATCAACCTTTGACGCCAATTGTACTAGTAGTGAATTGAGATGTCATGATTGGGTAATTCGTCACATGATTTACCTGAACTCCGTATAAAATTGTTTTAAAATCTATTTAACTATAAAAATTGTTCCGCACTTGAAAGAATTGATGTATTTTTTTTTCTATATAGGTATATCGTCGTTTGGCGGCTTACGATGTTCTTTTCTATTAACTAAGTAAAGTAAGAAATTAAAAAAAGTGATTATTATCATTATTATTACTTATTTAAGGTTGTTCTTTTGCTGCCGAATTTAAATAGTTTTAGTTAATAGTTTATAGTTAACTTTAATAGTTTTTTTACTTTTTTTTAAACAGTAAACTTAATCGTTTTTATTCCTCTCTAGGGTTCAGTATTCGAATAAATAGAATTCGAAAAAGTATCCCGAGTCGAAATTTAAAACATCATTATAGCCTGCAAAACATCATTTCTTGTGTTATGTCTTGAATGTTACCTTTTTAGTTCATTAACAGAGCATAAAAGTCGTGAATTGTAGATATAACATCATAAAACCGATTACTTGTTTATAATTTAGGTCATGAATATAGCCGCAAAGACGTAATAGGTCACCGAACATGTGAAAGAGCCATTTTACGAATTTTCAATGACCAATTAATCACCTGAATTATATTAATACACATCTAAAGATGTTCAATTTTATTTTGAAATGATAATTTGATGGCTCTAATAATGCACTCAATTTCGTTTGTTGTAGAGGAGTATTTTTAAAATGACGGATCATGGAAACTACAGCCATACGAGGTTTTGACTCGACATTTTCGATTCCGGGAACAAAAAAGTTTTGAGTCTGGGGACTCAGGGATGATAAGAAAACATATCCTACACACAATGAGTCTTCATATACAATGTTAAATTCTCATTTAAAACATGAATGCCGATGATTGCCCACAGTCACATAGTCGCTCATTTCAAAAAAACGTGACGGAATAATCTAAAATTTGATTTCACTCTCCATATGAAATCATACTTGTAGAGTCTCGTTATAGATGTTTTCACATTAAAAAGTGACTCTCAATGCGTGAAAGTAAAATGAAACGCACACAAAAATTCATTAATTAATTCGCAGGGTTTCTTGCAAAAGTATGATGCTTCTTTCTATATTTATACAAGCTTCAAAGCTTTGAATATCATACAAAAATGAATCGACATGACAATTTTACGATGGCATTTTCATTCATTATTAATATGAGAAAATTTACACATCCACCAGTGATTGAACCCTGGATATCCGAATTTCGCAACCAGCACGCTAATTATTACACCACAGATCATAAGCTTGATTAGTCGATTTTTTCATATCATTGACCATATTTCTTTCGAAGTCAACATTACGTTAATATTCTATCATATAAATTGTGTATACTTATACGTCACAATACTATACTAATGTCAATTTCCATTACGGTTAAGAAGACATAAGTATGAAAGTACAAACGTATACTATATAGACTAACACTTAATCAAATTTTTACGTCTTGTGAATATTATTACCTACTTTTTAGAAAAAGAATGTCTCGCTGTTTTTTTTTCGCTGTTCGTAAAAAGTTGTAAACTAATTTAAAAAGTGATCCTATTTTATATTTATTCAAGTAAGTACGAAAAAGTATGAAAATATATGGAATAAGATTCAGTATTAGTGTAACTAACTATGGGAATTCTCATCGCTAGAATCTTGTGGTTACCTCCTATTCAAGGGCAGCAAATTCATATCACAATTAAGAACATTTTTTCAGAAATATTTAAACTTAATGATCTAAAGGTGAAAAACACGAAGCCTTTGTTATAAATGATCCATCAACTACATACTTGACGATTATTAAAAAAAATAGAATACTTTTTATTTCACAAAAAATTTTAATCGATACTTTAGATTTTATTAATATTACAAAAAAAGGTGTAATTAATTCATAGAAATGGATTTAAAAAAATAATTTTTATCCAGTAAGTTAAAACAGAGTTTCGATTTTTCCAATTGACAGTAAATAAAAAAAAAACACAATAAAAAGTCTGGAAGAAAAAAAAAAAAAACTTAATAATCATTTACAAGAACATTTTTATGTGGAATGAGACAGGTCATCGAGCGATAATTATATTAAAAATAAAATCACCCCTCTTGTTGCACAAAAACTCGTATAAAAATTGATAATAAATATGATTTTCTAACATCATAACACATCGAAAGATGAACATGGTGAAAAAAAAAATGAAAAAACAACAACATAAAACCCTCTCCCTCTCCTACAGGCATAAACACACATACCTACATTGAAACAAAATCTGATTTATAAAAAAAAAGAATAAAATGATCACAAAATTGTGTACCTGATTAATGGCAAAAGGTGGTGTGGTTTGCAGTTAAAAACTAACTGTCAAATATATGAGTAAAAATACTTGGGTTATCTTCTTCGCGTTATAAAAACGTCCAACGCGCTACAACGAGTAGAGATATGTCAGGTTCATCCTAACATAGTCATGTTATTCCATTTCAACTATAAGTAAGTGTGAATAGGACAGAATATTTTGTATAGTTATAGGCAATCACTATAGGTAACTTTTCTACCTCGAAAAAAAGAGGTAAGGAAGATTTCTTATATATGCGATAATAATCACATTGTATAGGTATGGGAAATTAAGAGTGTAGATATAAAAAGTAAAAATCCGTTTGGAAAAATTCCATTTTCCATGAATTTTTTGTGCAATTATACTCATAAAATACTTGAAGTTTTGTGATTAGTGTCAATGTTCACCTGAAGACGATATACACGACGCGATACTTCGATTGTCTTAAAATTTTTGCCAAATTTAGTTAAAATAATTTAAACGCTTTTACGGCTGCAAATTTATTTATACCTTTCAGAAATTTGATCACTTTTTGGAACTTCATACTGTCATTTAATTTGTAAAACAAAGTTGAGTTTGGCTTTAAGTCGAAAGTATGGTATTCCAGGTACTGACTTCTATATAACTGGACAGAGTAAGCTCATGGGTCTTAACGTGAAATAACGGCTCCAACTTAATGATAGTCAGCGCCGCCTCAACTAGCCAAGGTACTAAAACTTGATGTGTATAGTGAGAAGACATGTGACAGCCACACAAACACTAACACACATTCTGAAGCAAAACTTAGTTCCATGGCTAGTTGAGAAGCGCATTAATAAGGGTCAATGGCGTAACATATGATAATTTGTCCAGTCATTTACAGGTCAGTGTTTCCAGGGTCTTAAATTTCTAATTCAAATCTTAATTATGAGTAAATAACTAGAATGTCTTCTATTACTTTAGTTAATCGTAGAAAACTTTGTAAATAATCAATTATAACTTTGGGAGGTAATCATCCTTAGGCATCACAATGGACCTTATGGTCAAAATGTAGCCAGGGCAGCCTCTACAATCTATCTATCTTGGGAGTTAATTAAGAAGATTGCTGTGTCCGCTTGCAGTCAGTTGATAACCATTTCATAAAAATGGAAAGGTATAGATTCAAAATATTTACGAATGTAAGTCTTAACAAATGTTGCTAATAATGTCTTACTTAACAATAGATAGAAAGCTCGGATGAGCGGTAGATTGATAGGGTCGAAAAGTTGTCTTGACTGCAAAGAACTAATAGGAGACCAGTCAAGTAGCAGAGCGGTCTAAGGCGTCATGTCTGCGCAGTATGCAGTACTTGGAACTAGGGGGGTTATGGGTTCTAATCCCGACATCGGCAGTTTGTCAATTATAAAAATAAAAAAAAGGGGGGGGGTTGATTGACTAAACTGTCGGCGTAAGGACAAGAACGAAGTAACCGGCTATGCCTGAGAAGGTTTTCTGCAGTTTCCTTCACGAACTCCAGATGAATATCGGCATAGTTCCTATCATAGTCGGCTACAGCCGCATATCCTACCAATTCCTAGTCTACTCACAAATTCCTTCCACTCCACTCACATCCTCACATCCTAAGGCATCACAATGGACCTTATGGTCGAAGTGTAGCCCGTTCAGGGCAGCCTTTACAATCTACCATCTAATCTAGGAGACACTTTAAAGAAACTGGATAATATAATTGGCAAGTATATTACTCGAAGTATTACAAAGTTAAATTTGGGCAAACACTAGAATTTTGAGGCTACTTACATTTTCATTTATAACATTTTTCTCAGCCACATTGATATTCCTGCAAGGTGACTAAAATCACAGATTTCTCAACAACTTTTTATCCGGTGGTGATGGAAGTGCAAAGAATATCTGCATCTTTCTATATAAGTTCAGGTTAGGTTGCTTGTATATGTACTGGAGGATGCACATACATACACAAGCATTGGCGATGACGACAACGACTAGGAATCTTATTAAATTGTCCGGGCGCGTTATATCATCAGAGAGTTTAGATGGAGAGACACCCTGGAGAGGTTTTTCTTCCTTTTTGTCATGTATGTATGTATGTATAAATACATACATACACATTCTCCATGCAATATCATACGAAGAAAGTGTACTACTACTATCATGGTTGTCATGCCAACCTCATCTTCGTCAATCTTACATTTGGTATCTTTGTCTTGCATTCTATAATATTGTATCTGTCCATATTTGTCCAATGTTGTACTATTTGTCGTATGTGTGTGCAATAGTAAGTATAATGTAGTATGTATAGTAAATAGTGTGTGTCGTCTCACTCATTATCATCACATGTGTAGCTCCGTTACCTACTCCGACGTACTCTGTACACCGTGTACTAACTGTTCGTAGTACTAGCGTTGTATGTACTCTTAAGTACAGAATAGACACAGAACTTGGTTGCAGCAACATTGAACTCCGCCTATAAAATATTTTCAGTACAGACGCTGCAACCAAAGTTTGGGATCATAAAATTTAATTTTTATTATTTTATGACTCAAGTCATAAACATTCAATCATTTCTCATCATGTCTCTATCTATCTCATTTAATTTGTATAGTTTATTTTTATGTATGTATCGCTAGTAAAAACTATACAAAAAAAATATATATACACAGTGTGTCTACTTAAGTTGGCTCCATATGGAAAACTTTTTTATTATAATGTTTACGAAAAAAAGTTATTCTTTATAAAAATCTCTGCATTCGAAAATATTAATATTCAGCTATTCACTTTTGACATCAAATGTATAGGGTGTCTAAAAATTGAAAAAGTTCGATAGGAATGTGTTGACCACTTCAATTTTAAATTAAATTTTGTATATTTTTGTTCAAAATGTAGACCATATAGAACAGATTATACGGAAAACGGTTCAAGAAATCACTCCCGAGATATGTAGGAGTGGATTTAAAGAATTTTGTAAAAGAACAATTACATGTATGGAACGCGAAGGTGGATACGTTGAGGCAAAAACGAACTGAAGGTAACTGTTGTTACTTACGTCAACAATAATAATTGTATTTGTAATGTAATGTATGAAAAATAAATGTTCTGTATTCATTATTTTGTTACATATCATTCAAAATGTTTCAAATCAGCAAATAAACATTTGAAGTACGATGACTGGTTAATTAGAATAACAGATAACGTGTTTTATAAGTAGGATTTGCAAAATTTAATTTAAAATTGAAGTGGAAAAAAAATTCCTATCGAACTTTTTCAATTTCTGCACACCCTGTACATTCGATGTCAAAAGTAAATAGCGGCATGTTAATATTTTTGAAAGCAGAAATTTTTATAAAGGATAACTTTTTTTCGTAAACCTTTTCCATATGGAGCCAACTTAAGTAGACACACTGTTTATATTATATATAATGTAAATTGTAACTCCTCCTACTAAATATCAAATAATTTTTAATGTTGCAGCAACCGTTCAAGGTCATGTTTTTTGTTGCTGCAACCAGCCCACACACACAGCAACATGCTAGTTGCTCTTCAATGTTGCTGTTTAATGTTGCACGTCTGTGGAGCCCATTACTGTCTTTGTCGACGACCGACCGACACTTTGAAATTCTAATATATACATCATTCGTTCACACAAACGTTAACTTATCACACTTATTTATACTTTATAACTCACTACTCACTAGGAAAGGTGGTGGGTACACAGTTGTACTCTGCTAAGAATTCATACTATTTGTTCTAATCGAAATTTATTTTATATGGAATATTGATTAGAATAATATCCATAATATGAGGGATGCGATCAAGCAATCAAACTGCTAATAAGGATTTAGACGATTTTTGATGTGAAAACATCTATAGCGGCGCTATGTAGAGGTAGATTGTAAAGGCTGCCCTGGACGGGCTACACTTCGACCATAAGGTCCTTTGGGCTGCCTTAGGATGTGAGGATGTGAGTGGAGTGGAAGGAATTTGTGAGTAGACTAGGAATTCGTAGGATATGCGGCTGCAGCCGATTATGATAGGAACTATGCCGATATTTATCTGGAGTTCGTGAAGGAAACTGCAGAAAACCTTCTCAAGCATAGCCGGTTACTTCGTTCTTGTCCATACGCCGACAGTTTAGTCAATCAACCGCCTCTTTTTTTTAAATTTTTATAATTGACAAACTACCGATGTCGGGATTTGAACCCATAACCTTCCAGTTTCCAAGTACTGCATACTGCGCAGACATGACGCCTTAGACCGCTCGGCTACTTGGCTGGTGGCGATATATAAGTATGTTTTTATATGGGAAATCAAATGAAATTTCAGATTAGAATGTCACATTTTTATAGTAACGATCGGTTATGTGACAGTCGGCAATCATCGGCATTCGTGTTTTAAATGGGTATTGAATATGAATATTTATTGCTCTTGTATAGGTATAGACAATGATATATATATATAAGTATAAGTATATTTTATAAGTATGCATCATTGTACATAGGATATGTTTTCACAGAATGCCTGAGGTCCGGACTCATCACTCCTTTTGTATACCTCTTGGGTTTTCAACATTTAGAACATTTTTGGTATGTTCTACGTGTGTAGGTCCTCTGGCATTCACAGAATATGCTTAAACGGTTCACAATCTTTATTGGTTTTATTCGTCTGCGTTGAGAAGCTAGTGGAAAAGCAGAATACTGAGAAAGTCTGGAATTTGGTTTTCCTTCCAGGTTGTGGGTAATACAACCCTCTTTATTGGTGATGTTTCTTAAAGGACATCTGGTGGCAATAATTAGAAACAGAGTAGTCAGGCGCAACTGTGATTGTTACATATGCATTATTAGGATTACGTTAATAGAATAAACAAAAAATTATTATTTTGTTACTGAAACTGTTTAAATGTACCCTCACTAAAGCAGCGATTTTGGAATATGACGTCATCAGTAACTTTACGAAAAGTGATTGGGTTTGCTTGAATACATGAGATTTTTCGCTGGTAGTTGATAGCTTTATTACATCGTAGAAAAGTTAAGAGCTTTTTTAGTGAAAAACTATGGTATCCTCTCTGTCGTTGGCCTGGTTGTCCATTTGTAAAGTTTGATTTCCAATGAAAATTTTATTTGACTAGATATATAAAAAAAAAGCCATTCCATATATTGTTTATATCATACGAAACTGGAAGTGTAATTGAGGCCCGAGTATTCATTTTTTTGAAATTTGAAGAAAAAATCAAAACTAATCTGGAAAAATATAATGCCGAAAGTCTTATTACTGGTGGGACGATTTCGGCCAAAACTAATTATTACGTGGGATTTAACGCGTGGGGAAAACAAAAAATTTTGAATTTCTCTTTGAATATAAGTAAAATGTAAAAAACTTATCATAAGTAAAGTTGTAGAAAATACATTTTGATACAATTTATCATCTGGCCATATTTTTTGTTACTATTTTCAGAAATATTTGCAATTGAAATATAATACTCATAATAATGAATATTACTGTATCATCACTATGGTATAACTTTTCAATGCATCTCACCCCGAATATATGAACCTTCAAGAAGACCTGATAAGCAAGCTCCTGGTTATTGCCAACATATGGGAGAACCGAATCTTGTCGGACTGAAGTAGAAGGAGCAAAATGAACCATAAGGTCGAAGTGCAATACTTTTTAGACCCCAAGATGTACCTATCTATGGTATAACTTTATTTGATACTAATTATTTCTTCTCATCAGAAAACTCGCTAGGAAGATTCTACGTGTTTAAGATTAGCAGAAACGAGTTCTGGATTCTGAATTTTAGTAATTTCAAATAGTATGTAATAATTAAAAATAAAATAAAAAACTTTAAAATAAGAATTTCGATTTGAACAAATAACAATGAAATCTATACCATACAAATACATATACATACATTTATATAAAAATAAATATATTCTATATCATTCTAACATGTCCGGATATCTAATAGTGTTGTCTTCTAATATAATATCAATGTGTACCTTCATTTATATCATACATACATCCTAACCTATAATATATTTTATACGTACATATACATACATATATACATATGCAACGAACGAAACACCCCATAGCATAGCCATAGCATAGCAAAGCATTGCATAGCATAGCATAGTAAATTCAGTAGCAGAGCATCGAGCGATATTATAATTGTATATATTATATATGTGTTGAGACGAAGTGGAGAAAAAATAAATAAACACCTCTAACTCATAATATCGTCCATGGACTCCGTTGGTCGTATTACCAACCACCTACATTGTGCTTCCTTATTTCTTCGCTAGTCAATATCTACCTAGAAGTAGCCCATCATATTGAAGTTTTTTTTGTGTATATCATTATATAGACTCTATTACTTCTTACCATTAGTTAAGATCAGAAATAAAAAAATTTTATAATATGTAAAAATATGTGCAAATATATATAGAGTGTATACTGAAACATGAACCTTAAATTAATCTTTATAATAAAGGTTCATAATGGGTATCAAATCAAATTACCATAGTTATGTATAGTTATAATATTTTTGAAAATTAAATATTCGGCTGTATTTTTGTACATAATAGTTAAAGGAGTTACCGTGAAGGCTCTCCTTGGTACTGGGAGGTTGCGAATCTCGACGGTGGCAGTTTGTCAATTATAATTAATGGGGCGAATAATTGACTAAACTGACGTCGTATGGACAAGAAAGAAAGTAACCAGCTATGCTTGTGACGGGTTCTTCAATTTTCCTTCACGAACTCCAGATGAATACCGGCATAGTTCCTATCAAAGTCGGTAGCAGCCACACAACCTAGTCTGTATAAAAATCTTAATATATGGCTATAAATTAATGAAGGTAAAAAAAAGAGGGTGGCATCTTCTCTGAAACGGAGGTAAAACCCCATTATTATTATTCTTATTATAATTAAGAGACTAATTTAAATTTTTGTGTTTGCTCCTCTACCTAAGTCCCTTTTTCTTGGCTGTTTTTGTCCATTAACGAGTAGCATGCTTT
Source organism: Nineta flava (assembly GCA_963920215.1). Taxonomy (NCBI): domain Eukaryota; kingdom Metazoa; phylum Arthropoda; class Insecta; order Neuroptera; family Chrysopidae; genus Nineta; species Nineta flava. The sequence goes on from OY986042.1 coordinate 103,175,093, forward strand.
TCAAATACCTAAAGTATATGCACATACCAAATATCGCATACCAAATTGTGGCATGTATTGTTGAAAATCTAGTAAAGTGAATGTTGCGTCTAGAAGCTTTCTACGCCTTTATTGCGTCTAGTAGCTTGTTTAAATAGCTGGTATTGAATTTTGATCTTGGCCTTAGTCTTGCCAAAATATCAACACTCAAATATTAAGAATGATTTTGCTAACTACCATGTGATACTAGGAAGAAAATCATTTCTCAATCATCATGGATTACCATTCTTTGACGTTCATTAAAAATTGTTAATAGGAATTTTTCGCTATAAATTAATTTAAAGAGTTTATTTTTGTCTACAATGGATTTAATTATTTTTTTCCCAGTGCCGCCATCAATGTATTCAAATTACTAGGAAGAAAAGCATTTCTCAAACACTGGGTTACTACTCTTTGACGTTCATTAAAAATTTTTAGAGCTTTTTTTCTTTACAATGGATTTAATTATTTTAAATTTTTTTCCTAGTGCCACCAAAAATGTATTCAAATTTCATCTTCCAACTGAATACGTTGAACAATATCATTTGCGCGATATATATATAATTTAATTACCGTAAAGCAATTTACTTGCTGCACAGGAATCCATTTTGATTTAATTCTGAATTACTACATACAACAAATTTTATACACATTCCTGTATATAAAAATAAAATACTATGTCCTTAAACTCCTGGATGACAAGGATGTGATGGTAAATTATTAATGTCTTATATATAAGATTGTTGATGATTGAAGCAACGTTCAACGGTGGAAAAGTGAAGCTTCGTCTTGTATATATAGCTTCCAACTTTACGAACATAAATGATAATAATTAATTTAATTTATTATATATATATATATATATATATATATATATATATATATATATATATATATATATATATATATATATATATATACATGGTATATAAAAAATTGGGTGTGGCTATTCAAATATTTAAATATGTAATATTTTCTCGATCGATTTTCATTTGTACGTAAGATTTCCATGTATTCTTTATGTCTTGTGTATAGAGAGATAATATACTTAAATTTGATGAAAAAATTATCCTAATTCAAATCATTTCCAAACACTTATTTAGGTCATGAAATATTCACTTCCTTATTTCTTCTTCCTTTCCAGTTTTTTTTTTTTTCTTTACGAAAGAGAAAATTTACTAGTGTTTTCTGCAAGTTATGATCAAATAATATATACAGTTTTATTTACGATTTGTACTATGAATTTTTAAACATGTTTTTGCGTTTTTTCAGCGTCAGTATCAATCATGATTGATGCTTTTTTTCACGAACGTTTTTCAATTCAATAGTTTAAGGGTGGGGAAAAATTTCTATTTAGTTTGTAGGAGATTGGATGAATATAAAGATTCCAATAACTAAAAATCTTATAAATAAATAAAAAGACACGATAAAGATTTAGATGAAATATGCCATCATGAGTTTGTTGATAGTTACCAAGGTAATAAATATAAATAATTACCGTAATAACAGAGCGAGTAAGCAGTAGAAATGAAAATGTTTCTAAAAGAAAACATATTTAATTTTAGTAGCGAGATCGCTACAAGTTAAATGTCCCAATGTATTTTAATTTTAAATGTGGGGGATTTAGTTAAATTTCCCAGTGTATTTTTATTTTAAATCTATATGGAGGACAGCTTTATTGCACTGAGAGTTTAAAGGCAAGAGCTCAGTAACAATGAGAGAAGTATTCATTTTTCTGTTTCACTCTGGAAAAATCATTATTTGTTCCCGTATGTCTCAGATTTTGTTGGGAACTCGTTTTTGTAAGTAAGCTAGGCTTCTACAAATTGTCCACACCTTTCTTTCATGAATTAAGTACAATATTGCACAGTTTTACTAACATAAGAATGCTAAGAAATGAGAGCATTCGTGAACATTCTTAGTATCCTTTAAGTATCGGTGATATAAAATATGAACATGGTATCCATTCGCGGATTCAAAGCGAGAGCTTATGTACTCATGAACACCTAATTTTAAACCGCCAAGTCCGATGGATCGTTTTCGCAAACATCGCCATTTTTCCGAAAAACTGCCTGTTAAATTTAGGCTAGCCAAATGTAGGCAAGATAATAAAACGCTTATCCAATCCGTTTTGTCGAGTTGTTAAAGGCACTCTACTTGGAACTGGAAAGTTGCTAGTTCGATTCTCAACACAGGCAGTTTGCCAATTAAATGAATTTAAAAAAAAAAGATTAATAGAACGGTTAGTTGACTATACTCGGCGTATGGACAAGAACGACAGTAATCGGCTATGCTTGTGAAGATTTTCTGCAGTTTCTCTTCACGAACGTCAGATGAATATCGGCATAGTTTCTAGCAAAGTCGGTTGCAATCGCACAACCTACTAATTTCTAGACTGCATACAAAATCCTGGTCCAACACTCAACTCCTCTATGTATAGCTATCACAATGGACTTTATGGTCAAAGTGAGTCTGGTCTAGGGCAGCCTAACCAACCTAATCTAACCAAATAGAACGGTACAACAAACGCCAAAAGATTAAATTTTTTAGATTTCAAATGTTCAAGAGTTATGGACAAGAGTTTTGAAATGTTAAAAGCGCTACAAAGATGATAACGAATGATACTACTGTATTCAAGTCCTTGATGAAAGTATATTATTCTATGTGTATAATAATAATCATTCAGCAGTATTTATTCAACTAGTTCCAAGTTTATTTATAGAAAAGAAACAAATACCTAATGGATGGTATAATATACGACACAATATTTATTTACAAAGAATGAAAGATTTAATTGCAAATTAAAATAAATTTAATAAATAAATTGTATAATAAGTGTATGAAGAGCTTGTGTGCTTCTATGGGTTCTATGTCGTATTGTAAGTAGAATACGTATGGTAGGATACCATGATGATGAGAAGAGACATAGAGATATCTATAGATATCCATAGTTGCCTATACACATTATTATACGTTCTACTTAACTCTTTTATTCATTCTTAATGATACTTATAAGTAATAATAAGAAATTAAAATAAAAAAGTATAAATACATTACATTATTAAAGTAAAGAGTTTTGTTTAAGACACTCCCATTGCATCTATATAGAGCCAATCAGCAATAAGAGGAGACCTTCTTATACATATTATACATATATAAATGATTTTATACACATATATAACATTACATACATACATACATATACATACAGCCTCCTGAAAAGTCTGTTCTTATAATATGAATTTCATCTCGTTAGTGAGAGTTAGTTAAGTTAGTATTACAAGTATATACTATATACTACTATATACTATACTCACTATATGGTAGTATGAAGTATCGACATACGTTATTATACCTTGTGTTGTAATGAGCAGAATTGGAATATATTTTCTACATCATAATATTATATACATTCTAATATAATGCTCTACGGGTCTTATGTTGGGTTGGTATGTGTGTATGTGTTTATTTATTAAAATGAGATAAAATATATAAGAAAAAACGAATAGAAAAATTTATTATTTTTATACATTTTTGTTTGTGCTACTGTTGATTTGACCAAATCTGGGGATATTCAATATTGTTTTTTTTTTTTGGTTTGCAATTAACAATATGTGTGTTTTTTTGTATCCTATCTCTTTTCAAATTATTCCTTTATTTTTCATTAATAAAACTTGTTTTTTTTGTTTAGAGGAATGAAAAGGGTAAAGTTATGTACAGTGAAAATCGTGTATCGCGAACAATGACAAATTAATAGCCCCTATTGAAGTCTATGCCTCTTTTTATACGTGTAAGTTTAAAAGAGCGTATTCAATTGCATTAAAAATAATTGATATATCAAAAATTACATCTCAGCTAATAGAATTAAGTATATGATATATGGTAATATACACGATATATAATGGTTCCTAATAAAATGAATTTTTTTTGAGTTTGAGTTGAGTCAATGGCATTCAAATGGTAAAACATATCTATCACAATACTTAAAACAAAATTTTATATTTAAAAAAAAAAACATAAGAAAAATGTCTAGATGCCGGTAGTTCAATTGGAACGCAATCATCGTCCGTAGGAAAATTCCGAACAGCATATAAAAACCAAATTTGTAAGCAATCTAAAAAAAAATAAAAATTTTACAATCGAAATACCGATTGTATCCTAAAAATATTTTTAAAATACAGTTTTGTTTCGAGTATTGTGGTATAAGTTTAATTATTTGAATAACTAGCAAGCAGTTCCTATGTAAAAGGATTTAAAATACAATCTGTATATTGTATACTATACTATCTGTGCCCTGCGCCTTTGCCTTTGTTTTTTTACTATCTTATAATTTTTACCTATCGTTTGTTACCTATCTTTTGAGAAAAATACTCTATTGGTAGTAATCATGTCATTTCTTGAACACAAAATTTTGATGAAAAATGGAAATTGTTAGCTTCTTAATAATAAAAACTAAGTAAGAATTGAGGTAACCATCTACAAATATATAAATTTTATGCCTGTAGTATCAGCAGTATATTTGCAGAAATATCATTTACAAGCTTTCCAAGGAAATAGAGAGCTATTGGTGTTGTATCGAAATTTCGGTAAAATTTTTTCAAATATACTTCGGGTGTTTGAAACATCGTGTTACTAAATAGACAAAAATGGACAATTTATTTTCTGTTACAAAAATATTTTCCGAAATATTTACTATTTCAGAATGAAAATTAAAATCATTGAAGTTATAAATTCCTGTATATATTAGAGCTTTAGAAAAAAACGATCGGATGAATTGCAGTAAAGTTTAATGTTCTATAACTTTACTATTTTTTCGATTTTACTAATATTAACGAGATTTTACGAGATTTTATATTTTGTATTTTCTTGTTTCAGCGAAATCTCCCTTCGCCTTGACCGATTCTTCTCATTAAAGAAGTTAGCATTTCAAATAACAAAAGCATATCAGTAACGAAATTTCATTTTGATAGGATTAAAAACCTAGGTAAATTTTCCAAACCGTTCCAGCCGTTTTCGGACGGCTTTAACATTTTCTGAAGACAAGATCTCTAATATTGTTTATAATTTCTATAGAAATACCTGTATTAACAATATTTCGGACATAAATGATTTATCAAGAAATTTAAAATATAAAAAAATGGCCAAATTTAGAAAAAATTATTTGACATTTTAAATTTAAATTTTAAATTTCTTATGGACTCTATAAAACTGAAGCTCGGATAACGCCATCAATTTTATATTTATATAAACTTGGTAATATATATATATATATATATTGGTAATATATATGTATATATATATATATATATATATATATATATATATATATATATATATATATATATATATATATTGGTAATATATATGTATATATATATAAATTTTATTTAATGATTAATTTTTAAGATTTTATACAAAACATCTAAATTTTGAATTTTATTAACAGGCATTGTAGTCGAAATACGTATTTATAATACAAAAAACTGATCTAGGTAAAGGGGACGAATTTGAAATTTTATTTCAAAAACCTAGAGTTCTCACTAATTATCATTCGATAATATAACGATTAACAGGCATGTTTGCCGTCCATTAATTAATGGCTGGAAAAGCGAAAAATAATCACACTGAATAGCTTTTCTATTAACTCCAAATTTAATTACCTCCGTGCACATCACCATTTTTCATTAGAAGACGCCAATGCGATAATGTTTTTCTGCAAAAGCCTTACGTAATACACAATAAATTTATCATTTAATAATAATTACAGCATTGATAAATATTTATTTCTTTATGAATACATCTATCATCTCTCATCTATGTTAGAGCTGCAGTTATACTTCACAAAACTAAAAGATATGTTGCACACATAATTAAATATCTTTATGACATATAAAATATAACGTAATAAATTAATTACATAATTATAATTGTAAATTACAAATGTAAATTAAATAAGTATCAAGTTATTATTATTATTATTATTATACTGATATATCAATTAATAAAATCTATTATAAAATAATAATACTTTCAAATTTAAATTTATTTAAAATACAACAACAATCATTACCATTGGTTCATACAATAATTTATTGTTATAAAAATGTATGTTGAAAATTTACATAATAAAATTTATAGTAATAATCATGTATTTATTTGTTTTTAATAAAAGTTTTTACTTGTTGGGTGGTTTGTTTTATGTCAAACCGCTCTCAAAACAACGAGAATACCTTTTGCTTCGGACACAAGTGAACACCATTCACAAGGCGATATTTAAGCAACCAGGTGACGTAATCAAATTGCTAATAATGAAATTTTTATTATATCGCCCAGTCAATGGACTAAGCAATCAGATTGCAAGGGATATTTTGATTGCGGAAGCAATAATTTGGTTGGCAGTCTGACCCGTCGATTTGATTGCGATTGTCGGCAATCTGAGACAGATTACCGGATGTGCGTATCACTGCTAGAGTTAAAGGTAAAATGAGTTTATAAACTATTTGGTAATATGAATGTAAAATCTACTTTCAACTAACTGGATAAAACCATGAACAAACAAGATAGAGCGGAGAAATACGACGGTTGACAACCAAATTCCCTCAAGGTCCAAAATTTTTTTTGTCGTCTAGTGAATGGGTATCACCCAGAGCAACCAAATTGCTATTTCACCGCAATCAAACCTAGCAATTTCACAGATTTCTCATCGCGGTTGCTTGAATATCGCCGAGTGAATGGACATCCTTGAATTGAAAAAACATTGTCAGTTAATTTTGAACAGTCAATTTCGTAAGCAGTTAATAGTCAAGTTCTATCCTTTATAACATTGAGATGTTTATTTGCGAGTGTGCTATTTTTTAAGGGAATTTTCTTAAAAAAGTAGACCTTATAAAAAAAGACACGATTTTGGCATTTTGTAATAATAATAATTATATTTATTAAAACATTAAAGTCCATACTTATAACAAATAGCATTTAATAATAAAAAATGGTGACAAAAAACGGTTGAAAATCGTAGAAAATTGGTTCTGTTTCTTTATTTCAACATCACGTTAGAACGGTTGAATCGATGATATTGATGCGGTGTTCACGACATAATTTTACCGGATACTTCCAAATAATAGTGTAGGTATTAGATTTGGTTTGCATTTAATACATTCAGACATTGTACCTTCACCAAAACAATAAAAATAGATGTGGACAAAGATATGTAATGAACACACTAAGTAACCATGGCCTAATTAAAGTCGCGTATCGGCTTTGATAGAGATCTATGGTTCGAATCCTAAGGGTTGCATTACCTTTTTACATTTTAAACTTATAAAAAAATTGGTTTATCTAATGTTTATATAATAAAAACATAAAACTTTCGTTTGAAACATTAATTTTTTTCCACGGTTATACAAAAACGATTACTAATCGATGCCATATTAATTCTATATTTTATCAATACAATTTCTAATTGTTAATTTAATAAAAAAATATTAATTTCATACCAATTATCTATATATACAAATAATATTTATTGCGTATAAATAATATAAGTTATTAAATATATATATATATATATATATATATATATATATATATATATATATATATATATATATATATATATATATATATATATAAAATTAGATTACACACTACTTAAAAAGTCTATGAATAAATTATACTTAAATTTTATTGTATACTTTGTAATTAAAGTATTTTGTAATAAAAAAAAAAAGAATTGAATAATTTTCATAAAAATAAATATTACAAAATAATTGAAATTAATTATTAATTGACATATGTATCGATCATATATTATTGTGCAATGATTGCATCATAAAATTTTACGACATACCACCAGGATAATTTTACGACATTCAAAAACTTTGAAGAGAAAAAGAAGATAAGAGACAAGATCAACAAACGAGAAGAAAGATTAAAATATTTATTATTAATAATCGTAAAAATCGAAATGTATATATTGTCAAACATCGCAAAGTCCAAACTTCTTGAAACCATAAAAACAAAAAGTAAAAACCAAAAACAATAGTATTTTGGTTTTGGGTGTAATAATTGCATACCAAATTAAAAGTCAACACAATATAATAGTGTTTGTTGTTAAATGCTATAAAAAAATAAATAGTGTACCACAGCTTCTGCGGCGAATAACACATTATTATCGTATAACCCAAGTCAAACCAATATCATTTTGACTTGTAAAAAGATATATGGTTATATATATTTATATATATATTTATACCGAATGTTTACTATGGATGATCGAAATGTTAAAAATATAATAGTCTGTATATATATAGTTCCTCTGTTGTTCTTCTGTTTACTGTTTCACTTCTTCCAGTTAGTGAGGCCAACATTGATTTGAATGCGTATAATCCAGTGCAACAAATTTCACAGCAATCTGATTGCTCAACCCGGTTAGATAGATAGATTATAAAGGCTGCCCTGGACGGGTTACACTTCGATCATTGTGATGACTAAGGATGTGAGGATGTGATTGGAGTGGAAGGAATTTTTGTATATAGACTAGGAATTGGTAGGATAAGCGGCTACAGCCGACTATGATAGGAACTATGCCGATATTCATCTGGAGTTCGTGAAGGAAACTGCAGAAAACCTTCTCAAGCATAACTGGTTACTTCGTTCTTGTTCATACGCCGACAGTATAGTCAATTAACCGCCCCCGTTGTTTCTTAATAATTGATAAACTGCCGATGTCGGAATTCAAATCCATAACCTCCTAAGTAAGCATACTGCTCAGATATAACGTCTTAGACCGCTCGGCCAAATGGACTGGTGTTCGACCCGATTACTTCAATATCGTTTAGTGAATGGATCCCTTTAGCAAGATAATGTGATTCAAACGAGTGCATGAACCTGTTCACGATGAGTATTGAACCTATGTCCACGCACTTCATGTAAAATTGATTGCGTGTATGCGTGTTTAGTTTTAACTATTTACTGTTCAAAACACTTAACTAGTGTTAAAAGGAAATGAGAATTTGGAGACGAGACCAGATAATAATGCCACAAAAAGCGGTAAAACTAGTGATCTCGATGGAAATCCAAAGAAGAAACACCTTTTCGATAGGTAAGAAATACTTGCCGAGAGTATAGAACTCAAATAAGTGAAACTAACAGCTAAGTGAGTTGTTAGTAGTAACCGAAAGGTAATCATACTAACAATGGTTAAATAAACGCTAGTTTACTAAAAAACAATTAAATCAATGTCAATAGTAAATAGACAAACTAATCATATATTGACATCCAGGTAGTGAAAAATAATATGCACTCCACGACCATAAATAGATAGATAGATACATCTTGGGGCCTAAAAAGTACTGCACTTCGACCATATGGTCCATTGCACTCCCTCTTCTACTTCAGTTCGACGAGTAGCCAGGAGCTTGCTTATCAGGTATTCTTGAAAGTTCACATCATCAGGGTGACATGTACCGAATATCCTGTATCTGCTGTACCCTAGAGGTTCGCAGTCAAAGATAATGTGGCTAGATGTTTCTTCCTCCTCGTCACACACTTTGCATACAATAGACCCGTTATGGAGTCCCATTGTGTGCAGATGCTTCTGTAAGGAATTATGCCCGGTAATGAATCCGGTAACCCTCCGCAGTTGCATCCTGTTCAGCTTCAGTGCATCGAGAGATAGCCTCTTGGTTGCACTCTAAAGCAGTACATTCGCGAGCTCCTGCCGCGGTACTTTTTCCCAGTGATCACGGTGTTTAGCGTTTGACCACTCGTTGATTACCTGTTTACATGCAGTCCTTGGAATTCCTAAAATAGGCTCTGGGCCTATGAAGGGCACTCCGCTACTATAATATCTCAGTTAGCTCAGAGACAGAGCTTTGGTCTAGAATGCCACATGTCGTAGATTTGATTCCCATCCTAGATGTGTATGCTTTTTTATATCAAGCATTTGATGTCAAAGAAGGTTGTCTATGTAGCTTTTGGTATAGCTTTTGTTAGCCACATTGGCTCTGTTATATATTTTTGGATAGAATACAACAGAATTTGGACATTCAATAGATATTTTGCGTTTTATATATAACTGTTATGAGTGAAGAAAGACGCAAATTTCTAAACGCGAAAAACCAAACAATTTTAAAATTTGTAACATTTAGAAGATATACACACATAAGCTATAATGACTACAACTCTACTGCTCTATATGACCTTAAATTTAATCATAATAAAAAAAGGAATCAAATCAACAAATAAAATTCTACTAGTAGGATAAGAAGAATAATTTCCCATTCTAAGAAATTAGAAAAGGCGGAGTTGAGATTCCTATATATATATATATATATATATATATATATATATATATATATATAAGAAGCAAATAATCTTTTGTATTAAACAAACAAAAACTCATTTGACCAGCAGCATATAAGCCACCAACCACACTATCAGTAAATTAGTTCATTTTCTTTACTGGTGGTCTGTCTACATCTCTCTATTATTACAGAAGAAATAACAGAATGATGTTTTTCTTTTCTACACTACAATTTTCTTCCTTCTTGTAATCATCATTCTTACATACAAAACAACAACAACAACAAAACCAGAGATCACCCCTTTAATTAATCGACAGTGGTTAGATTGGCCTGTCAATGAACGAATACACTACTAAACACTGTACGAAACGCGTGCGTAAAATGTTTTCTTACTCTCCGTTCCGGTATGTCACACAATACACATGTATGTACACACACACACATATCTATAACAATGTTTGTCGAGTTTTCCTGTAGTTCTATCCGTTTTCCCCCAACGAATCAACTAACGCTATTCGTTCTATTTGTTAATTAATACCCTTTTATATACTCTCTGTGGTCCAGTCTATAGTCAGTAATTCATTAGGAAAGAGGTGGTTATTTTATATTGAGTCGCATGCGCATCTTTGTGGTGTCTCAATTTAATTAAAACAATGTTTACTTTTATGAAATGGTATTTTTCGTTTGAAAGGTTATATCAGACAATTTGGCTATGCGCATTTGTTCTTCATAATTTCTCAAATCCTTAAACAGAACATTGAATCCCGAGTCGAAATTGAGTTCATTATTAGAACCTTCAAATCATCATTTCATAAGAAAATTAAACTTCTTAGGATATGTACTAATATAAATTAGATCAATAATAGGTCAAATGCGCGAAATGGCTGTTTCGCATGTGCGGTGACCTATTTATGACCTATTACGTTTTTATGGCTTTATTCATGACCTAAATTATAAACAGGCAATCTGTTTTTTATGACGTTATATCTACATTTGACGACTTTTATGCCCTATTGATGCACTTAAAACATTATATTCTAGAAATGACAACAGAAATGATAATTTGCAGGCTATAATGATGATTTAAATTTTGCCTCGGGATGCCATAACTCATATACATTTCATGAGCATTCGATGAACGTGTTGGTGTACGTGAGATGGTTCCAACACCTACGTTCCTTGCGAATACTTGATACATGCTAGTAACTGATTCTATTCCAGGTTCGTATGCGACTGAAAAATTGAAAAATGTGGAGATGGTCAAGCGGGACTGAAATGCCGGACTGCTAGCCGGGTATATTTGAATAGATGTAAGTTTAGTGGTCGGTTAAATGTCGTTTATTCGACTGGTATAAAATAAGCCTTACAATGTATTGTATTGAAGGTTAAAGTTTATGTAGAAATATCGTGGTAGTGTCAAAAATAATCTTTTCTCAGAGTAGTTAATGATGAATTTAAGTAGCATATTTTTTCAATATGTTTATAGGTATGTATACTTACTGTTTACCGAATATATCACAACTATGTCTACATATATCATATGCAGTGTGGTTTATGTAGATTTTGCCGCTTACAGAAAACATATTATTGGACAAACAATTAAAAAGTTCTACTTGTCGTAGCAAAATCTTATGAAATATAACTTTCGATCATATTCTTTATGTGATGAGCTTCTCGCCATAATATGTCAGAGGCATAAATTTAGGGAATAGTTAGTTTCAATTAAAAGCACAAGCCGTTTCATGTTACAGTTACAATTATATAAACTAATCAGATCATTTCCGCATGTCCGTAAGCTTTTATTTAATGAACTATAAACCCGAAAATACAATTTTTCTCCGATGTGTCTATAGATAAAAGCTAAGGGCGCTCAGATTTTAAATATTCATCCCAAGCTTTTATTTTTAGTTACATACTCGTGTCTCGGGGGACAATTTAAGTTTCTACTTTTAGTTCCTTAAAAACAGCTTGTTTTGAAAAGAAATTAATGTCGTTTATTTTCTTATTTTTTGGAAATTTTGTTTATTTTTATCTACGACCAAAAAACTCAATATAATTTTACACAGCTTCCACTATTTCTCCAATATTTCTTCAATTTATCAACATTTTAATTTCAGGGAATATTTTCGAATTACATCGGTATAGGACGATATTCGATATATTACATTTCATATTTTTTTTAGAACTAGTCGAAATTTTGATTTCAATATTGTCTTTCCGTCATAAACAAAGTTAAATAGAGCTTATAAAATAAATAAATACTTCGGATTATGATAAACATGAACAGTTTTGCCAGTGTCTACCTTCTCATGCTATCGTATTGCGGTTCATAGCATATTTTATGTCAATTTAGGTAGCCACTTTTATATACCCATTGTGACGGTGTAAGCGCTCTGTGTCGAGAATATTCTGGTATTGCTTCTTGTATCAAATAATCGAACTATTTTAAATATAAATTTAAAATTAAAAGTTTTGACAATTTTTAACGTTGTACAAACAAATAAGGCACTAAAAATAACCATAATCCATAGACATATTTTTGCATAGCACAAAATATAAAAAAAAACGTTCAAAATTAAAAAAAAAAACAGAAATAAAAAGAACCAAATCATGGTCATATAATTTACAATTTAATATTAACTAAGTATTATTCACCTGGCTGGTTAGTTCGTTATTGGCCAACACATTCGTAAATCATAAACACATACACATATAGGACTTTTATATTTTTTAATGACTATATGGTTTCTGTGCATTCATATAATATGGGGTGGTTTTTTAATACACGATCGTTTAAAACAAAAAATTCATCTACCCATATTGTTGACTTACTGTCTGACGAAGTTATTATTCTTGAAGTCTTGAGATAAATTCCGAAGAATGAAAGAATGTGAGTGCTTCAAGCACAAGTATTGGGCTATTGCCTATTAAATATAAAATTTGTAAAATTTTCCAAAACTACAAAAATTTATATATAAATTTATATAGTTTAGAATAAGCAACATATGAAAAAATTTGTTTATGTGTCAAAATTATTATCAAAATGAACACAAACATCAAATTTATTCTACATGTTATAATTTGTACATACATATTTAAAACATCACAATACAATAATATTGTCAATTTCCATTTAGGTTAAAAAGACATAACTAAGAAAGAATATACATAAATAAGAATACTTTTAATGAGAAATTTGAGCTTGATGTTTTTTGATAATTTCATTTACATTTGGTCGTAAAAATGACAATGCTACTCTCATATCGTCTTCTACGATTAACAGTCTCGATCTTTTTTTCGTTTTTATGTTGGTTAATACTTTACTATATACATTTCTAAAATTTGACGGTACACTTTAAGAATTTGGCGGCACACAAAAGTGCCGCGGCACAGTGGTTGAGAATCACTAGTATAGACTAATATGTCATTGAATTTTTATTTATTTTATAGAGTTAGAGCTTTGAAATTTAGCATAATTTATAGTATACCTAATATCGTTGCATATAAATAGAATGCGCAAATATTCGCTTAAATCAAAGTTTGGTGGAAGTGTCGAGAAATATTTGAAATAGTGGTAGCGGTGGAAAAATAACATTGAAGTTTTTAGTCTTAAATTAAAATTTGTATACTTTTTAAGTTCAAATTTAATTCATTTTCACTTCATTAAATGAAAGCTTTTAGAAAAGTTTAGTAAATAAGCCTTGTGCGTATAAATAACCAAAATAACCAAATAATATTTTATGAAAGAATATAAAATAGCGAGAAAATAGCAAAAATAACCAAAATATTGCATTCTCTTAAGAATTCTTAAAACATCACCTGCACAAACCTTTATCTCCTGGAGGTAATTTAAAAAAATCTTACACGATTAAACTGTCGAGAAAACACATATCCTATCATTAACATTAATGTAAAGGACCAAAATCTCAATTGTAGATTCAATGAAAAAATTAGTGTTTACTAGAGGACCAATCCATTACAAGGATTTTCTTATATTTTACTTTACTTATTTTTTATATATAACATGTTATAAAAACATTTTGCAACTTACCGAGTAAAATATTAAATAACTACTAAAATCTTACAAACTTTGTTACAAAGACAACTATAACTTTTTGAAAATACTTAAAGTTTGTTTATTAAAGTCAGCGGTGTAATTATATTTTTAAAACCATCCTGTATATTTCTATGAAAATATATTTTTTTATTAATTTTGATACTACAAAAGACTATATGTATATAATACTATCGCCCATTTTTTAACGACACTTTTTGACGTCTTTTAATTTCAATTTTATTTCAGTTTTTTTTTTTCATATGCAAAAAACAAATTAGTGTTGAAACAGGATTTTTTTAGTGTGAAAATGGATATTAATTTTGTTTTTATTAGTGAATATTATTATTTTTGCATGCACTACGTGACAAAAATATAGGATTACTGTTTCACAAATCGTCCAAAGGAATATCCATTATCAAGGTTTCGAAATTTACGAAAGGAAGGACTGTATTCTGTCAGAAATCGTTCAATGGATGTATTTTAACTGGATTATTATTGTATTTTTTTTGAAACCATCCCTTCAGATTGAAAAGCGTCATTAAAGAATGACTGCTTACGCGTTTCTTCAATGAAGGTACATAATTTGCGGATAGGTATGGAACACAAGATTCGACAAACAGCCACCATTTTGGCTGCTCTTGAAAATTTTATTTTTCGACGACTACAACCTTATGAATGCGGAGGCTGGAAAAGAATCCTCATTATAATTAATATAATTTTAAAAAAAGCCCAGTTATGATAATGGCACGCATGGAAAAATCTTAGCATCTTATTTGCTAGATTAAAAGTCTATAACCCTCCGTGTTAAAGTTCTAGTTTTTGATACATTCTTCTGGTAGTTGCGTATGACACGTAAAAGATAGTCCTCAACAACCACGAATACAAGAAACATGGTAACCAACCCGAGTGGTCGAGCTGTTAAAGGCGCACTACTCGGAACTGGCAGGTTCCTAGTTCGAATCCCATTGGTGGCCGTTTGTCAATTAAATTAAAAAAAAATTAATTTACAAAAATTAATGGTGCGATTAACAGAAGTAACTGGCTATGCTTTTGAAGGGTTTCTGCAGTTTCCTTTCACAAACTCCAGATGAAAATCGGCATAGTTATCAAAGTAGGCTACAGTCACACAACCTACCAGTTTCTAGTCTATATAAAAATTTATTGTTTTGTTAGGGGTCGATCTAAAAAGGCCAAGAAAGGCCTACTTCCCAGGCTTCGACCTGAACACCCCCCCAGCCCATAATACTTTTAATATTTTAAGTATTATGGGCTGGGCATGTAGCCAAATAAAATGTTTGTAATTTCGAAATGTGAAGGTGTCAAAAAAATGGTATTCATTTCAATCTGATTCATCATTAGTAAAACTAAAATCCAAAATTCTTTGGGTAACTTAAAACTTCATTTTTTAGGTTTCATATTGTTTTCTTTCAATCATTGATTCGAATAATCAGGGTTTTATTGATCCAAATATAATGTAGATTGAGGGAACATTTCCAATAATAATAAGTAATTAAAATATTACTCACTAAAATTGTTTACATATTATATGAAATATGTGGGCATATTCAAAACTAACATTTCGTTATGCTCATTCGCCAGCAACACAATTATAACTATAAAAATGCAACATACATGCATAACGAACGCATGGCTTACTTGATTTTTTTTAGCCTCTATAACAGTGATTCTCAACCTTTTTTTTGTCGCGGCACACTTTTAACGATTTCAAAATTTGACGGCACACAAAGAAAAAGATAAGTTTAAAAGTTGTTGTTTAGTTACCTATAATACACTGTGTAAAATAGTTTATGATAATTTTGAATGTAAAATAAAATAATATGTACTACAAAAACAACAGTACATTTATTAAGGGATTCATTACAAGTTAATAATAAGAATACTTTTAATGACAAATTTGAGCTTTATGTCTTTTGATAATTTCATTTATATTTGGTCGTAAAAATGACAATGCTACTCTCATATCGTCTTCTACATTTAACAGTCTTGATCTTTTTTTCGTTTTTATGTTGGTTAATCTTTTACTATATACACTTCTAAAACTTGGCGGTACACAAAAGTGCCGCGGCACAGTGATTGAGAATCACTGCTCTAAATATTCACGGTTATTAATAATATATATATAAAATATTTGGCAAAATCAAAATCAATTGTTATAAAACCAACAAACAATATACACTGTGTATAGTCATGCAAATAACATATACGAATGAGGGTTATTTCAAATTAACAAAACAAAAAAGAAAAACATTCATAAATGTCAAAAAAATATTCAAAATGTTAATTTACGATCACAAAAAAAAAAATTAATATTATATATATAAGTGAAGTTAGTTTTGACTTGGTCGTCAGCGACATCAGTGTAGGTAGGTATTAAAAAACATAATACACAGTGGCGATTTTGATTTAAAATGTACACACGGCTGTAAAAGTTGCTCTATCATTTCAAAATTTTATAATTGATTTGTGCCTTATTTATTCGCTTTTCTGGGTTAAATCTTTCGGGAATAAAAGTTGTTAGTGTATTTATAATGAACAACATTTATTCGAAGCAGTTTTTTCGAAAACCGAATAAATGAGGCACAAATTATAAAATTTAAAAAAATTTTGATAGCGCTACTTTTGAAGTCATTAGTGCCTATGCGCCTAATAAAAAACATTTAAAACAAAATAATTCAACCGACTTCAAAAAACACAAAAAGTCACACAATAAAGCGAAAAATAACAAAATTCAGATTTAATCCAAAAGACAATTCTTGTTCAAACCTATTATCTATAATATTAATAAAATATTATTATTGGTATGTGCTACTTATTGATTGACTTCTTACCATCTCCGAGGATGGCACCGACTTCAAATCAATCAAGTAGGTAGCACATACCAATAATAATATGTTATTAAAATTACAAATAGATTTGTACAAGAATTAGATTAAACTATTAGATTAAATCTGTATTTTGTTAATTTTAGCTTTTTAGTGTGACTTTTTGTGTCTTTTGAATTCGGTTGAATTTTTTTTTTCATGTTTGTTTATTTTTTCCATTTTTTGTGTGAATACAGCTAGGGAAGTAGCATAGTGTTTAATTAAGTACCTATACTATTTCAATTGCCGCTAAGTTTTTGTCAACATATGGCAGTATTATCTCCTAACTTCTACCAGTTAAGGAGTGCTGTAGCTGCTTTTGTCAGCTCAGCAGCCTGAAGTGATGACTCTCAGACTCATGCACCTGAATCATCATTAGATTTGATGTGATTTGAGAGATTTCAACAAACACACTGTAGATGCCTATAGAATTTGAGGATTTCTCTCGATTACCATGGGATCCCCTAATCAGATTAGGACTTGGTGACAATGGAACCACCTCGGGAGTATATCCTTTCAAACAAACAAAAAAAAAAAAGAATTTTCAATATCGATCCAAAATTGACGGAGGAATCGGTGCACATACATAAAAATATATACAGTCGAATATTGAAACTCCTCGTTCCTTTTGTAAGTCGGTTAAAAACAATGATTAATACAACAGATAAAATTTTTATATCCGGAATATATAATATATACCAGGATATATTAAATTTAGTTCAGACTTAGGGGTCTTTCACACCGAAGATGCAAGACGCAAGATGCATGCATTTATTTTGTATATTTATTTTCTTTCTTGTATATTTACTTTATTTTTCCCGAGAAAAACACTTGAAACCAATAAGAAGAAATCACAATTAAAATAAAATCCAGGATGCATGCATCTTGCATCTTCGGTGTGAAAGACCCCTTAGTATCGGTTAAAAATATTGGCAATCTTAGATAATAATAGCCCTTTTTATATTGCAACCTAAGGTAGAAAATAGTAGAAGACACCTGTTGTGATCTGAAGTTGTGGCGCTGTGTATCATGTAAATGAAACTAATTAAAATAAAACGTTCATTAACAAACGCATACCAAATTAGAGTGCGTACTAGTATTCGACGCATATAGAACATATCAACGTCGTTTTGTTAGTTAGTGTACGTATTGGCTTATCAGAAGTATCTCTGGTATAGTAGACGCTGTTATTTTAGTGGTTAAAATACGACGCATCTACTAATGAACACAGCTGCATCTGTATGTATGTATGGTTGTTAACTGGCGTCTGCGTTAATTACGACGCCAGTATCAAGTTTTTGTTTCTCTTGCTCATTAGTATCTTCCTTCCATCTATGTGTACGTGTAGTCGTTCTAGAATATTCTAAATGCGCAAGGCTAATATTAACATGAACGTAGATGTATTGTGTACAGTGTAACTATGTGTAAGTGTTAATTAAAAAACATATATTTACACAGTTTGTATTTTAATTGGTATTACTCATCAACCAATCAGAAAACTTTATCGAGATTTTCCTTTTCCTTATAGTCCTGACATCTATAACAATTCATATTTTTCTTAGTACTAGTGGAAATTGAACAATGGATGTATAGTCCACAGTACAGCACGGTTTTTTTTTAATGAATGGTAACAGGCTGAATTTTTGCCAGTAGTTTCTTTTCGACGAGCCGCCCAACTTTTCTCTCGCGAAAATTCTCGATGATAGTGACTATCGAAGCGCGTGAGAGAGTAACTTTTGTTTGTTTGACGATAGCAAAAATTTTATCAGTAACAGTTAACCCTTAATTTGTTATTTAAATTGACAGATAATGTAATAAAGACTCCAAAAAACTTGTGTCCTACAAAATGGATGGTGTGACAGGCAGGCCCCCCACCCCAACATGTTGAAATAACGGGGTATACATAGTTATTAGTAACAAGCTGATTTTGATGCTGTTAATTAATAATGGTATCTATAATTTGATGGCCACCTTGTCCTACAAATTCAGTGGTTCAAATTCCCAGTCCTACGCTCTGAACATGTAAAATTTTCATTTATAAATTAGAAAAATGTTTTCTTATTTCAATGGCACACAACGCTTATACATATTGTAGGTCTCATTTCTTCAACCTTTAGTTCATAAAAGACTACTAATATTGTTTTTATCGTGAATATACTCAATCGCTCCAAATAACGGTTATCTAAGTAGCGCCAAGTAATAACTATGTTACCTCGTTATTTGAACATGTTGGGGTTGGGGACCTGCCTGTCACACCATCCATTTTGTAGGACATTTTCTGAGTTCGTATCAACAAAATATTTGCAGATCGTTTTTGCCATTTGTCTCGCGTTTGTAAAGCTTAAGAAAAAATGATTGACATTATCTATCATTCTTTACCAAGTAATTATAGGTTTGACGTTTTAGTGTCATTTTTGAGTCTCTAGGGAACTGCAATCAATACGAATGATATAAAAAGTGAGGTTCATTGAAAATTGAAATTTTATTTACAAAAAAATTGAATATGAATAAAATTGAAAAACTAATTCCCACTTAAAAATAGAACACAATTACGTTTAAACAAGTGAAAATAATAACTATCTGAGGTATTTGCTTAAATACCCGGTATACACTGAATTCACGTAAAAAAGTTTACAACAAAAGTTGTTTCTTAAAAAAGAAAGGCAAATTTTTTGTCTTCACATATTTGTTCTTTCTCTTACAGTTTCAAAGTTGGAAAGTTTGGCCCATTTTGCATAAACATGGTACGATTTTGAAATTTAATACCAAAAATCCTAGAGTTTCTGGTCCACGTTTCTGATCCATTAAGTACCACTGGTATTGCCATCGTTCTCTGTCAGTCTGTTGTGCTATGAACACAGTTATCATGGTCCATAATAAAAAGTCATATTTTTCCATCAAAAATTGCGTGTTAAAAAATTCTTGTTTACAGGACCCTAATAGGAAACTGTCGAATTTACAAAAAGTAATCATATATATATATATATATATATATATATATATATATATATATATATATATATATCGTCTGTTTAGTTTACATCTTCGTATCATAGATCCCACGAGTATGAGAAGGAGGTTTTATAGGTTTGATAAAGCATATTTTTCAAAATAGTGACTATTATTCATAACGAGTATGAGAGAGTACATATGTATACATTAAGCAATGTGTATGAGAAGGAGGTCTTATAGGTTTGAGTGGTTGGTGACCACTCGAACAGTTATGAAAAATATGCTTGTTTATCAAACCTATAAGACCTCCTTCTCATACACATTGCTTAATGTATATGTACATATGTACTCTCTCA
This sequence comes from Nineta flava, assembly GCA_963920215.1. Lineage (NCBI taxonomy): Eukaryota > Metazoa > Arthropoda > Insecta > Neuroptera > Chrysopidae > Nineta > Nineta flava. Next base: position 103,195,662 of record OY986042.1, read on the forward strand.
TACTCGTGGGATCTATGATACGAAGATGTAAATTAAACATGGTGTATATATATTTGTATATTTGTATATATATATATATAGGTATATATATATATATATATATATAAAGATACATATATATATATATATATATACATATATATATATATATATATATATATATATATATATATATATATATATATATATATATATATATATATATATGTTTGTATATATAAAACGAATCAAAACCAAACACAAAATGATGATAAATTTGAATTGACAATAGGAATTTATATATAAGATTCATTTTTTTTACTTCTCCTATACTACAAAGTATAGTAGTAGTATAGTAGGTATTATAATACACTACTTTCGGTGAATATTTTATAAACAAATTCGTGATTAAATTCCAATACATTGCATATTTTATAATATTTAGAAGAATAACGAGAGAATAGCAAGCAACCAACCAACAGCAGTAGTGAAATAAGAGAGGAAAACGAAACGAAGATTTTTAGTTTATTTTCAAAAAGATCCACGCATTAGATATGTATAAAATCCATATAAATTTATACAGGATGTGCAGTAAATAAGCGAAACAATTCAATCAGTAATTTTCAGTTTTTCGGAGGGGGTTGGGGTTGAAAAAAATCCATAAAATTTTCTTTGCTTTCCGAAACCGCCATAACATTTTTTCTGCCACTATTTTTTCCGGTGTATACAAAATGGATACTTTAACTTACCGTTGCTTCCAGGTGGTTAGGGTCCAGTTTTCAAACCCCTATCTATCTCGAAAATGGCCGCTCTGCCATATATGTATATGGTATGAGAGAAAATGCTCTCCATCGACTTAGAAGCTTGTTTACCACACGACAGAAAGTTAGGGTTTTTTTTTGACGCCGCATATTCTAGACTATACCACCTTGTACCTTCAAAAATGAAGCAAATTGTCATAATATTATTCGATACATCCACGAAATTTTTCGCATATATTTAAAACCATTCTGTATATTCTATAACCACCACATTAAAACTGGTAACGGGATAAATAGAGATGGAGAAAGATGTAGTATTGTTGTTTGGATGATAGAAAGAGATATCAAATCAAGAGAAGAGTAAAATATACGAAAATTTCTTACTTAGATATAAGAAGTTTATATAAATAAAAGTGATGCAAAAGATGACGATAGTAACAGAAGACGGTTATAATATTAACATGAGGGGCTTCTCCAAGAATAAAATAAACACATAGTTATATCTATTTGAAGACTTGTGTTTTTTGGTCCGAGCAAATATTTGTGTTTTTTGAATTTATCGAACGATATACTCAGGTTTATTAATTACGTTTTGGGTGCTCACATCAAGTATTGTTTTTAGGGTTCAACTTGATGTTGAGTATGTTCACGAAGAGCGCTAATGGATGAGTTAAACCAAAGAATACAATATACATAGAAGCGTATAAGTACGATTTTTGTGTCACATAAAATTTTTAGTGTGTATGCTGACCACTAGATGAAAATAGCTGTTCGATTTCGGTATTTAGTGCCATTATCAACACAACCAACTGTACTTTGGCAGAACTTAGTACCAGTTGCCCGGATCACATCGAATCGGGGATGTACTTCAAATTTATATTAAAAGGGAATCCACCAATATTTTTATGAATTTTTAGAATTAGTCAAAATTTTTCAATTTTTTTTTTACAAGCTGTATAAAATATTAATATTTGTTTAATATTAATATTTAAAAAACTTAAATTTAAAGCGCATTTTTTTAAAATAGCAACTGAAACTACAAAAACAAACAAAAAATTTTAAATAATTAATTCTAAAAAATCATAAAAATTTCATTAATATTGGTGGATTCCCTTTTAATATAAATTTGAAGTACATCCCCGCTTCGATGTGATCCGGCCAACTGGTACTTAGTTCTGCCAAAGAATACAATTGGTTGTGCTGATAATGGCACTAAATACCGAAATCGAACAGCTATTGTCATCTAGTGCTCAGCATACACACTAAAAGTTTTAAGTGGCACAAAAATCGTACTTATACGCTTCTATGCATATTGTATTCATTGGTTAAACGATAGACACCACGCTCACAGACGCTTTATCGAACGAGGCAGGGCAGCCAAAGCAATATCACCAAATTATACTAGATAGATAGATTGTAGTGGCTGCCTTCGACGGGCTTCGCTTCGACCATAAGGTTCATTGTAATGCTTAAGGATGTGAGGATGTGAGTGGAGTGGAAGGCATTTTTTTGTGTAGACTAGGAATTGGTAGGATATGCGGCTGCAGCCGACTTATTAGGATCTATGACGATATTTATCTGGAGTTTGTGAAGGGAACTGCAGAAAACCTTTTCAAGTATAGCCGGTTACTTCTTTCTTGTCCATACGCCGACAGTTTAATCAATTAATTTCCCTTTTTTTTCTTAATAATTGACAAACTGCTGATGTCGGGATTCGAACCCATATCCTCCCAATTCCAAGTAGACATACGCTGAGCCATTTGGACGGTCAAATTATACTAACTCCCAAAACGAATTGTGTATAAGCGTTTGTAATCCAAAACAAACGCCAATTAATTGCGCTTATAAGCGTGAGCACTGAAAACGTGTAAACGCCCAAAAAGAATACATCCACAGATATACAATAAAAAATTATGCTATTTAAAGACATTTGTTCCAGGAAAATGCATCAGAGTTTGTTCGAATTTTCGCACGATCGGAATCAAACATTTATTTCAAACTGAAACAGTAAACGAAAAGTTTTTCTTGCAAATAATATCCGTACGATATTACTTTTCAGCATGAATAAAACACAAAAATTTTGAACAGAAAATGTCCTCTTGTTAGACACAAAATTATGACCAGTAATCGATCGTCATATAAAGGCTTTATAAATTTTTCTCTCAAAATTTGTCAATCATATGTGTGTACTCATATATATGTTTACTCGAACATACCATCAAATATTATTAATACGAATAAGCATAGAGAACCGTTGACTTTTGTGAATTGTATGAAAGTGAATGGTACTATGTGTTGGTTGCGATAGTATTATTATAGGGTTGTTTACGTTTGAATACTTGGTACTTGGATGTTTGTGGTTGGGTCGCTACTGTGTGGATAATAGAATTGGATGGATGGATGGATTGTCTCGAGATAGGTACCGTTTATGCATACATATATATGTGTGTAGTTGTGTAGGCAATAAAACAGCAACAGAGAGTTAACCTGCTTCTTGTTGCTAGTGTAGTAGTGATAGTCGCTAGCTAGTAGCAACATTGATTGGCATTGAGTGACAGATCTCAGTTGGGTAATATATATCACATTAACATTCTGCATATATAATACATAAAGGTCCTACTCTAGTATTCACTTTATACAATCTGCATCAAATATCAACTTGCATATTATATATAGTTAGAACAACATAGAATGCATTTTATATATATATATATATATATATATATATATATATATATATATATATATATATATATATATATAATATATATATATATATTATATATATATATATATATATATATATATATATATATATATATATATATATATATATATATATATATATATTATGTGTACCCACAAAACCTTAACAGCTAAGTGTATGCAGAATATATTGTAAAATTTTATGTTCGACATTACTAATATCATGTCAATATTTCAAATAAGCGGAATAGTTTTAAACAATAAGGTACTCTTGTATTTTATAAACCACTAATATTTCTAATAAATTACGTTCAAAAGATACAGCACCAAAAAAATGAGCCTAAATTAAGGTGTAGTAATAGCACTGTAGTGAAAAGTCCGATTGTCTCCCTTAAACTCGGCCTTACGCACTACGGTGCTCTAGATTATAGTAGAGTAAGTACAATTATTCGGATTAATTGGGATCTCTTATCTTAATATTTTTAGTTTAGAAAGTGCGAAGTTTAAATTATTAAATAGCGAATTAAACCATTCCAGGAAGTGAAAGATGGTTTCATATCGTTTTAATGCAATAGTTTGAATTTTTTCAAAAAAACGATAACAATATCAGATCAACTTATATCAGATTCGTAATTTCCCATTGGGTTTTCCCAATCATAACCTAAGTAGATCCCAGTTGGAAAAAACTTATATTAGATTGGTTATTTTCCATTGGGTTTTCCCAATCATATCTTAAATAGATCCTAGTTGGGCAAAACTGTTACTAAATTGTTAATTTTTATGTTGGGTTTTCCCAAAAATTTCCCGAAATAATCCCAATTAGGCAAAATTAATGTCAGGTCATTGATTTTTACATTGATTTATACTAATGGGTTCCAAAATAGATCCAAAGTGGGAAAAAATAATATTACTTTAATAATTTTTACATTGGGATATCCAAGTTGAGTTTTTATTGGGTCCCGATTGGGATACTTGGCATGCCGTCTTGATTCCCTATTGGGTCCGGACATATGTGTAGGGGCAATTTTTAGTCGGGTGGGCACGCGATACCATTTAAAAATGTTTTGCGTATAAGTTTCAAAATTACTCCTTATGGAATGATCAGTCACTCGTCGATTTAATTATAATCTTGATCATTAAAAATGTGATTTAAAGTAAATAAAGTCTGTATAAATACAATTAATGATTTAACCGAAACGGTAAAACGATATTTTAATTACTATTTGTTAATTAAATAAAATTACTGCGTTTACTATTGGTTCAATTAAAACAAATGAGAGCGTTATCTCATACCTTCAGAAAAGAATTCCCATACAAATGGAATATATATATAGTGAATTACACGCCTAAAGAATGTGTGTTATCACACATTACGTATATATTTGATACGTCTGCGTTAATTAATATCAATTCTCATTAGTTGATTATGCGCATGCTAACTTTAATTTTTTTTGTTTTAATGAAAAACAAAACAATATCTAATTAATGAATTATATACATTATATACTTTATCTTCTTATATTTATTATGAATATAATATTTATTTATATATATATTATATAGAGAGGTATATATTTATTATAAATTATATATACATTGTATATTATAAAATTAAAAATATAAACCAATTAGAAGCATGCAATTTCTTGATAAAAAAAATAAATATCTTTTGCGTGTTTCTAACATATTAGTCAAAAGATGTTAATTTAATATTATGATAATCGTAATAAAAATTATGACAAAAAAAATAGTTATTAATGTATATTAAAATTCTATTTTTCATTTTTTTTTTTTTTTTAATAAATCATTACCTTCTTTTATATTATGATTAATGTTTTATATTTTAAATAATGGGTGTATCAAAATGGTATAGGAAAAAAGAAAAGAAATTGAATATAAATATATAGAAATTGAATACCGCGTCAACTAGACCGGCAGCGTGTGGGAGAGCGTGATACTTTGATTGTAATTACTAGCTTCCATTTAACATGAACATATTTTGATGATAGGTAATTAGTTAATGTGTTTAGAAAGAATCTTGAAAATCAATTTTCATTTAGCGATGTTTAATTCAGCTGGAATTTTGCATACATGACAATGCAAGGATTGAGTACATATGTGGGTGACAGCGTTGGAAAAATATGAGAAATTATATTATTTGATAGAGGTGAAAGGATCAAAATTATTTCTGTTTGCGGTTAGTTAAATGACGTTTTGATTTAGGTGAGACTATGAGGGGGGTTGCGGGAGCATCAAATATCAAAATTCTCTTAAGTTTATTATGCATCGTAGGTATGCGATAAGATTGAGTTTTACGAAAATTAACTCCTAAAGGGAGTTAAGGGGGGGGGGGGGGAAACCAATGGTCAAAATACTCTTTTTTAACTATAATTTCGACAAATTTGAAAATTAGTAGGTATGTTCTTGTACACTCCCGTTCATAAAAATTGAACCAGAAGGTTGTTACTAAATATATGTATAATATTACATACAGTAACACTAGGAATGTTTCAACTGGTTCAATTTTTATGAACGGGAGTGTACTTAACATCTACCGCTTAGATGCTTACTAATGATGATGACTTTACGAAAATTAAGCCCTATTGGAAGTGAAAAAGGGGGTCGCTGATGAAAAAATAAACACGTGTCTTCAGAATGGACATTCAACCACCAAGAGAGAAAATGGATTGTCAAAGTTTAGGTGGTAAAATCTATAAATATAGAGCTTTTACAACGTGGCGTATTTTGTCTTATGAATAAAAAATTAGCAGCATGTGTTCTGGGATATATTAAAATTTAATCCCAAAGAGGATGAAAGTTCGTAGATGAGAAATATTCTCATATCGATACGAAAATATCGATACTAAACACTTTTAGATTTTTTAAATTTCAATCTGCCATGGGGGAAATGAATTAAATAAAATTCCTGCAAAGCATCATAAAATTTTTGAATTGGTTAGTAAAACTATGCGTAGAGAATTGAAAAAGAAATCTTGTTTTAGAAAACAACAATGATAATGTTAAAATTGTCCGACTCCGTTTTCAATTAATTGTTTTCTTTACATAAATAAAGCGTATAACTCAAACCAAAATAGGAATGAATAATCTCATAATACCCATTATTACAAATTCAATCACACAAATTCTTTAATTATCGGCAAAAAGTATTACGATAAAAATTCCAACAACATCGAATATTATTATTCTACTTACTCTAACCAAATTTGTGTGATACAATGTGTTTTAAAAATGTTATATATTCAATGCAAACATACAAAGTAAAAAATAAAAATAAATAAATTTCATTATCAGAATCCATTTATATTCAATCTATAAAAATAATATATACATAAACAAACAAACAAACAAAAAACCTTGTTACAAATAATGCCCATATGTACACACTAGATACAGGCTGGTCCAACAAAAATTAAATGTACTATAAACAGTTGGAATAAAAATTTTAAATCGGATTTACAATATTAGACTGACTAATATGAAATTTTTGAAGATAACGATGCTATTTTGAACACCGCTACTTGTTTTAGTTTAATGATTGTCTACGAAGACATTTCGTAACATCCCAAGTAGGAAAAAAAATTAACGACAGGGCCAGTCTTGGCACAATATTGGGCCGCCAAGTCCTGGTTTGAAGTCTTGGACCACAAATCAGCCAATCCTCAACGGCCAAGTATTGGTTTGCCACTCTTGGCCAAAGACTGAACTAAAACTCAACCAAAGAGCCTCTATTCATAAGCCTTGGCCAAAGACTCAGCCACTACTTGAAAGGCAAGTCTTGGTTTGCCAGCCTTGGCCCAAGACTCAGCCAATACTCAACAGACAAGACATGCTTTGCCATATTTGGCCCAAAACTCAGAGAATACTCAATAGCAAAGCCTTGGTTCATCAACCTTGGTCGAAGACTCAGTCAATACGTGAAAGCCAAGTCTTGGATTGCCAGACCTGGACGAAGATTCAGCCAATACTCAACAGCCAAGCCTTGTTCATCAGCCATGGCCCAAGACTCAACCAATACTCACCAGCCAAACCTTGGTTTTTCAGTTTGAAAATATTCGTTGAAATAAAATTACATTCAGCGAAGCCGCGGGTATAAGTTAGTGTAAAATATTTCCAATTGAAGATAATGTCGTTGAAACAAAATTTGGATTTTGTCCAGAAATCTATTATGCGTTAAAAATTTTTTTTAGAATAATAGAATACTATAATATATAGATCGAATTTTATGGAATTGATTTATATATGTATAATACAATTTTTGATATATCATATCACCGTTTCTAGTCTCATTTTTGACGTATCTCATTTTTGATTTGTATATGTATAATACAATTTTTGGTATATCATATCACCGTTTCTAGTCTCATTTTTGACGTATCACCCTGTATAATGTTTATATGTATATACTCGTACAACCAAACGCCTACTTACAAATATCCATATTTAAAATAAAAAGAAGGCATTTGCACAAACATAGTATAAAATTCTTTTACTCGTTTTTCTTCCACATATCAGAAATTGTGTACACTATAATAAGCAGATAAAACATATAATATGAAGAAGACCAAATTCTTTTTCCAATAATATATATATATATATATATATAACACTGACAATATTTACAAAACTTAAATATGTATGTATGCATATGTTGAACTGTAAAGAATTTTTTTTTCATATTTATTAAAAGTTTATGTATTGTATACGAAGTTGACATACGTTGTACACTTTCGACCAAACAAAATTCGAAAGATCTTCTGATACATGAAATAATTAGATATCGAAAATAAAATGAAACAATCCTTTGTAATTGTCGTTAAGAAAAAAAAATTGTGCGTGTCAGCTCCGATGCATGATAGAGTTTACTCTAATATGTATTTACTTGATTACGAATATAAATTAAGTTTAAGTATTTACTATGTTACGAAAAATTATTTAATTTTGAAATATTCTGCTTAGATGGCGCTAACATTAATTTATTTCCAAAAAATTTAAATTTATTAATAACCAGAATACTAATTTGCATATTTCTAACATATATATATATAATAATTTAAAGTGTGCTAGTATAGTTTATAGTTTCTATGGAAATGACCAACAAAATTCAAAATTGAAACATTTTAATAAAATAATTTTATAGTTAGTTTTTAGAAGTATAGTTTCCGTGGAAATGACAATCAACAAAATTTTAATAAAATCATTTTATATATATTTTTTAGAAGCTAACATTTAATATACAATTCAAAATATTATTTAATTTTTATAAAAAATCTATTTTAATATTTTTGTTTTCTTAAATTAAATTAAATGTAAAATCAATCTGAAAAGATATTGGAAAACATCTTACATATATCATAGCGTAAAATGTGTTAGCTTGTAAAAAAAAAACATAAGGTTTTTCTGTAATACTTGATTTCACCACTCATAAAATTGTCGTACCGGGGGCTTTAAATTGAAATCGAGTCTTAAGGATTAAACTCCAAAAATATTTACGCCAAATATTATTTTAGTTCTAGATAACTTTAGTGAGGCTCCCTTCACTTAAATTATTTTTGAGCGTATTTAGGTAGGTTTTTAGTGTTAAGTTCTTATATCCGCGAGCGAAGTCTAAAATTTGTTATTTCCAAATTCATCTATAATAGTTAAAAACAGTAATAACACTTTTTTTAAATTCTTTGTGAGCCTGCGTAATAGTTTGTTTCTGGCCGTTAATATATTATCAATTTGAATCAAGTGTTTTGCTGGGAAAAGTACATTTTACAAATAAAAAGAATTATCGTTCAAAGAACAGTATATTATTATTTTTAATTTAATATATAGAATTGTGAATCGTAATGAATTTCTTTGAAATAAAATTAATTATAAAAAAAACAATGAGTAACGAATTGACATATAATTATGTTTACGAGATATACCAACGTTGAAAAAGTTTCTTTCTATGTTTAAAGATATAATTTGATAAAACTGTCAATTAAAATAAAGGCAGTTAATAAGGGTATTGTATGCGAATAATAATACAACATAAATTAGATATATGATTGTATTGACTTCAATCATCAAATCTATAATCAATTTGTGTTAATATTTATTACTTATTAACATATATAAATAATAAGAAATCATTTACAAAATAATTAATGTATGATGAATGACAGAGTTATGGCACCTTGCCGATCACCAGTTTATTCTCATAGTTCAACTACAGTAATAGTAGTACTAGCGGAAGAGAGGTCGAACCCTGGCAAGAAGGCTTTTCTATAACTCCCAAAGTATAAGAAATTAGAATGTAGACTAGAAATTGGTAGGTTGTGCGACTGGAGCCGACTTTGGTAGGAGTTATGACGACATTCATCTAAAGTTTGTGATAGGAAACTGCAAAAAGTCTTCACAAGCATAGCCGCCTACTTTCGTTCTTGCCCATACGTCGGCAGTTAAGTTAATTAACCACTCCATTAATTTTTTTAAATAATTAATTTATTTGACAAACTTCCACGGTAGGAAGTCGAACCAGTAACCTCTCAATTTTTTAAGCAGAGCGCCTTTAACAAGACGATCACTTGGACTGATTGAACTACAACCAGTGAAATCTGGGGAATCGAATGAGCTAACAGATAACGAATCAAGGTCAACGTCGAAAACCTACAATAGAATCCTATCTCCGAAATTTTTATGAGGAAATACTATAGGAGTAGTTATTTTATGAAGATAAGCTCCGTTAGTTTTTTCAAATATCACTTTGAACCGCAGATACAGCGGCGTATAGATCTGAGACAGTTTTTTCTCAAATATTATTATTCCTAATATGAAAATTTGTACTTGAGTAGCAAATAACAAGGATTGTTGCGGCTTGACCTTGTTTGGTGTGTCTTAAAATTTTGCTTTTTCGCAAAGCTTAATTTTATATCTATAATGAGTTATACAGAATTTTCCTACTGACGATGATTGTGTTGCAATCGAAATACCGCTATATTATGTGTGTTTTTTTAATATATTTTTGAAATTGTTATATTCTAATATATAATTCTGTTTCGAATATTGTGATGTAAGTTTTATTATTTGAATATTTAGCTATACAACCAAAGTTAAAGTTCTCGACTGAACAAATTACAATAATTTTTTCCAATCTGATAAAATACCGAATTCTGGGACACTCAATATTATGATATTCAATTTTTACATATAATTACATAAAATGGTGTTACATGGTCGATATTTTTCTGTATTTAAAACAGAAAATAAAATCGTATTATCTTTACAAAAAACCAAGAAGATATATTAAAGTTTAAAAGAATAGCAAAGCCAACCAGACCAGTCAACTCTCTGTACATTTATCATAATAATATTATTTACAATTGTTGTGTGAATTTAATATTATTTTAAATACTATTATTGTGTATTCTCACTTTTAAATTGTTGTTAGGATACCTTAGATATTTTTCAAAGAAATTCGATGATAAACTAGAATTTATTATAAAGTTGATTTTCATATAATCTCAGATTAAAAGTATTTTCATATAATAAATTCGACAGAAGTAATACTGTCAAAATAAAAATAAGAATGATATGAGAAAGTTGGCTATTACGTCAGATTCGTATTTGGTCAAGCGGTAAGCACGCTAGACTAGATATCCAGAGGCCCGAGTTTCGATTCCTGATTGATGAATTAAGTTTTTCATATCAGTATTTAATTAGTATTTTCTATTTTGATACTAAGAAGTTACTAAGAATCAAAAATGATTTATTTCCCTCAATTTCATTTAAGGTATTTCCAAACTATATCAGCTGATCCAGTACCCGCGCGAAAAGAACTATAAAGAAAATTATAAGCGAATTAGGAAGATTCCGTAATAAAACATCATACATATACTAGTATTAAATTTCAAACGACTTTCAAACAGCGCCCCGGTACTCTTTTATTTTGACTTTATTTGCTTTAGTTTGTCTGTGAGAGAAAAATCTTACATCAAAATGTCGATTGGTTTTAATTGAGCTAGAACATTGAAATTTTGTATACGTGTATAAAGCACGTGAAATTAAAATTTGTAAATAGATATATTTTGGGGAATATAAAAGTATTGCACTTAGACCTTACGGCTCATTGTGCTACCTCTTCTTCTTCAGTATAACGAGATTCGCTTCTCCCATATTTTTGGAATAGCCAAGAGCTGCCTTATCATGTTTTCCTGAAGGTTACTATATTCGGAGTGAAATGCACCGAATATCTTGTATCTGCTGTAACTGAAATGTATCTACAGCAGTATTAATTTGGTGGAAGTGTTGATAAATATTGGGAACACTATTTCTCAATATTTATCAACACTTCCACCAAATTAATACTTCTTTAGATACATTTCAGTTACAGCAGATACAAGACATTCGGTAATTTTTTTGGTCTTAAAATATAAAAAATAAATTTTAGAACAACTAAAAAGAAATGAAAATAATAGAAATTTAATGGATTAAAAAGCAGAAAATAAAATTTTTCACCAATATGTGATTATAAACACAAATTCGAGGCGGTCATAAAAGCTTGTGGGGGAGACATTTAAAGCCTGCGCATCCCAAAATTTTCATAGTCACATATTGATGACTCAGGGAAAAATTTTATTGCTCTCCCTTTTAATTCAATATGGTTCAAGATTCGCATCTCCCATATCTTGGCAATAGCCAGAAACTTGTTTATCAAATCTTCCTGAAGGCTCATATATTCAGAGTAGGATGCACCGAATATCTTGTGTCTGCTGTAATCGAGAGATTCGCAGTTTAAGATGATGTGACTGGATATTTCTTACTACTCACCGCACAGTTTGCACACAATGGATCCATTTTGGAGTCGTATTGTGTGTAGATGCTTTTGTAGGTGACAATGTCCGGTACTGAACTACAAAACCTTTTGCAATACATGCTATTACACGCTCCACGAGTATGCCTCGACTCGTAATACGAGTATGTACGATGACGGCCTTGTTAATAATAAAAGAAACATCTTTTTAAGCGCAATTTGAACATGGAGCGAGTACGCATATAACAAGCCTCAAGTTATCGCGTTTGTTATTGTTGAACAATAATAACAATACAATTGGCATTTTATTATTAACGACCAATAAACAAATAAATAATAAAACGTCATTTTAAATAGTATTTAGAGTTTCTTTATGTTATAAACTCGAAGGATGAAAATGTAGTTATTATACTATTAGAAGTGTATATATATATAAATATGTATAACCCATAGGATCGAGCCTCTTATTAAACGAACAGTGCGTTTTTCCTTATTTACTTAACGATTTCGCAGTATTTTTATCGATTAAAGATAGCTGTTAATAATTTTAAACAATTGTTATAGGTTTCGAATTGATGATAAAGGCAAGTATTTACCACGTAGGTGGTATTTATAAATTATAATATCAGTGACACGAACACCGAACACCGGTTAATAAAACTGAAAGTATTATTTTATGGTTATTTTTGTCCGACTTCTTACCCTCAAGATGTTATTTTACCCCGGCGAAATTTCAGTGTTGTATAGGTTTGCATAAAGATTTATATATTTACTGATCCGACGGTCTTTTCATATGTATCTTGGTGTTTTGATATAACTTTTATCGATTTTTTAGGTGTTACATCTTCGGTATAAGTATTCTTGCGATCAGAAAAATGATTAAGTAATTTAACGACACCTTCATCATATGTTATAATCGACCAAAGTAGTTAAGACTGTAGAACGTGCCAAAGAAATGGACATAAATACATACATACATACACTCGAAAAACATTACCCCGTCTGAGTTCAAAGGTTTTAAATTACAATTAAAAAACAACATGCCTAACATTCCTATTTGAAGAGATGCGGGTGCTTTGTATTAAAAATTAAATGAATATATAATCTCAATAAGAAGCGTCACAAACTTTTCCAATTGACTTTTTAACAAGGTTTTGCTTTTAACTGCCGTTCCTACTAATATAAATGCTTCTATTTTAATTTTTTGAAAGGACGTTCACGTGCTTGATAACGTTCACTCCCATTGGTTCAAACACATTCTAAGAGTATATATTACTCCATACATGTTATATGAACCTGCAGAATCCTGCTGGGTATCAGGTATATAATGTTTGGGTCCGAAACCTTGGATCCATCAATCCTGGGAGTAATCCCGGCGCTGAAGAAGTGGGCTTTCTGTGTGGCATCTGGCCTCAACAGAATCCTATAGCTCCATCTGCTTAAAATAGCACCTCTTACCCGGAGACGTCTCACCTTCGGGTGACAGATTGTTCTCAAGGAGGGCACACAGAGGAACCCTTGGTCTAGGTGGTAGGGACCCATTTGCGGTACCCATCTTCCTAATAATAATAATTATTATTATGGCTGACCAAAACCATATTTCAAAATCTATCATGAACTTTGTAATGCATTAATTGGTCGGCGTAATATGTGCTTAAGAACTGACTAATTCTAAACATACTAATTAACTAACTAACAAACAAGTTAAATTAATGCTCGTTATAAAAAGAATGGACATTCGTCAAATATCATTTCGTATCACTCACTTGAAGAAAATTTAACATCTATAAAATAAAAAAAGAATGTCCACATTTTAAATATATATCTTTTAACATTGAGTCAAATAAATTTAAAAAAATAAATTACATTACTGATTTAAAATCCATTTGAAGAAGTGCAAATATTTTATTATTCTCCCCGAAAATGAAAAAAAAAGAAGAAACAACAAGCATCGAAATAAATACTGCAGTTAAAAATAACAATACAACAATTTATTACAATATTAAATATATTCTGTTCCCCGAAACAGATAATTCAAATCTTAAACAAGATTTGTTGTATATACATACAACATTGGTAACAAAATATTATACGTAGGTACAATACGATTGCAAAAAAATCGAGCGTATCTTTTCGCAAAAAATGTGTACTAAAGTCCCTTGACTTTTGTATATGAGTTTAATAAAGATATTAAAAAGGTAACAAATTTAATAAATTTTGCAAGTAAATCGACCAGGACAGTACTATACGAAAATACTCTCTTTCCGAGGCCTTGATCTTTTAGTTCCAAAATTACCGATGTGTTAAATTACGTTAAATTAAAAAAATGTATTCATACTCTACCACAATAAACAATAAGAACTGAAAGAAAGCATCGAACTATCGAGTCTTAAAGTAGACTTCCTTTTTCAAACTTTTGCGTCGATTTTTCAACTCGATAGACGTATCAAGACCAACATCTCAGATAATTATCAGTATAAAATTCACAAGAAATATAATATTCGCACTGCCTAAGCTGATGGGTCCACAAGCATGTAGTTTTGCATAAGAAAATGCATTTCCTAAGAGGATTAAATAGGAAATAAAAAGGTATTATGGAATTTCGTCATTTTTGAAGACCGAAATGTGTTTGGGCATCTGTTTATTAAGTAGGAGTCCTCTAAGAGATAAAATAAGGGGCGAAAATTTGAATGGGAAGTGCGTCATTTTTGAAGTTAGACGAAGTTTTTAGGCTTCTGTTTATTCAATGTTGAAATGAAAACCTTGCAAAGTATGCAAAGGGTTATTCTTAGTATTCAAAGGGCATATCTATAAATTTTAGAAATAGTTAATTTCCAAAATTTTGTTAATGCGTTGCTATAGAAAATATAAATTACATTAGAGATCTATCAGAAAACTATCAGAAATTATCAAAAACTATCAAAAAGCAGTCAGAAAACGAAAAGAAAATCAGATAATTTTTGTTGATTTTATCATTTCCACAAAAATACTATACTTCTAAAAAATAATTAAAATTTTGTTTCAATTTTGAAATGTCAACTTTAATTCTCGTTTCCATAGTAACTTTATACTATAATAGCACACTATAAGGATATCTATACCTATTGAATATATATTTTTTCTTCCAACTTACTTTACAAATATCGATATTAAACGCGAACTAAGAATTTTAACATAATGCTAGATAGCCTATAGCCTTCTTCATGAATGGTGGCTGTCTAACGCAAAAGAATTTTTCAAATCGGACTAGCACTTCCAGAGATTAGCGCGTTTAAACAAACAAACAAACAAACAAACAAAATCTTCAGTTTTATTATATTAGTATAGATATACAATTCAATGTTATCCAATTGAAATTTCTTAAATCTGCCTAAGCGTTTACAGTGCTTCGTTAAAGAAACGAGAAGTGCTTCATCGTCAACAGTCTGTATAATTAGTTTTAAAATGGAGTAGAAAATGTCGTTACAAATCATTACAAATCAACTTTTCAACTTTTTTTAATTTGAGAGTATGTGTCTTAAACATACTATCAGCGTACAACAAATAAAATAAAAAACAAAATTACAAAATTTAACCTCTGTGAACAGATTTGAACTTAAAACTATTACTAAAAAAATATTTTAAGGTGTGCAAAATGATTTATTTGACACCTACATTTATAAGTTAAAACGAGAGGTTATAAAAAAGAAGTACGAGTATGTGCTTACACGAACAGAGAAGCTAAATATTACTATTGCTATTTTTAGTTGTTGTTGTTGTTTTTTTTTTGTACATACTCGTCGTAATCGTATTAAATAGTGAGTGAATATTATTGCAGCGCAGCGCAAAAATTTATATAATCTCAAATTATTACAATTTATGAACACACACATTTCAGAAATAATGAGAAAGTTATACATCTTGGTTGAGGATTGAACCCAACACCTCTGGCATTCCAGGCCGGTGAAGTTACAAAAAAACCGCGGTTAGACGGGACGACCATACACAACGGTAGCCATTTAATTTGATGTTGAAACTTTCAGAAATGATAGTACATATAGTGATTTCAATCACATCCCAACGTCTCTTATCGCGCATAACTTTTGAAGTAATACTTCTTACAAGGATTTTCTTAATACAAATGAATAGACTTGTGAGACGCGCGTTTTTAGAATCCCATCAGTGTGAATTTTCTGCATGTAACGAATCGCTGATATACTCGATCGATGTAACATTGATTTCTATCATGCTCTATTGAACAGTGTTTGGGAAGATATTCAGTAAAAAATGTGTGTCATTCAGTACATAGACAAAACTTATATATACATACATTATATGCTTAAGCGAAATAGGCATACGTCTGTCTGTAGCAGTGTGCTACATTCTGCAGTGGACAATATTTTTGTTTGTGTGTGATATAATTAAAGACAAAACTATATTAAACATTTTAGATAGATGAATGATCGTTATTATTTTTTTAACATCAAACCATCATCAGTATAAATTAGCTAGTCGTAATTTACTCTTTGACAATTAGAAATAGATAGAAATCAATAGAGATCAATAGACAAAAATAAAATAAATAAAAAATTCAACAAAATAAATTAAAATATAATCAATTTTATGGAAATTACTTTTGTTAAAATTGCTTTCATTCGATTTACTCTTGTTAACATCACTCTTATTAAAATTACTCTTATATTGCCTCAGGATATGTTCTTCGTTGCTAATTTGGTGACCCTTACTTTGTAAGTATCGAAATACGTATTTATAATACAAATACTTATGAAATTTTATAAAACCAATAGTTTACGAGATATTTGAGAAAAACGGATTTTCGGGACCTTTGAGCTTCAATAACTATTACTGAGCATGATTTTGTTATGAAACTTTTGCCATATTTTTCATAGTGCCAAAACAAAGATAGCTTCATTGAAAAATCTCCACGAGTCTATTTTAAGAGGTTAGTTCATTTTTATGTACCATTTCACTGGGCTATAATTACATTAAATTTTTGTGTAAACTTAAATTGAATTTTGTTTTTAAATACACCTATCGAGAGAGCTCTTAAGAACGTTCCAACACCGTCTCATATAATCAGGTCAAAAAACCGGTTTGATTTTATTATAGCACAAATACATAAACACACATATACAACACATAGACAAATTCACTGTACATATATACAAAATAATGTTAATTTGAAGAAAAATATTAATTTAAAACTTTTACATTTCGAAAACAAAACGGTAACACACGATTTAAAAAAAAAATTATATAATAAATATTTAGCTTTACTCTCCTAGTTTTTTTTTTAAATTCTGTCGAGTATTTTTTCTAATACAACAGATAATTGTTGGACGGGCATGAAGTTTTATATGCTTCTAATGAGAGAGAATGAGAGAGAATGATAACTTTGCTATTAATTATATCGCGTTCTAAACGGTCAAAAATTCTGAAACTTCAGAATATATTAGAAAACTTTATTTTCAGTCTGTGAAAATAAAAATGAGAAAAATCTGTCGAAAAGTGGTACTATGCTGGAACATCCTTAAGTGAGTGCCTTAAATCAGAGGTGAGCAGGAGTTGACTCGGCCAAGCTCTGAGTGAGAGGTAGGGAAGAGAGATAGAGTTACTACAGGGTAACCTACCAATTATTAATATTTTCTTTTTTTAATTAAAACATTTTCTGAAAAAAATATAATAATACCAAATCTTTTTTATGGTCACTATTATACAAAGTAAATAATACAATTCAATACATACTCATTCAATACATCATTCAATACATATCTTTTGAACCTTTAAGTTTACCGCTGGACCATTGTAATAAAACTAAAAGAGGGAAATTTTTGCAAAGGATAATTTAAATATAATTATAGTTTTGGAAATTCCAAATAATTTGTCTAAATATTTTACTATTCATATCCGAGAACTAATAAAGAATTATTTACCTGATTTAATTATTTTTTCTTCGTATGGAGTATGCTCAGTATAATGTCATGGGAATTTGATGAATTAAGTTAAGTTTTACATAAAGTAGAAATTTGAGTTCTTCGAGTTAGTCTACTTTGAATTGAAAAAGTGAAAAGTACTATTTGTAGTAGTGGAAATTATTTTTCGCATAATTTGTTTTAAAAAAAAAATAAAAGTAGTGAATTTAATAATGGAGAAGACATCGCAAGCAGTCTTGGATAAGTTCAGCAGTGGAGGTGCGGCGCCGTTTGCTAAGAAAAGGAGGATAGTTTTTGGCATCAACGAGTGGGAGCATCATTTTGGTATATACAAGAAAACTGATAAAGAGCTAATTTGCCTATTTTGTGGTAAAACTTTTATTTATATAAAAAAAAGTAATTTCCAACGTCATTATACCGTGAAACATTCTGCCAAGTTTGATAAATTTGAAATAGGTACAGCAGAACGCGATCGCGTAATTTCTGTTTTAAAAAAAAATTATTTTGAACCATCGTCCGCCAAAAAATTATATATTAATAAGGATGAGTTTACAAAAACCGCGTTATCTTTCAAAACAGCGTATAGAATCGCGAAATCGCGAAAGCCATTTAGTGAATGTGACTTTATGCAGACGGTAGTGGAAGACTATGTGGACTCAATGTTCGGTGGGACCGAACTTGAAGAAGAATGTAAACAATTCGTTAAAGAAGTCCCAATTTCTCGTCGAACAATATCACGGCGAGTAGAAGCAATTGATGATAACATGACAAGTCAATTAAATGAAGACATTAAGTTTTGTTATTGCTATTCATTGCAGTTGGATGAATCGACCGATGCAACAAATACTGCGCAAATGTTAATTTACATTCGTATGGTTTTCGATGATTTATTTGTTAAAGAAGAACTCTTTGCGATGATTTCCCTACATCGCGAAACGACCGCCGAAAATCTCTATGCCGGAGTACTTGCACGAATAAAATCATTACCTTTAGAAAAATTTGTTTCACTTACCGCGGATGGTGCAAGTAATATAACGGGTTGTAATAACGGTTTAATTGCACTTTTTAAAAAAATCCCTGAATTAAAAAATCTTTTATCATTTCATTGTATCATACATCAGCAGGCATTATGCATGAAAAGCCTTTCAGTTACGGAAATTGAAAATATTGTTATAAAAAAAATTAATTCGATTAAAACGCGCGCGTTGAAACATCGTTTATTTAACGAATTCGCGAAAAAAAACGATCCGGAATTTAGGGAATTAAAATATTATTCTCAAGTTAGGTGGCTTAGTAAGGGACAAATGTTTACACGATTTTATGAAAATTTAGATGTAATTGTAAAATTTCATGAAGAAATCGGTGAGCCTTGCCCTGAACTAAGAGACTTTGATTTTACAGCAACTTTAGCTTTTCTCGTAGATTTAACTTCAATAGTTAATTTACATAATTTAAAATTACAGGGCAAAAATATTTATATTTGGGACGCGGTTAGAACTATTATAGAATTGAAAAAAATTTTAGAGATGGCGGTAAATTTTTTTGGTGGTTTAAAAATTCCAAATAATTTTCCTAAACTATTACACATTGCGAAAAAATGTGTGAAGAGTGATTTTACTGAATTGTTTTTAAAATATAAATGTTTATTAGAAACGGTAATTTTACAATTTAATAATCGATTTAAAGATTTTGAAAATATAAATCTAATGAGTGATTTTTTAATGGCCCCTTTTAATAGACAATTTAAAATTTCCACTTTAATAGAAGTTTTTCTCAAATTTTTTCCGGATTCCAATGATTGCGCGTTATTAAACGAAATGATTACCCTTCCAACAAATTATAATTTATTAGGAGCCATGAACACAAGCACAAAAAGTATTTGGGAAATCGTCGCAGAAAACCCTTCTTCGTTTAAATATCCGGAATTATTAAAAATATATAAAAAACTTAGTAGTTGTTTCGCATCTTCTTATCTATGTGAATCGGGATTTTCACATATGAAACATATAAAATCAGATTCGCGAAATTCCCTTACGGATAAACATTTAGAAAATATAATGCGAATATCCCAAAATACATATATTCCTGATATTGAAAATTTATCAAAATTATTCAAAGAATAATAATAGAAAACGAATAATTTTTTGTTTGTTTCTTAATTATTTTATATTGTACTTATCCCTTTCCATTTTATCTCTTTATTTCATCTCCCTACCTATTCCTATCGTTCTCCTGATGGAAGACGCCTACCGTCTTCCCGTGGTTTCCATCAATTATTATGTTATTATTTATTAGTTATTATGTTATTATTATTGTTATTATGTTATTATTATTGTTATTATTATTGTTATTATTATTATTATTATTGTTATTATTATTATTATTATTGTTATTATTATTATTATGTTTTTTGTGTATCTCTCCATACTGTAAAAAATATTTAAACAATAAACAATAAACAATTTTATAAAACTATTTCTAAATTGATTGAATAAATTATTGGGTAGTAATCGGTAGGACAACCTGTATTGAAACATCGTTCCGTCTTGCTTCAAAACATACCTTCTATACTTACTCTCACCCAGCTTATGGAGAGCCCGTAAGGCTCAGACGAGCTGTCTGAGCCCACCTCTGCCTTAAATACATGAATATTTTAATTAACGGACACACTCACACACACATTCATTGGATGAATTTTAAGTGTAATTTTAATGACTGTGTTTCCAAAAACATATTTTAATAAATTTTTATAATGTATATTATTACCTATTTGGACGCACCGTAAAATAAATGACCAAACACACACATCATTGAGCAAGCAAGAGATCCTATTTATGTGAGTTTTATGTATATTTTTGTTGTTGTTATATATGCCTGTGCCATAGCCAGCCAGCCAGCAACAAATACACAGCATAAACAATAATACTCGGACGATGATATCCTCACACCAAAAACTGGATATACCAGAATGAAATTAAATGTACGTTCAAAAAGAAACGGCCACAACGACACTCTTCAAGTACCATATATATATATATATATATTATTAATATATATTTAGCTTTTAAGTACCCAATCAAATAAGATAATTAAAGTTTTTTTGCTTAATTACACCTCGTAAATTATATTTAAGTGCTATTTTAACACAAAACTTTTTGGAATGTCATATACGTATACTACATTTTTACCTCTATATACATAATCTACAACGTAGAGTGTGTAATAAAGAGGTATTCTGTCGTGCTTAGTAAAGTGTAAAAAATCAAAACTGAAATCTAAGTTTTTGATAATTCTAAACTAAATTAATTATAATGTTACGTGACTTCATAGAAGTCATTTAAGTGTAATTTTAGATCAATTAATCATAAGCTTAAAATAAGAAATCATCTGTCTTTAATTTTTATAAATCAAAAAGCAGTAACATGTGATTTACTGCCTTTATTATACTTGGTAAAACATGAATTACTGCTTTTTTAATTATTTGTATTTATTATATTGTCATAAGGTAAAACGCAGTAATGCAGAATAGAAATAAGTAAGGTTAGGAATATGTAAATATGTGAAAGTTTACAAAGTGTACAAACTATGTTATTTAAAAAATTAAACCTCTTTCTATGTACAAAGTTTGTATATGGAGGTTGTAAACCATTGACACCAGATTTTATTACGTATTTATTAGTGTTGGGCTGAAAACTTTTGATTCGGGAGTTGATTGCTTTGATTGAATTTATACTCATATATTCATAATTTCTTCAATGATGAATAAATCTAGAGTACGGCATATAGAGCACGACAATAAATCTAGTGCCGAGTTAAAATACTATAGTGATATTAACGTATGAAGAATAATTTATTCCATACATATTCCATTGTCAAGTCATCGAAAAAACCGGTAGTAATCCATACCTGCTTGAATTATCCGCCGAAAAGACAAATCAATTATCCGCGCCAAATAACTTAACTAAAAATGATTTTCTTATAAATTTATTATAAATGGTGAAAATCTTATAAATTTGGATTCAAACACAAGTCGAAACTCCAAAATCGAGTTTTTAGGGTCCTATTATGCCAAAAATATTATTTTTGGCCAATGATGTTTTGTTCATATGAGGTTTGTGAATATGGTACCTATCTCAAAATTTATAATAATCGAATATAGTTGTATACCATCAACATTTAAAAATAAGCTTTGTGATAGGGGACGACTTACGAGTTTATAAAGTTCCCGAAAGGAACTTTGAAGAGGTTGCTATCCAAAACTATAGAAAAAATATGGATATATAAGTAATATTAATGTCAAATACCAGCTTTGTACCTCATTCTTCAAATTTTTGGTTTGAGAAATCGTAAATCCGCAAAGAAGATCTTGAGTTCAAATCCCACTACTTTTTGTTTACTGTTTCTAATTGATAAACAATTTTGTTTTAAACCTAGGGCTAGGCCTAAGACTAGGGCTTATAAAAAGAGATATGTGTCGTTTATATCCGTTTTCTAATTATTTAAATGCATTTTAAAACATGACCAAAGATATGGTATACATGGAGTGTCATATAAAAACACCAGGTGTTTGGAAATGAAGAGTCATGAAGCTTTAAAAAACTAGGAAGGTGTATTCTTTAAGAAAGCTGAAGTAAAAACAAAACATGAATATCTCGGTAGAAATATGTAAACAACATGTTGTTTAAGGTAAAATAAGGCACACCAAGCAATTCATTTCGAGTATTAATTTTATGTTCACTATGCAAAATGTATCAATCCGATATTTCCATGAGGCACGATTAAGTCTCGTGATCACATCAAATATTCAAATTGATTTCTGTAAAAACTTAGACATGAATACGTTTCGACAATTAAATATAATTACAATACTAAAGGCTACTAAATTTACGATTAGATATTAAATAAGCAGAGAATTCTTTACAAAAATCATCAATACCTACTAATTACTGACATATATAAAATGAATCTATATGTATGTAAATGCAAACCTTACAATCTGACATATTATGGTATGTCTGGGCATTTCATGAAATAGTGTTACTATATGAAATATATTAAACCCTCTGTTGAGAAAAACACTGAGAATTTACTTATTATAATGTTAATCTTTTGGGTTTATACAACAAATATCAATGGAAAAGTAGGGTTAAGAAACAAGGAGATTAAAAATGTATGAATTTTAGTTTGAAAATAAACCCAATAAACACTACAGGTTGGAAATTTGAATGTAATGGAGATCAAGTTTCGATGGGTTTTAAGTTGGGTCGGGTAATGCAAACCGTATGTTGGAATATCTTTTGCCCTGTTATAATAAGCTCGGTTAGTGTGAGTTAATGTTAATTGTAAGTTTTTAGTTCCTTTCGCTTCGATTCATCTACAGTCAATACGTGGAATGTCTGGAACTGCCAGGGCACCACGATTATTGTCACAGTGAACAGAAGGAAGAGACGATGACACATATTTTATGTCACTGTTCAGTTCTTATGATGGTAAGACTCACTATGTTGGGTCAACCATTCTTTGACTTCCTCTCTTTAGGTTTACTGGCATCAAAGCTATACTATTGCTTTACTTGAACAACTGGTCGTATACTTTCAGTAATACTAGCAAGGATGAGTTAGCATATTTTGGTATCAAAATGGATCTTATGGACTAAGTGCTACGTATCCAGGACAGTCGTTACAACATTTCTTTAGGATGTTCCAGTATACCACCACTTTTCGACAAATTTTGCTCATTTTTCACAGGCTAAAAATAACGTTTTCTAATAAATTCCGAAGTTTCAGAATATTTGACCGTTTAGAACGCGAGATAATTAACTAATATCAAAGTTATCATTCTCTCTCACTCTCTCTCTCATTAGAAGCATGTAAAACTTCATGTCCGCCCAACTATTATCTGTTGTATTAGAAAAAATACTCGACAGAATTTAAACAAAAACTAGGAGAGTAAAGCTAAATATTTATTATATGAATTTTAAAAAAAATCGTGTGTTACAGTTTTGTTTTCGAAATATAAAAGTTTAAAATTATTATTTTTCTTCAAAATAACATTATTTTGTATATGTGAACAGTGTATTTGTCAATGTGTTGTATATATGTGTGTTTATGTATTTGTGCTATGATAAAATAAAACCGGGTTTTTGTCCTGATTATATTCATATGATTTTGTTAAGAATGTTTAGTTTTGTAATATTATCATCCTGCAATCAATGAGGTAATAAATTGATTTCTTGGTTACCTTAAAAAAATGAAATGCCTCAGTATATGTTAACAAGTAAATATGATATGAAATTGAACGTCATCGATTTGGAAAGGTATTAGTTGGGTAAAGTGAAGGGATGTAATTACACAAAATGTCTAGTCATATTTTCATTTGTCAGAATCTAAACTAAGCCGATGATGTCTAACACTTCCATCGAGAAATTAAGCATCAAATTTAAAATAATAATAAAAAAAAATCCGATACACGTAATCCACATTTACGTTATACAGCCAGCCAGCCTTAAGTATTATTTTTTATGAATATTAAATAATAAAAATATAAAAAAAACTAGAATAATTAGTAGCTTTATTAAATAATTAATGATTACCTTCTTCATAATACAAATACAAATATAAAACGCGAACAAGAATGAATGCATTCAGATATATATTATAAGCTTTAAAATAATTATATCAATTCAATTTTTGTTTGAGTTATGCCGCATTCTTCATCTCTCATCTACACCAACTAATATTAATTACCCCACAGCAATTATATTTTTTAATTAGTCATGGCCTTCAGGTATAATAAATTGTACAGTTTTAAAAAATACAACACAAATAATTTGTTGTGTTTTTTTTTATTTTTTATTTTAGTTCAAACTTCTTTTTTTTCACATTTCAAAAAGTGTTTTTCTTTAGTTATCATTTAGTTTTTTGTTATTTAGTTAGTATTGTGGCTGATCTACATGTTCTTTAGAGAATGACGTCTCGTATAAAATTGGTGACATCAAATGTACTCAAATTTATAAAAAATTCGTTACAAAAATCAAGAGCTGCTTCAACTTAGCGAATTACCTAAATTCGCTAATACATAAATCACTATCTGTGACTAGAGAAGTCTAATCAAAATGAAATATCGTATCTGATATCATTTTAGTATTTTCAAGGGCTAATTTTATTAAAAAATGGGATTGCAGTCGTTTAAACAACATAACAGTAGGACAGCCACTAGGGGACCCGACTACTCCCAGTACTGTGGTCGACTATCGCGACGTTTGAGTCTACACGGGCCAGTGTAGAGGAGATTTAAATATGTGGAACGCTTCAAATCTACCCGACACGTTCGTACACTAGTCTGCACTTTTCCTTATTCCAGTGCAACTTATATTTAGGCGGGACATATTCCCTGAAAGATGTGGTCTGACGTTGAACACGAACATAGTTAAACAATTTATCTGCATGTTTTATCAACTGCCCCAAAAGAACATAGAAAGCTCCCAACTCATCTCTTTTCATAAGAATTGGATGAACCCGTTACATTCTTTTATTTCTTCTTGGCAAAATCCCCACTCTTAAATGACAAACAAACAACCATACGTATACAATATACCTATACATTCTCCAGATATCTGTATGTATGTGCATTGTATAGGTATACTGTATACTGTTTAGTTTTATAGTTAATATTTGATTTATTTATTAAACATGGATTCTCTATTAGAAATGCTTTTGAAAACGGTCTGTATATCGTTTATACGAACTCTTAGGTTGGTGTAAAATTAGCCAAACTTGAGCAATTGTGAGATGAATCAGAAAAATAATTCTATCAAAGCTTCACTGTCGAATTGAGTAAGTTTAGATTACGCCATGATGCAATGTGAATCAGTCAATTCTGAGTTATATACACATACTTGTACATAGATTGGTAATTCTACTTAATATTTAATATAATTAACTATATGTTATAACCAAAAATTTATAAATACCTTAAGTAATTTAAATTTATATGCTATAGGTATACCTATACACTTACACTCGTTGGTATGCCTGTCAAGATAATATAGAACTTAAATATCACCTCGATTAGTAATAATAATTATAATATGATGCTTATAGTGATGACGCTAATTTGAATAAATTATTTAACTAAAAAAACAATCTGAATGTTTCTTATGAAACTTGTAATATGATACAATTAATTTGGTATCTAATGTAATTTGATTAAATTTATTTATTAAGATATTATTTCAACTGTTTAGATACCAAAACAAAACAAAATTATATGAAAAAAAAAAGTCCGGGACTCACAGGCATGATGTGAAAACATATCCTGAAAACGTGACGGTCTAATCTGAAATTTTATTTCACTCAATATACAAAATCGTACTTAAAAGTTTCCCATCAAAAACTTCAGAACAAGCTGTTTTAATTAGTATTTTTGAAAATATAAATTGTTTATGATGTGAAAACATATATAGCGAGACTATACACGTATGATTTTATATGGGGAGTTAAACGAAATTTCAGATTAGACTGTCACGTTTTTTTTTGTAACGATTGGCTATATTAACAGTCGGCAATCATCGGCATTCGTGTTTTAAATGGGAGCTTAACATTGTGAATTAAATTCCTTGCTCATTGCATACCGGGATCAATATTTTTAAAGAAGTTTCGATACCATTTCCAAAATGTTCATCTCCTCAAACAATTAGTTTTTTCCATGATTATAAAATAAATCCCATCACATTTCCATGTTAACCATGACTTGACTACTTCAATTATGTGGCATCCCGGAGAGATTCTGATGACGTCACCAATATCCATAGTTTTCGAAGAATTTTGCGATTTTTTTGGCCACCCTGAGTATTTGTACCGAGAACCTTTACTACATTATCTTTTTTTTGAGACCAGCGATAATGTGATAAAAAAGTACAGCACTACAGGACGGTTTAGAAAACTCGGGTAGAGTTTCATGTAGTTAGATAGATAGATGGATTGTAGAGGCTGTCCTGGACGGGCTACATTTCGACCATAAGGTCCATTGGGATGCTTTAAGATGTGAGAATGTTTGTGGAGTGAAAGGAATTTTTGTGTATAGACTAGGAATTGGTAGGATATGCGGCTGTAGCCAACTATGATAGGAACTATGCCAATATTCATCTGGAGTTCGTGAAGGAAACTGCAGAAAACCTTCTCAAGCATAGCCGGTTACTTTGTTCTTGTCCATACGCCGGCAGTTTAGTCAACTACCCGCCCTTTTTTTCTCTTACTAATTGAAAAAACTGCCGTTGTCGAACCCATATCCTCCCAGTTTCCAAGTAGTCATACTACGCAGACTTAACGCCTTAGACCGCTCGACCCCTTGGACTGGTTTCATGTGGTTAATGGCTATGGATATTCAATTTTTATATAAAATCCATCATTAACATAGACATAATTGAGACATAAATAGTCGCACAAAAATTGAATATTTAAGGAAGCCATCTTTTAACCACATCATAAACTTAACCGAGTTTTCAAACCGTCCCGTATTATTGTGCAATTTTATCATATTTTCGGTATTCTTAACAACTGTGCACACAGCCAATAGCTATAATTGAAATCAATTAAGATCAGTAATGGCTCTATCATTCCAATGGTACGTGTTAATAATCAACCATGAGGCTGATCATTTATTTCGGTTTGCCTATTAACACAAATTAATGAAATAAAATTATTTTTTTAAATCAGCATTCGTGTAAATAAATAAAAAATGTGTATACGAATTATTTATATATATAAATCAGAAGATTGATTATGATTTCAAAATGATTGATTTGAAATATCATTAATGAATCACTCAAAAAAAAATATATCATTGATCATTATATATATACACAACAATGGTTCGATAATAATTAATAATAAATATATTGATATTATTAATTATTAATCAATGCCAATAACTATCGAATATTATTGCATTATTTATTCAATAATATTAATAAATTCATTGATTAGATACATAATTCTTTATATTGATTTGTTGATAGATTATATATTATTTAATAAAAAAATAAAGTAAAATTAATAACTTTTAATTTGTTAATTTATTGCTACATATTTGGTAAATTAGTTAAGTTATTATTACGAAATTTTTAAACATGACTAGTGGTTTCATTTTTATATAACAAGTAAAAGTGTTTATTAATTAATAGGTTTGTTTGATTGAGTTATTTTGAATAAATGAATATCGCTTTTCAATTAAGGAAGTTCCGGCATTGTCTTGTATAATCAGGACACAAAACCGGTTTTATTATTATAGAACAAATACATATATATATATATATATATATATATATATATATATATATATATATATATATATATATATATATATATATATATATAAACATTAATGTAATTTTGGAAGAAAAAAAAATTTAAACTATTATATTTCGAAAACAAACCGGTAAAACGCTATTAGAAATATGTTTCATTACTCTCGTTTTTTTTTTCAATCTGTAGAGTATATTTTTAAATACAACAGATAATATTTGGGCGGGCATGAAGTTTTACATGCTTCTAATGAGAGAGAATGATTATTTTGTTATTAAGTATCTCGCGTTGTAAACGGTCAAAAATTCTTAAACTTCGAGATTTATTAGAAAACGTTATTTTTAGCCTGTGAAAAAAAATTTGCAAAATCTGTCGAAAAGTGATTTCATGCTGGAACCACCTTAAGAATACTATAGCCGGCAAAAATGATGAAGGTACGCAAGTTCAAAAGTGACGTCACTTTTTCAAATTTTTGTAGTCGATTTGAGTAGAATCCGTTTGGTTTTTGAAAAACTGTTTCGACTTAAACATACTAATAACTAATAATTAAAATTACTATAATAATTTTTTTTTAACTTTAGGAAACGTATGGATTCGGCATAAATCGAATGTAAAATTTGAAACAGGTTTTTGTAGTCGATAGTAGTACATTCTCCACGTCCAAGTCCGAGTGGTCAAACTGTTAAAGACGCTGTGAGGTTGCTGGTTCGAAATCTGTTTATTTCTTCGAACATCACACAAAAACTATTGGACTGATTTGATTGATAAAGCTCTAATAAGACTTACAAACGGGTATGCATTTTATCTCGCTATGAAATATAACTCAAGTGTCCATAAATATTTAAATTTTTGGAAGCGGTGGGAACGATAAATATTTGAATTAGTGGAAGCGTTAGGAAATTACACTGAGACTTTTAATCTAAACATGATGTGAGCCGATAGATATAACAATAAAACGCAAGCCACCAAGTCTCGGATATAAGCTAATAAATATAAAACAACATGACCATCATATCAAGTCGAGAAAGGCACCATTCCGAAATAATTTCTAGTTGGAAATATTTTTAATTAATTCAATTAAAGCAGCTATTCATCAAATTAATTTTAGTTAGTTAATCTTCGAAGCAATTGAGTTCTGTTTACATCATAATAAACTAAATCGTTCGCAATATAATTGAAGATAATGTGAGAATAATAGTTTTTGCGTGTCATATTTTAATAATAACTAAATAAGAAGATTAAATAAATTTTCTAATTATCTTGGAGAAATCAATGTAAATTAGTATTATCGCTTTAGTACTGATATTAAACACAACTTATAATTATAGAAAATAATTAATTTGTTTAAATCAAGAATGTCTTTGCGTAGGTTTTATAAAAGTGTTGTTAATTACAAATTAATAGAAATAAAAATTTATTTTAAAAAAATACATAATTTCTTATGTTATTGACATTGTATTTACTGTATGGTCCAAATTAACGTATACATTTTTTTATAAAATATTGATTAAAGACGTTTAATACGTATTCACCGACAAAGACACTATATATATTTTCTTCGGCAATATTTCTATTACTGGCATCCACTATTGGTAAAGTTACTAATGACATCATATTCCAAAATAGCGCCTTTAGTGGGGCTACATTTAAATAATTAGTTATATTATTAACGTAACCCAGGAAACGCATATGTAATTATCCCAGCCTCATTAATCTGTTTCAAATAATTGCTGCCAGATGCATAGTCCTAAGGAACAATCACCAATACAATGCCCAGCTTTGCATTCATGAAAGAGTCTATCATTGTTAATGCATATATCTAATATTTTCACAACGAATGCTTGAATTCAGATATTGCAAAACATGAGTTTCAAATCAGTCTACTTTTGGAACGGGCTTTTTTTCTATTGAGTTTTCTTTAGCTCTAAAAACGTTTATAATAGGTTTCGAGAGAAGCATAGTTGCAGGAAACATCGAAATAGTTAACGTTGATGTCATTTGATGTAGCATTACTTTAAAAGTAATGCTAAAATCAAAACTGATATAGTTTCGTCAATATAAACTACCAGTAAGAGTGTCTATTAATTGGCAAAGTCGGCCAGGAGAAAACATAAAATTTTGATATTTTCAAGGCATGGACTGTTTTTATTTCTTTAATATTTACAGAAATATTTTCGATTATAATATTCTGATACTTTTTATAATAATAATTATATATCCGAGTAAGTATTAAATACAACAGTTACTAGAACAAGGAGCACATCATACTACAAGTGCTAAATAAAGAACAAAATTTTCATGGTTGGATAATATTAAATTTAAATCTGGGCAAAGATAAGTCTACTACTACTAATACGCAATACTTGAATTCTGGCGAAAAGTGACCTACAACATCTCTTAAGAAACTTATATGAAAAGCATTAACCTCATACTATGATGGTATTTATCTATTACAAGTTTACGTGTCATTTTTTTGAACCACACGATAATTGAATAAAGATGATGTTAATACATTTTATTAATTATATTCTCTCTAACTATGGTCGTAGATTATTAAAACAACTTTCAACTAATTTAATTACTATATATGTACCTATACATATAAATATATATATATATATATATATATATATATATATATATATATATATATAATAATATACATATAAATATATATATATATATATATAAATAATAATATACATATAAATATATATATATATATAAATAATAATATACATATAAATATATATATATATATATATATATATATATATATATATATATATATATATATATATATATATATATAATACATAGATTAATACATTTAAATGAAAAGTTAACTATAATTATTAATGAAAAAAATTTATTTTTGTATTTAAAATATTATTAATAAAAAAAGATATTAATTAAATTGAATGAATATTTAAAAACATAGATAATATTTAATGTATAATAAAATATTTATTTATAAAAAATGTTTATTTGCTGTCGTCAATGAATTAATAATTAGGCATAACCTCGATACGATAAGTATAAGCTCAACTAGCTAATTTTTATTAATTAATAAAAAAAGATAAATCGATATTTAGAATTTTCGACAATCGTAGGTTTATTCTACAAAAAAAAATTGTACATTGAGACAATATTTCTATTCTACATTGACCATATAATCTTTTGACAAAAGATGTAGGCTATAAAAAGCTTTTGTTTTATGCATCCATGCTCGCATGTAGAGAATGGCGTAATCTCTGGAACTACCTAACCGATTCTCAAAATTTGTTCACTGATATAAAACTGCACTACTATCGAGTGGCATAGCCTATAAGTTTGTATTTCATGCATCCGTGTGCCCGTGGAACGTTAAACACCTAATTTTTCAACGATGCGAGATAAAAACTGTTAAAAACAATCATTTTATGAAATATTTTTTCATACTACTAATAATTTAGACAAAATTTCACATGAAACCTGTGCGGACAGCTAACCCAAATAAAGAAATATACGTTTCAGTGCTTTTCGTAAAGCAACCTTTAAGGGGATATTATAGGGAGTTAGAGTTATGGTTTTTTTTGAAGTTAGAGAAAGTCATACATCATAAAATATGTGTTTCCAAGTTTTTGGAAAATGGACCCTTAAACGGGTGAGCATTTATATGGAAGTTCAGTTTTATTAGATTAGAAACATAAAAATTGATATTTAGCATATAAATTATAAATAAACAAATCAATAAGTGTAACAGTGTTTTAAGACAATCAGTCCTGATCGGGGAGAAATATTATGTTACTCAGTTATAAGGACTACACAAAATTTTTGGGGCGAAGCCGCAACGTGAACTGCAAGTTTTACGGAAATATTGAGGAAGAGCAAATAATATTCAAAATGTATTCGGATTAGCCGATTTAAACTGATATAGATAATAAACGTAGAATCAAACACGAATAATTATACTCAGTAGTACAGTAGGGATTGTATACTCACGAATTACATTCAAGATGATCTAAACGATTATAAAATATTTTGACAAGTTAATCAAATAGAATAACAAAAAAAAAATATATATATATATATATATATATATATATATATATATATATATATATATATATATATATATATATACATAAGACAATTTTTCGAATGTTAATTTTTAAAATTATATATACAATAAAAATCAGATAAAATTCTTTAGTATACGAACTCTTAACTCTTAAAAAAAGTTTATATTTAATGAATAGATTTTAAACAAAAATAAAAAACATAAAATTATATTAAAAAATTTAAAAATCATGTTATTTATTAAAAGTTAAGATAATTAATTATAACATTTTTGAATGGCTACAAAAAAGAAACAGATATCAAATACTGAGAGCTTTGAAATTCTTGACAGTGCTTTTATATTAATATACACTTTTAAATACTGATGTTATACTTAGTTCAATTAACTTACTTTAGAATCACTTTTTCGATTGTTTTTACACTTTATATAATAGTTTGTTTATCTCCATGGAAAAGTTTTATGTTTATTTTGCATTTGAACCATCCCTCACTACCTGGACTCCATGGAACGTAAAACTGGAACATTGTTATTTTTACACCCCCTATATATATATATATATATATATATATATATATATATATATATATATATATATATATATATTACGTTAAGGCCGAAGTAAGGGTTGGAAATATAGCTGTTACAAACCGTCCACATATTACTTCATTTCCGGAGGTGACATTTGTCATACAACATTTGTCATAAACTCAGTTTAAGCAGAGTTTCAGCTAAAATATAGGCAATTATTTGCAGATGCAGGGGAATAAATATATATTTCTACCATTCAAGGACTGAATTTCTTCATAAGCATTGTATCATGTCTCTAATTTGAAGAAAAAATTGAAATTCAATTTAAATTCTCACTCCGCTTTCACTCCCTTGATTTCCATTATCCAAAAAGTCGGATAAATAACAGTTTATGTCTCAAAAAATGTTAACTCTCGACTCCCTATTTTACCCCCTTAAGGGTTGATTTTCAAAAAAACGCTTGAAACCGTATTACATAGTTTATTATTAATGGTCTACAATTTTCACGTTTCTATCTTAAAAAAATACGGAACTCCAATACAATACAAACTTTCATCCACAATTCTACTCCCTTAGGAGTTGATTTTCTCAATATTTTTTAGTGCTCCTCCGACCACCACGAGTGGTCGGACTGTTAAGGGCGCTCTGCTCGGAACTGGGAGGTTGTTGGTTCGATTCCTAACAGTGGCAGTTTATCAATTAAATTAATTTAAAAAAATTATGGGGCGGTTAATTGACTAAACTGTCGGCGTATTGACAAGATGGAAAGTAAATGTTTCTGAAGGTTTTTTGCAGTTCGCTTACATAAACTCCAGATGAGTATTGGCATAGTTCTTATCAAAATCGGTTGCAGTCGCACAACCTACGACTTCTTAGTCTTTATACCTTCCTTGTCCTTTAGGGGTCAGTACAAAAAACCTAGAAAGACGTACAGCCAAATCTCCTTTCCGCTACTACTACTAATACTACTAGTGCACCTCCACACTCTCTAAGGAATATATCTTCAAATTTCATATTTTTAACTCCAATCGTTTTAGCTGGAAGATGATAAATCATTGAGTGAGATGATTATTGGATTGTTTATTTACATTTGTGCATTTGTAGAACTAGAAGCAACAGAATACTCACCGATATAGAACTGAGTAAATACTGCTATTTGAACAATTAACTCAATTAGTTGTTACATATCTGATTAAAATAATAAATAATTCCACCTTCAATATTATCCAAACACTACTGAATCTTATACGAGTACATATACTTCAGAGATATAGAAAATATATATTATAAAGATATAATCATTTGATATTCATTAATCACTTTTAATCATTTTTAATTTGAATGACACTTTTGTGTTATTAAAAATAATAATAATAATATTTAATATTATAAAAAGTCTTTTATTTTTTATTTTTATGATTATAAACTACTGATGTGGTAGTTATAGAAAATAGTTCGTTACATGTTTTGGTAGCTAAAAAATTATGATTTGGGTGACTTGTTTAAATCGGATGGATACAGTAGTGGTTGTTGGTTGTGCCTTGTCCTGTCTTGTCGACTACTAACTACTATGCTACCAAGGTGACATGATCTTTTTTTATAACTACTAAATTTTTAATATTGTTATCTGATTTTAATTTATTAAAACAGATCGTAATGTAATACGTCTTCCACGTATGACAATAACATCGATATATATATATATATATATATATATATATATATATATATATATATATATATATATATATATATATATATATGGGTTTTAACCTCCCAAATCGTCTGGTGTATGGATGGCCTAGGTGGGTGTCATAATAGTTTAATATCCTAAACATTCTTTATCGAGAATATTCAATTCATTTATTATTGAACATTTCGGAACAATTTTGTTCTTATTTTGTTGCTTTTAACGAATTATAATATTTAATATTAAAAAAAAAAAGTCGTTACGCAGGATCTGCGTCAACTTAGCGAATTTCCTTAGAATACATAAATCACTCTCTAGTCACAATTTAAGTCTGATCAAAATGAAATGTCGTATCTGATATCATTTTAGTATTTTCAAGGCCAATTTTATTAATAAATGGCATACGTCAAGTGGAAAGGGAGGCATAAAGATAGAAGAAAACACAAAATATAAAATATAGCTCTTAATATTGGAACAATCGAAAAATGTATTATGAGTAAAGTTGTAGAAAATCAAGTTTGCTACAACTAATCACCTTATCATTTTTCTCAAACTCTAATGTGAACCGAGATATTTAGAATTTTAACTTTCAATCTATAATTGTAAATATTTCTGTAAATATTAGTGTAACAGAAAAATGATAAGAAACAAAATTACAGTAAAACTTAGTACCTACAACTTAACTCCTGATAAATTTTTCGATTTTGCAAATAGTAAAGGTGATATACATATTTTTTTTTCCTCCTCCCTCTAAACCCCCCTTTCCCCTCGTTCGATTTTACCCATTAACGAACTTGACCTTTAGAATACCAAAAGCGTTTCAAATATCAAATTTCATTCCAATCGGAATAAAACTGTGACGACTAGAGAGTTCACAGACACATAAATATATATATATATATATATATATATATATATATATACATAACTTTATGGACTCTCTAGTCGTCACAGTTATATATATATGTATATATATAAATATATATATATATATATTTATATATATATATATATATATTGCTATATATATATATATATATATATATATATATATATATATATATATATGTTGATAAATATATATACATATATAAAAATTTTAACGATAGTGATTTTTGACATCTATTTGGTAGCATCGATGGACATTTGAAAAAATTTTTACGAAATCTCGAAACTCCAACATTGGTACAAAAACAATAGCAGCATTTCCTTTGCAGAAAATTCGCTAATACAAATAAACTTGACTCTTTTAGATTAGATTCGAATCAGGAGTAAGCTTTTGTACCGCAACCAATTTGATCTAATGTGTCTCCTTTCCTTCGAAGGTGTTCCAAAAGTCCTATAGTCTTAATAAACTCTAGGATATCCCTTGGCGCCACTTCATTGATTTCATCCGGCTGAAGATGTATCTGGAGAGGTTTTCGCATTCACACAGAATGTGAATTCCACTTCTTCATCTTCATGGCAAAATCTGCAGAGACTATTTGCTGTGAGATTGACTTCGTGCATATATTTCGTGCACTATATATCCGCAATTGGTGTTTTTTTAACGCTAAACGCTTAGAGGTCTTATAAACTGCTTTGAAACTGATTTACTCTGAGCACGGTTACACAACAATTCCGATAGTGTTGGAATGCATTAAATCATTTGAGCGTCTATCTAGGATGAACGATGTCATATGAGTTCGAATTTCGCGACACTGTGGCATAGACCCTTGAATTCAAACCAAATTAATAACAGCAGAATTTAAAGAGTTCGACCAGTAGATAAACAGAGTAAGTCTTGGGATATGAAAGTTCATACACTACCAGACCTTATGGACCATTTTGCTCCTCCTCCTACTTCAATCTGACAAGATTCGCGTCTCCCATATCTTGGCAATGGCCAGAAGCTTGTTTATAAGGTTTTCGTGAAGGTTCATATATTTGGGATAAAATGCATTGAATAAAGGAAAGTGAATGTAAATTCCATTAACGGAAGAACAGGTAAAGTTGAATAAGAGTTAGGGAAATTCACGAGTTCTATAAAAGAGATTTAGAAAGGCTTAGCTGTTAATTTTATGTCAACATTTTCACTGAATTTGTACATTCTTATCCAAAATGCATAAACTGGTAGAAAGGATTTCTTGAACCAAGTAAATATGCTTTCTTCAAAATATGATACTCTGAGAAAGAAATCCTTGTTTTCATTCAAGAATTTGTTTACTTGAAGATACTTATTCAAGTAAGCAAATTCTTTAATAAAATCAAGGATTTCTTTCTCAGAGTATCATATTTTGAAGAAAACATATTTACTTGGTTCAACAAATGCATTTTGTCAGTATGTACATCTGTTCTTTTAGCACTAAAAATTAATAACGACTAGAGTTTAATCAGAAAATTATCCAGAACATAATCAGCATTGTGCTGTTATATAATTACTAAAAAATTATCATTTATATACGGTTTTTAAAACTAAAATGTATTATATAAAACTAACTCCAAGGTATCATTCATTATAAGTATAGAAAAGTTTAAGGACATTCCAGCATTGTGTTATGCAATCAGAACAACAAACCGGTTTGATTTTATTATAGCACCAATACATAAACACACATATACAACACATAGACAAATACACTGTTCACATATACAAAATAATGTTATGTTGAAGAAAAGGAATAAATTTAAACTTTTATATTTCGAAAACAAAACAGTAACACACGATTTTTTTTATAAATTTATATAATAAATATTTAGCTTTACTCTCCTAGTTTTTTTTTAAATTTAGTCGAGTATTTTTTCTGATACAACAGATAATAGTTGGGCGGGCATGAAGCTTTATATGCTTCTAATGAGAGAGATTGAGAGAGAATGATAACTTTGATATTAATTATCCTGCGTTCCAAACGGTCAAAAATTATGAAACTTCAGCAGATAATAGTTGAGCGGGCATGAAG
Organism: Nineta flava; assembly: GCA_963920215.1. Taxonomy (NCBI): domain Eukaryota; kingdom Metazoa; phylum Arthropoda; class Insecta; order Neuroptera; family Chrysopidae; genus Nineta; species Nineta flava. Next base: position 103,233,365 of record OY986042.1, read on the forward strand.
CTTTATATGCTTCTAATGAGAGAGATTGAGAGAGAATGATAACTTTGATATTAATTATCCTGCGTTCCAAACGGTCAAAAATTCAGAAACTTCAGGATTTATTAGAAAACATTATTTTTAGCCTGTTAAAAAAATGAGCAAAACCTGTCGAAAAGTGGTAGTATACTGGAACATCCTTAAAGAAACATATAAAAATAATATAAATATACAGATTGTTAATTTATTTGTTCATACATGATATGCATGTGTATATGTATGTGTATAAAGCTAATTAAAATGAAATTAAGCTGCAACTTACACAATAATTACTGTGCATAATTTTTAGCTGGTCTTTAATTCATCTTGTTGAGTTGATACCTATGTGTATACAGTATTATGTTCATTAATACCAACATTAGAGTAATAAATTATACAAATATTTAATTAATTTTCACAGCATGTGATATTTATATAAAAATTTTGTAGAATAATTTTTATTTTTTTTATAAAAAAAGAAATAAAAATTATCAACTATTATGATTTTTTGACCATATAAGAGATAAATCGGTCAAATTTTTAATCGTATCACGTGCTATATGCAATTTTAGACAATTTATTCAAAAATTTTACCTTAATTAGAAATTTTTTTCATTGGAGAAAATTTTCCTAATTTACCCGCTTTAAATATACAAAATACGAATTCTGTAATTGTGAGAATTTTGCAAAAGTTTTTAAAGGATTGAAATCTGTATTTAAAAAAAAAATAATGAAAACTATGTTGTTTAATTTAAAAAAAAAATTGGTGTTTAGTTTTAAAAAAAAACTAAACACTTTATAGAAAATAATTGAATTATCAATTATTTTCATAAATATGAAATTTTGTTAATTTAGTAATTTTAATTAAAAGAGGTATTATGATGTATTTTTAAAAAAAAAATAATGAAAACTAAATATACGGTACTTTAGAAAAAAAAAATCCAAAGCAGAGTATTGTATGTGGAATTATGAAAATTGGAAAACGATCGGTGCTAACGCGATACACGTAAATATAAAAAAAATAACACGTTGAACCGAAAGTCTTTCAATAAAAGCTGGGCCCATTAAAAAAGATAATATTGAGGTAGTAAGATCTTTACTATCCAGTAAGTGTCTAAGTTATCGACTAGTGATTCGAATCAGAAATACTGAAAATAAAAAAAAGTACAAAAAAAGAACAAAACAAAATATATGTAAAAATAAAATATATTTGAAATAAATAATTTTTCATTTAATATGTTGATAGTATAACTATCCTTAAAATACTAAGTTTGGTTGTACAAGTTATAAAAAAAATTACATGAATATGTACTAGATTGAACTGTAGTAAAAAGAAATATCGTATATAAAAAAAAACGACACTACAGTAAAAAAAAATGTTCAAATATGTCTGATTTGCAAAAATATAAATATACACTACAAATTTAATTCAGATACATAGTTGTATATAAAGGGGACTTTACGCTTCTGTAAAGAAAAACTACAAGGCCAAAAATACCAAGCGTATACAAAACAATATAGTTATAAATTGAAAAAGTCATTGCATATTCACATAAAATACATAAATTGTACAGCCAAAATGTGTATAGAATGTGTATTGAAATGTGACAAGTTTGAAAAACCACAAGTTTCGGAATGGTGAATTAAATAAATTATAGAAAAAAATATACTTAGATACAATCAGATAGAAACCATTAATTCGCCTATTCGATACTTCAGCACAATCCATAATAAATATTCAATTTGTAAATTGAAGAAATAAAAATTCAAAATACCATCTGATTAATTCATGTGAGACAACTACTTTTAGTAACTGTACTGAGCCAACTAATTTTAGTAACTGTCTTGAGACAAGTACTTTTTGTAACTGATTTGAAATATGTGCGGAAATATCGAAGTAAGCTTGGATATACGCAAGTCATATCCGATCTAAGTAAATGTTTGTTGAAATTATGTAAATTCTCAACTCGCATAAACCAATAATTATATAAATTATTATTTTTTGAATAATAAAAATATGAAAACAAAATAATAATAAATTTTAAACAGTGGAGTACTAAAAAAAATTATTCTCCAATCTTCATGTAAATCAATTGAAAATAACAACTAACAATTAAATACCAGGCATATATTGAGATTGTAGCGGTGTCGCTTCTTCATTAAATTATTATTATAATTTTGTTCATCATTATCAATGCGTGAACTGTTTATTTATAGACGGGCCAAAACGATATGGGATGAAATTCTAAGGTGAAAAGTTCTTGGAAATTTTTGCATCTGACCCGCGTTAATTAGATACTAATTAAATAGATTAACCAATTAGAGAAAGGCGTTAACGGAATAAGAAATGGTGGCAAATTAACGCTGCGGCAGAAGAGATACGTAAGAGGAGCGAACTATCTCCACCACTAACGCAAATTCGGTACAGTTTTTATAGTAGAGTTTTGAAAAATTATGGAAAAAAAATTTACCATTTTTTTCCGAAAAATCTGATTAACTGAATTATTCAATTTTATACATAAGATTAACGCGCTTTACGGTAGTGGTGGGCAGACCTCGCTCCCCTCCCGTATATATCCCATCATTTCGTTACTTTACTCTACTTGCTTACTTTATTTAATTTATATCTAATTAACGGTGGATCAGGTGCAAAAATGTCCAAGGACTTTCCATCTTAGAATTTCATCCCCTATCCACGCTTTTAAAAAAACTCCGTGACTTTTGACTCACCTGTACATAAAACCACAGATATAATAAATAATAAATTTAAAAAATATAAAAAACAACGTTGCGTTGGTTGGCTGTACCATTTTATAATTTTTTATTATTGTTTTTAATAATCAAATTTTTGTTAATTAACGCGCGCGGTTCATCGTTTTATTTTATTTTTTCAATGTGTGCGGTTTAAAACAATATTACCTTGCTTTATAGTAGACATGTAGATAGATTGTGTATATTTTTATGTTTTTATTATATTGTTTGTCGTAAAATTAATTAACAGAATTTAAGAATCCCTACATATCTATCTTGTGTTAAATACATACATATGCATATGTATGCGTGTGGGGTAGTGTATTTATTATTATATAAATATTTTTATTTTATTCATTATAATTATTATTGAACAATAAAGAAATTAGATTTTATACTCTTTTGTTTCTCAGAAGTACATTTCTTCGTCTTATATTTTATAATGGATGACCTAATGACCTATCATCCCACACAATCGGTTAGAATTTAATAAAATATTAATTAAAAAACTCATCCATCAAGTATCGAATCCGGGACTTTTGGATCTCCAGCTCAGTCTACTGCCGTTACACCACGAGTGATACTGATGAACGAGTCAATTTCTTCATACAATTGACATAATTAATTTGAAGTCAACATTAACTTATTATTCCAAATTCTTCTTTATGGTTCTTTCATACGGTGTCTTTGTAATCTTAATGGAAATTTTCCATGTTTTTAGGATTCGATTTTTCTTCATTTTTAAGATTTTTAATTTTTTAAATTTAGTATTTCTTATAGTTATGATAAACCACTCGTTCGATCGATAATTCACAGTTTTCTATCCTGCACTATTTTACAGTGCTCGGAAGTAATTTATACATACATATGTATATATAAATATATATACATATATACATAAATATATATATATATATATATATATATATATATATATATATATATATATATATATATATATAAATTACTTCCGAGCACTGTACAATGCTGCTTTATCATAACTATAAAAAAATAATAAATTTAAAAAATCTTAAAAACGAACTAAAAACATGGAAAATTTCTATTAAGATTACAAAGACACAGTATGAAAGAATATACATTAGATGCTTAGCGGAACAGACTACAAGTAAGTCTGTCATATAAGTGATCGCACTCTTCAGTGGACAATAGTTTTGTGTGTGCTATATTGTGCTATATTTTGTGTATGCTAATTTTGTGTTTACATATTGAAATACAAGACTATATTATACATTATAGATCGAAAGATAAATGATCGTAGCCAATATTTTGGTAAATAGCTACACCGCCAGCTGTTACATTAGAACATATAAATTTAACAACTATACAGTTGAAATTAGGAACAGGAATGTCTTCATCATTATTACCCCATATTTCTGATAAAAGACGAATATTAGAATTACAAGTCAGATTATGAATGACATCATTTTTTTTTGGACTCGTAAACTTTGTATATTAAATGTATATATTGGTAAAGCTGGCCTGGCCTTGATGAATAATCACTAACTCTGATTTTAATGTAAATAATGGATTTAATGTCAGTCTATCAAACTCTAATTTTAACGGTAGAAGAGACGTTGGTTATGTTCTACCATGATAAAATGTAGAATCATCGGTTTTAGATTAAATATATAATTTGTCCATTGTAGTTTTTCACTACTATATCATTTTATTAAACTTTTGTATCTTAATGGTAGTGCTGACCTTATTCAATATTATTTTAATAAATTATTTAAAAAGAAGTATAACTTCTTACGTGCGTACATACGTACATTCATACTTTTTTTGATATTCAATATATGTTTTTTTCAAAATAGATTTGAAGAGTATTTTTTCTACTTCTACCAATGATCATACTGATAGATTGAAAAAATTATCTGTAGATATAATCAGTACTAAATTGTAAACTTCCTTCCCTTTAACATAAAAAATTAACAGATAATTAAACGCAATAAACATAAAACTAAGACAATAAAATTTTTTACCATTGACAATCAAAAAACAAACGAACAATCATTTCCTTTGCCGCACATATTTACCTGTTGTGTAATTAGTCATATATCTATATAATTAACAAAAAAGTAATTAAAACAAAATTAAACCTAATTTCAGACCTTAAATAACAAAACCATACAAATAAAAAAAAAGAAACATTACAGCTATACAGGTATTTATTTTCAATGACTAATTTTTAAATTTCTAGGTAAAAATTCTAATAAATAATAATAATTTTTTCTAAAAATAATAATAATTATAATTATAAAATTCATCAGCACTTTATTTTACGCATTATATTTTAATTAAATCCCACATCGTATACCCTAGCTAGCAAGCTAGCCAGCTCTTAAAAAGGGAATTCTAAATAATATTATACATGAGGTAAGTTAAGTATTATACTTTATAAATTACACACTCAGAGTCGGTTCAAGTTTTCAACTCTAATATACTTTAGATACATTTAAAAAAAGGACCGGATCCTAGGCCCTCATTGAGATTATTGTTTTGTATACACACTAGAATAAGGAATATGCATGAAAATTTTTTCACTTGAATTGAAGCATGTTTACTTGACAAATATCAAGGTAAAATTACTTTTTAAATAACTTTATAAATAAGCGAGATATGAATGATTGAAATTCCCGATTAGACAAAGAGGGTGATAGCCCTCTTGATATGTTATGTGACGTCATATTACACTTTCACCATTTAAAATACACGTAAAACTCCGTTTTTAGTATTTTTGCAAGAAAGAGACAGATAATAATCTTTAAAAGCTTATAGCTTCCTTGATATTTGTTGGATTTTAATTTCGTTTTTAAATATTATTATAGTATTAACAGTATTTTCATATTCTGAAAATAAATGTGAAAAAAAAATTTCATGCATATTCCCTATTATACATCCATACAAGCTAGTAGGTTTCAGATCTAGAATTTTGTAGGTATAAAATATGGAAATAAAAATGAAAAGACACGCATATGAAAAGAAAATCTTTCGAAAACTTGTCAATGTCTTTCACTTTTCACAAGTATTAATTGTCTACATGACAACAAAACTTTCACAAGTGGAAGCCTAAGACTTCAGAGACAATATAACTAACCTCTCTATCCCGGATAGAGAAAAGTGGACGGATAAGATAATGAACTTCCCTAAGTATCCTGTACGGATGGCTCCAAGCTAGAAGAGGCTCAACCGGGGACCGGAGTATACGTGTAAACCAGAGACGTTTCAGCCAGCTTTTCACTAGGAAGATACGCTTCTGTTTTTCAAACAGAGGTTTATGCAATAATCTAATTATGCAATAATTCGAGTCTACATCTACTCAGGAGGAGCAATGCTAAAATAGCATTGTTCCTCTGGTTCTCGAATACACAGAATCACTGAAGAGGCTGGCATGGACGAAAGAGGTCACCTTGATGTGGGTACCAAAGCACTGTGGGATTGAGGGTGTAAAGGTAGAAAATAGTTAAAATAAATAATTATTATTTAAATAAATAATAAATATATATGAAAGATATAATTGATCTTTATTGATTTGATTTATGAAATATTATATTTTTTATATGTAAATTACCAAGGTTGTAAACATTCAAAGCAACCGTGATAATAGAGGGAAGTTTTAGTTGTTATGCAACAAATAAAAATGATGAACAAAATTATAATAATAATTTAATGAAGAAGCGATACCGCTACATACTTATTATAATAATAATTTAATGAAGAAGCGATACCGCTACAAGGGCAATGAAACGGTAGACGAACTCGCCCGTGAAGGAGTGGCACTCCCATGTCAGGAATGGGAATAATCTAGGAGATAAGTCGGAACATTGCCGGATACAATACCGCGAGGTTAACCTGAGAACAGTCTGATTTGTGCGGACTGTAACCAGACGGATGATTCGCTCTTCCCGAATTAGATTTATAAAACCTATCTAAGGTTTATAAAAAATGTAATAAGGTGCATTCCATAAGTCTGTCTACTACATACACTCTTGCAAATTTGAGCTTCCAGGTCGAGGATTCAAAAATATATCTAATAACTTTGGAAATAGGTATCCCGTCCCGTTCATTTGTCACGTCTTGGCGGTTAGATATTATTATGGTTAGATATTTCAGACTGGAAACAATTATGGGTTTAATGATTGTAATAAAATCTTTTACCTTTAATAATGATGAACATAATAACACAAAGGTGTCTTTAATGAGTTTCAAGGTCAATAGATGACTAAACATAAATATTATAACAAACACATAATATAATAATAATTCTTCTTCTTCTATTATTTTGTAAAGACAGAGAGTCATCTTCTTCATGGTACATACCATCCATCGTCTCTATAAGTATCTACAAGTATATTATGTATCCGATCGTATATGAATGAAAACGATTTACTAAATTTATAAGAAAAATATTATATAGATATTGATCTTAAGGAGGTTCAAATTGGAATATGAGCAGAGGTCATTATCAATTTATCAATACAGGCAGGCACTGTTTATTTAACTTTGTACACTCGCTACAAGTTTAACAAAACTATACAAGCGTGGGTTCACGTAAGAAGTAATAATTATTTTTAAAGAATTTATTAAAATATTATTAAATAAAGTCAACACTACTATAAAGACACAAAAGTTTAATAAAATGATACAGTAGTGAAAAACTACAATAGAAAAATTATATATTGTATCTAAAACCAATAATTCTACATTTTATCATGGTGGAACAGAACCAGCGTCACTACATTCGTTCAAATTAGAGTTTGAAAGACTGACATTAAATCCATAATTTACATTAAAATCAGAGTGAAATTTATCAAGACCAGACCTGGATTATCAATATATACATTTCATATACAAAGTTTACGAGCCCATAAAAATGATATCATTGATAATGTGGCTCGTAATTCTTTATAAGAAACATGGGCATATAGTGATGAAGACATGCCTATACCTAATTTCAATTGAATAGTCAAATTGAAATGTTCTGATGTAAGAACCTGGCACCGTAACTATTTACCAAAATAATAACAATCATGCATCTTTCTCGAATGTACAATATTGCCTTGTCTCAATATCCAAAAACATATCACACACAAATAAAAATTATTACTGCAGAGTAGTCACACTGCTTATGTGACAGGCAGACTTAAGTCTGTTTCGCTTAAGCATATACTATATGTATTCATAAATTTTGTCGATATACTGTATGACACACCTTGTTTTACCGAATGTCTTCCAAACACTGTGCAATAGCGCGGAGTTATTTTTGATTGATTGATTGATTTTATATTGGGGTTGAAAACCATTGCACTTCGACCTTATGGTTCATTGTGCTCCCCCTTCTACTTCAGTCCGACGAGATTCGCTTCTCCCATACTAGCCAGATCTTTCTGAATGTTCATATATTCGGGGCGAGACGAACCGAATATCCTGTATTTGCTGTAACCTAGAGGTTCGCAGTCAAAGACAATGTGGCTAGATGTTTCTTCCTCCTCGCCACACAATCTGCACACAATGGACCCGTTATGGAGTCCCATTGTGTGTAGATGCTTCCGCAGGGGATAATGTCCGGTAATGAATCCAGTAACCCTCCGCGGTTGTATCTTGTTCAGCCTCAGTGCATCGAGAGATGGCCTCTTTGTTTCACTCTGAAACAGTACCTTCCCGACCTCTTGCCGCGATACTTTTTTCCAGTGATCACGGTGTTTAGTACTTGACCACTCGTTGATCACCTGTTTACATGCAGTCCTTGGAATTCCTAAAATAGGCTCAGGGCCTATGAAGAGCATTCCGACTGCCTTCCTTGGTTATTAGGATTATTTTAGTCGAATGTTACAGGCTGAAAATACACTCTGATCAGATTCTCGTGCCAAAAGAAGTATAACTTCAAGAATATTTTGCCAAGAAAAGAGAATAAGAAATGTGAGTGATTTAAAACCTCCTTAAATCATTCATTATTTTTACACTTACATATACAATACAGAGGTGTATACTATATTATAAACATAATGTATTGAGAAGTGTAGATAATATTTTGACCAGTAGCTTTTATAATAATTAACAAAGAATATAATATTTATTAAAAAAAAATCAGAAGAAGAAAAAAACTGTAAAGAAAAGAAAAAGATAAACATATTATAATAATATAGTTTAAGATCAGAGACAAGGTACAGAAGAGGAGATGCAGTGATGTGATCTGAGTGTTGTTATTCTTTGATGTGAAGGATTGTCTGATCAACAAACTTACACACGAAGAAAGAAAAAAATATTTATTATAATATATCGTAGCTATATCTATCTATCTATACAATATATAAATTATAGGGTTAAACATTACTTATTCAATATTAATTATTAATTAATAATTACATACTAAAAGAATACAAAATTATGTATCTCTATACAGAAAGGGAGATTGATGAACTTATGTAAGTACCTGGTCTACGCATATTAAACAAAACATTTTGATATTTTTTCATTTCAATAATTTAGTTCTTTAAATATTTTTGGTTAATTAATTTTTTTCAGATGAAGTTTGTTCATTCATTGATTTACACGGTAGTATACCAGTCCAAGTGGCCGAGCGGTCTAAGGCGTTATGTCTGCGCAGTATGCCTACTTGGAAACTAGGAGATTATGGGTTCGAATCCCGACATCGGCAGTTTGTCAATTATTAAGAAAAAAAAGGGGCGGTTAATTGACTAAACTATCGGCGTATGGACAGGAACGAAGTAACCAACTATGCTTGAGAAGGTTTTCTGCAGTTTTCTTCACGAACTCCGGATGAAAATCGGCATAGTTCCTATCATAGTCGGCTACAGCCGCATATCCTTCCAATTCCTAGTCTATACACAAAAATTCCTTTCACTCCACTCACATCCTCACATCCTTAGGCATCACAATGGACCTTATGGTCGAAGAGCCCGTCCAGGTCAGTCTCTACAATCTATCTATCTACACGATAGTATTCAAAACAGTAGTAGTGGAACTTTATTAACAATCAATGAAGATTCCCATCTTACTGTCAAAATCTCCTCTAATGCAATTTACAGTCACCTTCCTTACTTAAGAGAGATTATTTACCTGTTATTTTTGTGAACTTTAGAATAGTTTCATTGTTTAAGATATTTTCTTAAATTCAGAATTTTTTTGGCATACTTTTTTGAATGCGTTTTTGAATGCCGTTCTGAAATTCATTCAGGAAAACTGAACCACGGTGTAAATAGATGCAAAAAAACAAACAGAAAAGTTTAATAACGTTTTTCGATTTGACGCTTAGTTTTTGAGATATAATTAATTAAACATTAATAAATTCAACCATTTTGTGGGTGTCGCTACATTTATTGAGAACTCTGATTGTCGCTACTATAGCATGCTCTACTGTGGCCACCCTACAGTAGAGCATGCAATAGTAGCGACAATATCGTTGCTGTAACGCTCATGAGCAGTTGATGACATATGCTTAATTCCCAGACTAAACAAAAAATCTTTCCACATATGCGATTTAAATTGTTTACCTTGAACAGTAATGATCTTCGTAGGTAAACCATATAGCGAGAACCAGGAATGATCCCGTTATTAGTAATGTAAGGGTTCCAAGATATCCAGAAATCGACTCTATAATTATTAAATAAAAAGACAGGGATTTAAACCAAACATATATTTTCCCTGATAAACAATAATTAATCATGAGTTTGTTAGTAGTTACCAAGGTAATTCAGGGAAATATGTACTGTACGCAAAGGTATCTAAATATTGAAGGGAACTAAGATTTAGAATTGAGTACATTACAACTGCATCATATCCAGCTACATACACATGTAATTGTAAATACAAAATTGCACATACCCGAATCATATTACATGGATATTTGAAAGGCACAGTGAACTATACGACAATGCACCGGCACAAACAAAAAATTGAAAGTCAATGGTTGACTGCCAACAATACACGACTTTTTAATAAACTGAATAGTGAAAAATAAACGACTAAGATGCATGCATTATAAACTTAGTGAATCGAAAATATATTTTATTCAATTTTAATTTACACAACAAATTCATTAAAAAGATTCGTTAAGGTGATGAGCGAGCCAGCTACCAGTTTTGTAATTTCTATTGTTATATTAAATAAGTTTTATACAAAATACAAAAACTCTTAGTGTTTACTACATTCGGAAGCCTGTCATGTCTATAATTTTGATACAAAATAAATTGCATTTGTTCGATTTGTGTAAGTTTAATATTTATCGTACTTTCGACGGCCCAGTCAAAATAGATATATATTTCAGAAAATATTCGCATAGAGATGAAAATTGGTTCAGATCTTAACCTCACTATTTCAAATGAAATATCAAAAGTACCCATATATCCGATTTCTGCTAAAGATTTTATTCAAGGCCAAAAATAAAAAATATCGATTTATCGCTTATTTTTCAAAAACGGTAAGTATTATCGTGAAAATATGTAGACAAAAGTTATAGCATATGCAATTGTTTACAAAAATTGTACTGATGTTTTTTTTCTTACGAATCATCTAAGAACCATCATTCCTGAGACATCACGAATCCAAAAGTTGAAAAAGCCGTATTTTGCATAATATGTACACAATTCCGCACCACCTATGAGGTAGTGTAGTTGGGGTATTTTGTTAAGGTGGTTTCTCCAGTACTAGCAGACATACTACACGATCAATTGTGATGAAGGTAGTTTCATTTCACTATATTGGTCTTAATCGTACAAAACTGTATAATTGGGACAAAAGAGAGTCGTTCTCTGATACATCCATTGACTTTGGTATAAAGAAGAATATTAGTAGCATCTCTATATAAAAACAAGTAATGTAACAACTAAGGTTAATTGTTTGAGTTAATTGTTTGAATACCCAGTATATACTGAGTTGTATATCAGTTGTAATTGAATTGTTAACATTTCAAATCACAAATTATGAGAAATCTATTGGGTTTATGAAAAACTTGTTTATTTTAAAAAGAAGAATTAATTTTTTGTTATTACATTTTTTTCTCTAACTTTTACGGTTTCGAAGATGAGTATTTTCTAATCTAGCGAGGGGAAACACTTTCCGATTTTTTCCATTAACGAACTTGATCCTTTTTGCTATAGAACACACATACATAATTTCCGCTCGTTATCTCTTTTCGTTTTTGAGTTATCGTGTTCACGGACAGACAGACAGACAGACGGACGGATATGCGGAAATGGCCTAATTAAGGATTTTGTTAAGGATTAACATTTTCAAGCGTAACAAAGTCGGGACTAAACATAATATACCTTGTATATTTACATATACTGGGTATAATAAGGAAGTGAACTAACATGCATTGCATTTGACTATGGTAATTTACCTTTCAGAAATGTCAACGAGCTATGATTGTGTGATGATTTTAATGTAATTATTATCATTAGATTCAAAACTTAACAGAGATGACAATAATAATGTTTTGTTTTTTATAAAATAAAAAAAAAACTAAAAATAATATATAGTTAAATGACGAATTTACACTTAATGATTGTGTACTCAGTAAATACTAATTACATTAAAATTAATATTAGGTAGTTTTAACAGTTTTTTAGCTAGAATTAATATACCAACACCAATGTTGAAAATTTAATATTACTTTATCATGGCCATGACAAACAAAATCATAAAACCATGTCAAAAATAATTAAAAAATATTAATAATTAAATTCTTTTGTATTTACCATCTATAGACCTACAAAATAATGCTAATCTGTAACATTTGTGTTAAATGTTTTTAATATTTTTAAAAGGCATTATAAAAATTAAATATTTTAAAAGACATTCAATATTTTTAAAATAACCAGTGTAACCGGATATAGTCTGTTTATTACCAAATCGGGTCCTATATATGTATTTCCACAAGAATATATAACTATACTGCCGTGCTTTGGTAAAAGGGTAGTAACGTGTAATAGGTGAAAACAGAGAAAACTGAAATCTATATTTTGATATTTCTAAACTAAATTAATAATATTATTTTCCATAATAAATAGTCATTTAAGTGTAATTTTAGATCACAATTATTCAAAATGCCTTAAATAAGATTTCGTCTGCCTTTAATTGTTGTAAATCGAAAAGCAGTAACATGTTATTTACTGCCTTTATACTCTGTAAAACATTAATTACTGCTTTTTTCACTGTTTTTATTATTTATATGTATTATTTTGTCAAAGATAAAAGACAGTAATGCAGAATAAATATACGTGAGGTTAGAAATATGTAAATATGTCAAAGTTTACAAAGTGTACAAAATGTATTATGATCATAAAATGAATATAAATCGTTAAAATTAAGAAATTTAATTTCAAACGTACACTTACCTCTAATATTATTATTTGGACAAACTTTAATATTTGCACAAACTATAATTATAACAGATAATAAAGAGTAAAAAAGCAGTACATATATTTTTCAGTGGATAAAAGCAGTAGAGTTTGAACATTACTGAACACTAAAAAACCTAAATATAGTTATTTGAGGTTTGTTCGCTTTCAAGTAAAATGTACTTCTAGCATCTGGCGATTTCTTCCAAGCTCTAAAAGATGATGAGTTTATCCACAAAACAAAATTAAGGTTTCAGAAATGATCTTTTTCCATTATAAAATCAAATCTTTACAGGACATTTTCAGTCACTGTATAAGAAGCAGAGTTTTCAATTAAAAGTAATAATTGTTGCCAAAAGTTACATCCAAAAATATTTAGGTAACAATTTCCAACAACAGTCTATATAAACGAAAAGAATCTGAATTCTTTATTTATTTAAATTTATAGCTTTTTTTTTCTTCCAATCCAAGTTACACAATTTTGGTGTTTGTGTGAGTGGAAAAAGAATGGTATTTTTAAAGTATTTGAAAATAAATCTTCTTCTTAACTGGTCATAAAAATAGCATAAAATACAATATTACTCTAAAATTGAAGTGTAAATTTGTAGGCGGTGTACAGGGCGTTACCTTTACAAATCACTTTTCAAACTATGTAAGAAGATCTCTTTTAGTTCATGATTTGAACTTTGTATATAAATTATTGGTTTTTGTTTTTTTTTTCTTAAATTATACAAAGTTCAATGTTCCTATACAAATAAAAATTCATCATACAGGAGCTGCGTAAACTAAGCGAATTTTAACAGAGGAATAAATTCGAACATATGAAGATTATTAAAATCTTTTAAATTGTCTCAATAAATACGTGGTTCGACCTCGTAGTCATCATCAGTATGAGTTAATCGAACCTATATTACTCGTCGCCAATTCATTGACTATATTAACCAGTTCTAAAAACAAAAACTTTTTAGTCTGGGGCTCAGGCATTATGTGAAAACATATCCTATATACAATGATATACACTTATAAAATATACTTATACTTATAAGTATATATCATTGCTATTATACAATAGCAATGGATATTTATATACAATGTTAAATTCCCATTTAAATCAAGAATGCGGCACATTGCTGACCGTTACATAGCCGATTGTTACTATGAAATCGTGACAGTATAATCTGAAATTTCATTTTACTCCCCATATGGTATCATACTTGCATAGTCTCGCTATAGATGTTTTCACATCAAAAATTCTTAAAACGCTTCTATTAAAATTTTTCTGCTTGAGGCATTTCAATAAATAAATTTTGACAGATACATGTCAACTTTCTGTTTTAAGTTAAAAAGGATGACAAATTAGTTTAATTTCTCATATTTTACCAACACTTCCACTAAATTTGAACGAGAAAAATTAATTTAAATTATCATATTTTATCAAAGCTTTCAAATTTGTGATTTCTAATCATTTTCGAATTCCATTAAGTGTTTATTTAGATGGTGTCTTAGACTTGACAATTAAAAGTGGGTGAAAACTTCCAGAATTGTTTACTTACTAGTTTTGAGCCCTGTTAAAAAATTGCTGTATATTGTATACTATCCAAGAAACTACAATGTACCAAAATGTAAACCGACGCAATGTTGAACTACCAATACAAGAGCAAAAACTATTCATATAAAATTTTCCAGTACTAACAAAAATAATGATAATAATAGCAATAATAATTGTATTCATACATTCGATAAAATTTATTTGCACAAAGTGTAATAGTTAGAATAGAATTTGTATACAGAATGTCTCAGAATCAACGGTCAATATTTAAATCTGTCAAGTCAGGGTTCGTGTATTCGATTCCCATCCACAAGATATGTATGATTATTTATATCAAGCATTTGATGACCAATGTTTGGGTATATTACTTATATTACAGGGAACCTTACTAACAATGGATAAATGGACACAAATTTAAAAAATTTGAAACTCTCTGTATATCTTTATATCTTTTTTTGAAAGTTTTATCCATACAATAATACATATTAATAAATCGTTCGTTATACGTAAGTTAGTGTGCAATAAATATACTTAATATTCTATAATATCTGAGTACGAATTTTATAAAAATTTGTACATACGATGCATATATTTGTGACTAGTAGCCCTAGCTCTTGATTTTAATTTAGGGAAATATACCAAAAATTGCATAGAAGTCAATATCTTGCTTTGTTTAAGAAATTGCGATTGAATTCATGGCATATTTTTTAATTTGTGTTATGAAAAATGTATCTACCATAAATATCACTGTTTTTGAGATATTTAAATATGGTTACATAACTTTTTTATTTTGCATCTTAACGATTCTTCTTTTTGGAGCCAATACTATCTCAAGTCCTAATAAATGTAGGTTTTCATTGGCAAACTTCCTTATATTATTCACTTCAAAAGTGGAGTTTTTTTTCGAAATTTTTTGGTCGTTTTATGCCGAATTCATTTAGTTTTGGAAAAAATATTTGGCATTAATGTTTTTAGTATTTTTATATTAAAAAAATTTTATTCAAAACATTATTTCAAAAATGAATTAGATATCGCACAAATCGACTGCGAAAAATTAGAAAAATTAACACCACTTGTTATTATTAAATTAACAGCTGATTGTACAATATTTTACGTTGTGGGTTCAAATGATTTTAATTTGTAGTGGTACTAGTAGTAGTAGAACTAGCAACGAGGAGATCGAAGCCTGGTATGTAGGCCTTTCTAGGCCATTTTAACTGACCCTTAAAAAAAGGACAAGGAATTTGTAAGTAGACTATGTCGATATTCATCTGGAGTTATTGAAAGGAAACTGTAAAAAAGTTTCACAAGCATAGCCATTTACTTTAGACCATAGACTGGTATTTGTAGTTAGTATTTGTAGTGAGTACAATTTAATTTAGGCACCATAACCATAAAAAACGGTGCCCATTTAGTTACGGATTGAAAGTTAATCCTTAACTAATCATTTGCCTAGACAACCCTGCGAGAAACTGATCCAACACGAATCAGTTGCCTCACCCCCAAATGTTTTATCGTGCATCGCTTTTTCTCTCTAATAAATACGACAAAAACACGTCATTACTAAAGAACAATGCTCGCAGGGCAACCAAGGCAAGTGGTTGAAGTCACTATATTTACTATCTTTAAAAAAAGTTTCATTCCCTAACTAAATGGGTTCCGTTTTTTACGATCCCCGCTTGGACTATAAGTATTTTATAATACCTGGTAATTATTCATAGGTATTTAATTATTTCGATAGAACAGAGTCTTAAATGATTAAGATCCTATGTTTCAGGACAGGAGCTCTCAATTTTCGAATTATTGTTTCTAGACAGCAGCTATCCATTTTTAACCCGACTTCAAAAAGGAGGATGGTTCTCAATTCGTCTGGAAACCCGACTTCAAAAATCAAATATTCTATAACAAAAAATGCACTAAAAAGTAAAAAAATAATTGCATATTCTTGTGCCATTTTTAGTTCACCTAAGCCAAAATTTTTATGTATATATGTACAATTATTGTCATTTTTGGAGGCGGTGTCCAAAAGTAATATCTCTATGCTGACACCGCCTCCAAAAATAACAATAATTGTACATATATATTTAAAAATTTTTGCTTAGGTGAACTAAAATTGGCACAAGAATATACAATTATTTTTTTACTTTTTAGTGCATTTTTTGTTATAGAATATTTGATTTTTGAAGTCGGGTTTCCATTTTGTCAAAATATGGTTTATTTTATCACTTACAAATATACATTCAGATTGGTTCAATTTTTATGAAATGTATGTCGAATACAAAATATAGTAAAAGCAAGTATTTATAAAGTAGTATTCTTGTTTACTAGTCATATAGTCGTCAATAATGTATTTAATAACGAACAAACGATTTTCAAAAATGATTGTATATGGTACCATTTAAACTGATGTGCTAAGCTACCACTATTGACTATAGTACTATACTACTACCATAGCATCTAGGTAAGGTACTACCATCATCGTAATAACTGTTTGTATGGATGGATATAAATGTGGTTTGGTTTTAAGGATGGACGAGCACTGATGTATAGTCCATTTATAAAATTCTTCAAAATCTTATATACTACATTCATAAAAATCCACAATAATGTTTATAATTTTTTGTCGTAAGTTAAAATTAAAATTTAATTTAGGCCCGTCATACCCGGCCTAACAAAAAAGATATTTAAGACAAAAACCTAACCTACCGCCGACAGAAATAATCTTTACCCGATATCTCAGTTGTTTTCTTTTTTTAAGGTCCGTCATACCGGAATTTTATTGAATCAATCTCTTTAATAATATTTCTATTTTCTATTGCGTAGTTTTTTTTCTATTCGTCTTATTTTATTCCAAGTAGAAATTATCAAAATATGTCAAAATAAGGATTTCTCCATAAGAGCAATGCACTTAAACTCGAACTTTAACATTACATAATTAATTCAAGACCCCCGTAACCGCCCTGAAATTTTTATAATTGATTTATATGCACTTCAACTATACATGTGAACAAAAAATGAAGCCTTAATCTGTTTGAAGCTTCAGTGCTCGTACATCCTTAAACGTAGTAGAGGTACCTCTCTTCGACATCATATATTTTTATACGATCATCTAAACACATAAACTTGTCCGTATTTTTATTTTTTATTATTGACATAAATATCAAATATACATTACATTTAGTTTTGGAATATTATAATACATTATTATACATTTTTTTTATAGTATTTTTCATCTAAAATGAATATAAAAATATGTGCTATCTATAATTCTAGATTTAGGCACAAGTCAAAAAGAACAACACGTGAAATAACAGTTTACAAGTCATAATATTGCAAAAAAAAGAAGAATGTAATTGGATATAAACCAAATTTACGATCATACATAGTTTAAAGCAGTTGAATCAATTAGTTTTGCATTTTTGAAATAAACTAAATTAGTCCAGTAAATAAGCCGGAAAATATTGTTTAATCTGGAAAAGTGGTGGAACAAAACCGGTTTTAAAAATTCTTCAGGAACATTCATCAGCACTAACCCTTGCATTGATGCGAAAAATTTTCTCCTAATTCAGTTAAAAAGGAATCCAGGAAAAAAAAAATTTTTATAATCGGTGTTAAACCCATCGTCCTACACGTTTCGTGGCCGCACTCTGGTGAACAACTAAGAAACAACTGCTTGTAGGTTGAAATATTAAACTCCGCCCCCTGCCAGAAATCCCAATAGGGCAATGGTGCCATAAAAGTAACACTTCATTGATGACTTTACATTTTTTGGGATATTTTGAATCCAATTTACCCTAAGATGATAATTTCATCAATTCATATTCGGATATTTTAAAGAATATATTTTAAAGTTTTTTAATAAAATAAAAACTGCATATTGCTACTTTTATGGCCTAAAAAACCCGATATCTCAAAAACTATAAATTGTACGATATTTTTAATGTTACTATTGTATTTTTTGGACCCAAATTATCTTTAGATGGTGATTTCTTCGAATTCGGTGACCAAAATTTTTTCTCGATTTTTCGAATTTTTTCAAAAGGGTACCCCTTAAAAAATCGTAAAAATTCGATGAATATTTTTCATAACAGATTTTGATGAAATCTTCATTATAAGGTAATTAAAGTCTAAAAAAACCAATGGTGCTATTAAAAATGACGTGAAACTGCCGAGTTTCAAGTTATATCCGATTTGATTACCAAAAAACCCGATATCTCAAAAACTATAAATTGTACGATATTTTTAATGTAAACATTGTATTTTTTGGACTCAAATTATCTTTAGATGGTGATTTCTTCGAATTCGGTGACCAAAATTTTTTCTCGATTTTTCGAATTTTTTCAAAGGGGTACCCCTTAAAAATCGTAAAAATTCGATGAATATTTTTTATACCAGATTTTGATGAAATCTTCATTATAAGGTAATTAAAGTCTAAAAAAAAACAATGGAGCTATTAAAAATGACGTGAAACTGCCGAGTTTCAAGTTATACCCGATTTGATTACCAAAAAACCCAATATTTCAAAAACTATAAATTGTACGATATTTTTAATATTACCACTGTATTTTTTGGACCCAATTTATCTTTAGATGGTGATTTCTTCGAATTCGGTGACCAAAATTTTTTCTCGATTTTTCGAATTTTTTCAAAGGGGTACTCCTTAAAAAATCGTAAAAATTCGATGAATATTTTTTATACCAGATTTTGATGAAATCTTCATTATAAGGTAATTAGAGTCTAAAAAAAACAATGGTGCTATTAAAAATGACGTGAAACTGCCGAGTTTCAAGTTACTTAACTGGATTTAAAAATTAAAATTACTGGACTATATGCTGTGTTATTCGTCAGTGCTGTTCGTCTATTTAACTATGCAGTGTCCTCCGTCATGTCATCGACGATCTTAATAAAGGATAAGTTATGTACAAATGACGTCAAAAGTCGGGCTATCACATCAAAGTTTTAGAATTTATTTGTGCCTTATTTATACGGTTTTCGAAAAAATGATTCGGTTAAAAGTTGTTCATTATAACTATACTAATAACTTTTATTCGAAACATTTTTCCGAAATCTGAATATATATGGCACAAATAAATTATAAAATTGTTGAAATGCTAGCTCGACTTTTGACGTTATTTGTACTTGGCCACATTTTAAAAATACGAGAAAGAGTTAATACCCCACCAAATAAATAATTCTGGTGTGAACTTGCAATGCACAACCGTAGTATATACAATTTGAGTATACAGACCGTTTTCAAAAGCATTTCTAATAGAGAATCAATGTTTAATAAATAAATAAAATATTAACTATAAAACTATACAGTACACCTATACAATACACATACATACAAACATCTGGATACTGTATAAGTATACTGTTGTTATTTGTCATTTATGAGTGGGGATTTTGTGATGCACATACTAAAGTTAAGAATTCAATGAACATATTTAACCCACTCTCATTACATGTGTACTGACTGACTTTCACACAATAACCACACGGCCAGTCAGTAATAATTAATATTTAACATTGATTCTCTATTGGAAAAGCTTTCCAACACACACGGTATACTAAGGTATACTATATGATTCGAAAATTAACTTGATTTCTTAAAACCACGTATCTTTGGTCCGATTTTCGAATAAAAAGGTAAAATAGTTATTAGAAACTTTTTTGTTTCCAATAAACAAATACTAGTATTAAAGTTTTAATCATCTAATAATAAAAAAAAGTAATTAAAACTAATTTTAATTAAACTCACAAGTAATTAAAAATTATTTAAAAAAATATTCGTATTATATAAATATTCCAAAGCTAAATGATAATCATAATTTCATAATATCAAGGTTAATAATTAATGTTTTAATAATTAATACTAATTTAACCATGTACGATGTATATACACTCCCTTTCATAAAAATTGAACCAGTAAGTCAATATGTTTCAACTGGCTCAATATTTATGAACGAGAGTGTACGTATAGCTTACTTAGTTTAGCTGATACCACTCAATAGGAATATTCGATATACATCGATATTTCGAAACTATTTGATGTTACTATTCGTTTCATAGAACAGTATTCGATGTTTTGCAAAGCAAAGAAATATTCGATGTATTGGTTTGTTTTCATATATCGATGCCACAGACAGACAGACAGACGCTTCAAACGTATAACAACAATCTTTTTGTGTCGGAGATTAAAAATGGTCAGTAGATAAACAATAGTAAATTTTCTACTACCTTACTTTTTCCCTTAGACGATATAGCCGAATAAAGAATTTGGCATTTCAAATACCAAAAGCACATCGCACATTCATTTCGATTGGTCCGAAAAATTCTGACCTCTAGAGCACAGGTACGTATATACTTATAGGTAGGATTGATTGACATTTGAAGAAACCAAAAGTACCAATAGTTGCATACTTTAGGAAACAAAATCCAAAAATAAGCTATATATATTAAATACAATGTTTTGCCAAATGGACAAAACTGAAGATGATTTTCTGACATTAATTTAACTGAAACACCCTTTACAAATATAACTACATACTTCAAAACATAATTATTTTATGAATATAATTTTTCTGTACTTTTATACCCAGCATGTGTAAATATACAAGATATATTCAGTTTAGCTTCGACTTTGTAACGCTGGAAAATATTAATTCTTGAAATGCTTGGAATGGGTAATCATAAAATGGCCGAATTCGGCCATTTAGGCTAATCCGTCTGTCTGTGAACACGATAACTCAATAACGAAAAGAGATAACGAGCTGAAATTTTTTCTTGTGTGTTCTAGAGCAAAAAATTAAGGCCAAGTTCGTTAATGCGCAAAATCGGAACGTGTTACCCCCACCAGAGGGGGAAATATACATCTTTGAAACCGTAAGAGATAGCAAAACAATTTTTTAACAAAAAATCGTTTTTTTTTAAATAAACAACTTTTGTTTGAAAAATTATTCTATAAACTCAATAGTTTTTTCATAATTTGTTCTCAAAAGTTCCTCGAAAAATTTGCCTATTTTTAAACTCATAAGAGATTTTTTTTAAACTTATAGGACAATTCAAAAATTGTTAATAATTCAAACATTGATATACAACTCAGTATATACTGGGTATTCAATCAATTAACTCAGTTAGTGGTTACATTACTTGTTTATTTATAAATTTTGCAACACTTGGTTGATTAATTAATGACATTCATATTGTAATTATTATTATTATTATTAATATAATAAAAAATAAATAAAAATAATAATAATTTTATAATTTTAAATAATAATTGTGTTTTAATTACTGTGACTTGTATAGTACATACATATATACATACATACATACACACATACATACATACATACATGCATGCATACATACATACATACACTTGTTAGTACATTTGTAATTAATTTTTAATTATATTTTACATTTTATGTATAATTTTTTGTTGTATTTTACTTTATATCAAGTGGAAAAAATAATTATACAATTTTTTAATTTTTTTTTATATTTTTATTTTTAATAAAATGAAAAATGATTCAATGTCTGAAATATGTCCCTGAAAGTATTTAATTAATATAATATTTCATTTATAAGTTTACTTAAGAAATTTTGTCTGCAATAGCAGCTTAATGCGATTGAACTGACCGTCATATAACATTGCTTTATTACTACAATTACTTTATTCCTGATGGATGAATATTTAAGTTTGAATTATGGAAAATAATAAAAAAAATGAGCCTAAATTAAGCAGTAGTAATAGCACTGTAAGTGAGAAGGTCAAATGTCCCTTAAAACTCGGCCTTGCGCACTACCGTGCTCTAGATATATCAATATTCTTCGGTGACACGATATAAATCTCAAAAACAAATAGACTTAACTAGAATGGATGATACTCAGGAATGTATGTTTTGTTTTCTAATGTAGCTAATGATTCTTTTATACCATATTACGAAGGCAAGACATATAGGCCAAGCAACATACCCCAAAAAAAGAGGGTGTAATCTCTTTATTTTCAAGTAAAAAGAGTTTATTGAAGTTTGCACCAATTTTCTGCTTGCGCAGTATGAAGGGTATTCCAAAAACCTAGTAATTTTCGGAATTTTTTTCAGTTTCTCACTAATAAACTCCTAAAGGTGCATTTCTTGAAAAATGTTACTCTATTATAAATTAAAGTAAATAAAATTTTACGTCGAATGAGTACCAGAACTTAATGATTTGGTCAAGTGATATGATCGACAACCACGGTCAAAAACGACGATTTTTTCAAAAACTGAGATATAGTACTATATATGATTCTGAAGCTAGAAAATGAGTACTTTAAGAGAAATATTTAAGTAGTAACAATTCCAATGATCACACGTATAAATTTTTTGTTCCATGCATCCGTATTACAACCCATCTTTTAAACGGGGCGAGATAGAGGGGATTTTTACATTTAAAAACAAATTAAATCATTAATACAAACAACTTTTGTTTGAAAATTTTTTTCATACATCCCATAGTTTTGGAGAATATACAGGGCATAAATGTGGCGAAAATTTTGAATTTACGCCGGACGCATAGGATGCGTGAAAAAACAAATTTTTTAATTTTTTTTGAGAAAAATATTTAAAAATGGAATACAAAAATTTAAATTCTGAACTGTTTGGTTGAAACCACATCAAAATCAGTTTAGCCGGTTTAATTTTATTGGACACAATTTAGGAGCCGTGAAGGTTTAACAAAAAAAACTGTAAAAGAGAAAACGAAAGGATGAAGAATAGATTGACAAATTTATAATAAAATATATTTGTCATTATTAAGAATTATGGCAAAAATTAAGTTGACTTTAGTTTATGGGTTCATACCAAACTTTTAATACATAATAGTACAAAAAAAATTTTATAATCGCTACATATATCTTCGATTATACCAACATATTTGTTTATTAAAATATATAACTGAGTATAATTAAATCTAAATAATAAAGACGATAAATACATTTTTAATAACAACATTAAATTTCCTTAAAAATTCCCATTGTAATTATTATATTGAATTCAATTGAAAAAAAATTAAATAAATTTAAACAAAAAACTATATTAATTTCAAAAATATTTTTGTTTTGATTTCTATGTGGATATATTTACACTACTATAATTTATTTTAACGACATCGTAGGTACCTATTGCATTTATATGTATACCTTAGTTTGATGTGTATACCTACAAAGGTAGTAGTGTACTTTAGTCGGTAGCAGTTTTACTAACACGATAACATATAAAGGATGTACGGTTATTAACGCGTTAACAAATTTTCAACGCATAGTTTTAATTTTTAATTTATTATTATTATATTTGTTTAATAATAAAATAAAAATTGTTTTATCCATCTACAGTGTGATTTACTATTTCAGAGTATTATGTCATCGCCATTATATCTATATGTATAAAGAAATTTGTACTTGTAGGGCCTATTCCTTCACACTTTAATCCAAATAATCTATAATCCTAGTTAGTAGAAGTAGCGGAAGAGTGGTCGAATCCTGGTCAGTAGGCCTTTCTAAATCTTTTTTACCAACCCCTAAAGAACAAGGAATTTGTATGTAGAACAGGAATTGCTACGTTTTGCGACTGCAGTCGAGTTTGATAAGAACTATGCCGATTATCATCTGGAGTTTGTGAAAAGAAACTGCAGAAAATCTTTACAAGTATAGCCGGTTACTTTCGTTCTTGTCCAATTTTTTTTCCGTGTAAAATCCTAATTAGAATATTGCTTTGGTTCAATTCCTTTATTCAGAAATTTTTCTATTTAAATATTTGATTTTAAATACAATCATATCCATTTTTTAAAACAGCTATAACATGATTAATTACTAACCAAAATACAGTTTAATTACTCAGTTTCATGTTCTTTTCTCTCAGCTATCCGATTCTGCCATACGAATGGGTTCTTATTTGAAAAACATAAGTTGATTTTCAAATAACAAGGTTAAAATCAAGGTCTCAGTCGAGAAAGAGATAGAAGAAGGAAAAACCTGGAGAGAAATAAAGCAAATGGCCCAGAATCGAGTACGGTGGAAGGCATTTGATACGGCCCTACGTCCCCCAAGGGAATACAGAAATTAATATATATAATAAATAAAATCAAGGTCACCATAAGATGCCCCATCCGAACAAAACTACTTTTCTTCGGGTCATTTTTTCCAAAACGCTTCCCTGAGTAACTAATAGACAGGTGCATCTTTTAAAATGAGACAGACTAGACTGTATATACACGTTTTTGTAATTCTTATATCAAAAGTTTTTGCTGATACTCATCATACTATGTTCTTCGTTTTTTTGGTCGTACGCTATCACAGCTATTACCCGCCTTTTTAAATTTCCGTGGCAGCATTTATACCACTATTTTAGTCAATTATATTTCAATAATATCATATTTGCCAACATTAGTTCCTAAGTTTTAAATAACTGTAAAACGGCAGCTCTCCGTTATCGAACAGTTTCTAATTTTTTTAATATTGTGTAATACCAACATTTTTTAATCGCATTATACCTTTGAAAGAGATAACCTCCAATAATAATAAACTGACTACTGGGTATTATTTTATTTATTAATGTTCTAAAACAAAAGCAAATAATAACAAAAGATTTTTAAAAAAAACCATCCAAACTCGACACATTCAAAAGTATAGCAGAAAAAAAAATACAACTGTGTGTGTTTTGTGTATATGATACCTACAGAAGAAGTGCCACATCTATAGCTTTTGTTATAATTGTGGTTGTGTGTGCGGGCGGCCGGGTCGGGCCGGGCGAACGATGCACTCACCAATACAATAACAATTCATTCACTGCGTATACAGGATGGGACCCCCCAAAAATGAAACCATCGTGGAGTGTTTATAAGGTGTTAATTTTCGCGAATCCGAATAAACGTTTAGGTTTTTTTTGTCGTGGCATACTTTTTCAAAATTTGACGGCACATAAAGAAAAAGATAAGTTTACAAGTTGTTGACTTACCTATAATACACTGTGTAAAATAGTTTATGATAATAATTTTGAATGTAAAATTAAAAAATATGTACTACAAAAACAACAGTACGTTTATTAAGGGATTCATTACAAGTTAATAATAAAAATACTTTTAATGAGAAGTTTAAGCTTGATGTTTTTCGATAATTTCATTTATATTTGGTCGTAAAAATGATAATGCAACTCTCATATTATCTTCTACAATTAACAGTCTCGATCTTTTTTTCGTTTTTATTTTGGTTAATACTTTACTATATACATTTCTAAAATTTGGCGGCACACAAAAGTGCCGCGGCACAGTGGTTGAAAACCATTGGGTTAGGTCTATTAACTGTTTTCGATTTTTAGGGTTACATATCTTGGAATTTATAAAAGTGTCACGCTACGTTTTCATTGTTAGCTTCATAGCACTTCTTGTAAAACATAGTACGGTAGGTGTCTATGCTTAAACTAAGTCTGCCGGACTAACGTGATTTAAATATTTATTTTCCGTCATAACTCGACATAAAGGTGACATAAAAATAACAAGAAAAGTCACTAAAAACTGAAATTATAGTTTTATAGTGAACGTCATCAATGCGTATACTGATTGTTTTGCTTATATAGATGCATAGATGTTCATAAACATGACTTATGATTAATATACCAAAGTGTATAAGTTTATATGTTAATGACATGCAAACTTCTGCAATCTTCAATTAATTAAAAATCCTTAGCTGAAATTGTGATCAAACTATTGAGTTTATGAAGAAAAAGTTTCGAACACGGGTAGATTTACAAAAATATTTTATGTACTGAAACTTTTCTTTTGTCTCTTACGGTTTCAAAGATGGGAGATGCATGAATAGGCAAATCAACCATTCGCGACCTGAAACGTCTGATATGGTCGACAGAAAGATGGACATACAAAAATTAAAACATTATATAGTATACATAATGATTGAAACGAGCAATTAAGCAAAAGAAGCTTCCCACAAAATTTTCATATACCTAGAAAACTTGGGGCAAACTTTATATATTTATTACACAGTTTTTAAATCAATGGGCCATTTTTTTAGAAGTTTTCTGAAAAATATACAAAATGGAAAGACAAATGAACCCGCCCAATTTCTCAGACCAGATATAAGATATATTGTCAGATCAAATATAATTAAAAAAGTAGTCTTTTTTTAAATGCACCTGGATTACTCGTATAAATATTTATTTTCCAAAACGGTAAAGTATAGAAGAATAAATTAAAATTCCAAAAGTATTGCTTATAAAAATAAAATAAATAAAACAACTTTGTTTAAAATTTTTGATGACATTTTCGTAGTAAACTTTCCTAGTCCATTTGGGATGAATCCATTCCGAGTTCCGGTTTGGTAAGGAACAACCTTGTAATTTAAACTTACCATGTCTCTTACTGTTTTCAAAATAATTTATTCAGATATGCATTGAAACTAAACCTAATTCAAGGTCATCATCAAGATTGAGAAAATCGATCAGGTCGTTACTTTTCCCTCATGCCGTATATAAGTTTCCCAAGAACAACATGCGTCTATCTTTGGTACACCATTCTGTACGTGTGTGTGTTTTTTTTCTGTGTTAATTATACTTTGTTTACAAAAAAAAAAGTTAATTATAAAAAACTAATTATTATTGCAGACAAGAAATACATTCTGTGATGATGATGATGATGACGTCCATACAACTCATTGTATTGTTGTTATAATATAATACCCATGTGTGCAGAACCTCTACTACTGGAATCCTCACCTTGATTTTATTATTATGCACGTTTTTATTAATTCAATGGCATCCGAATATATACTTCAATCAAATTCTTTAATTTGTATACGACACCTTAAATATATAGTGAAAGTCAAATATGATGAAGATGTTAGCCATTCGCATTCAAAATGATGCGAACATGCGAGTAGTAACTTTTTTACAAAAGTTTATAAAATCGTATATTCGCATACTCTCAATCGAGCTATATGCGAAAATAAACTTGATTCTGAACTAGGACATTCGCTAAGGACTCAGTGAATATCACACAAAATTGATTGTAGGGGAATCTTTTAAGTGAAAAATACACTAGTGAGATACAAATAGTTCAAAGGGAATATAATTACTAATACCGTTTGATGGGCGACAGGTTGTTTTCAGGGAGGGCACAGAGGGCCCCTTGGGCTAGGTGCTAGGGACCCGTATGCGGTACCCCTCTTTCTGATTATTATTATTAATACCGTTTGATCAAACAAAGAAAATTATATTTGACTATATAATTACTATATTATACTATATTATATTTGATGTTCGCACTGAAATTGTGCCTAAACTATTTGTTGCATGAACAAATATTTCATACAAAACTTGTTTGTTTTTATAAGATAAATATTTTTTTATATATTAAAATGTTCTCTATTCCACACCATTTAAATTTTTTTAGCGTAGTCACGCAGCCAAATGCATAATATGCTAGCTCATAATCTATGTCACTAAGGAATCGTTTGGCCTTCTATAAGCTTCCCTACAATAGCCTACAACCTTCCACAATAAACGGGCTATTTAACGGAAAATAAACTTTTTAAATCGGATTGCTAGTTCCTGAGATTAGTGCGTTCAAACATAAAAACTCTGCAGCTTTATAATATTAGCATAGATTATTATAAATTTAACTATATTTGAAAATTATTATCGACCAGGGTGCCAGTTTCGTGTTTGATAATTAATCGACGTAAACTAAACCCGGGTAATATCAGAAGTAACAAAATTTTAATATAGCCACGATAACTATTCCATAAAAACCCATAAAAGGCAATATAAATACAAAAGTGCAAGCGAAGACTTTAAGCTTTTTCGTTTTTTTCTCCTATTAACTGTTTTAATTCTTCGTTTATGTTAATATTTTTGCGGAACCCGTTTCCTTAGATCATAGAAGTTTCTGAAGAATACATGTTCAGAAACAATGTTATTAATAACAGCATGAAAAACCCTCGGCTAAGAATGAAATCCACGAGCGTTATCAGGTGCAGGTATATATGACGTAGCGTTTTTTTTCTTCAAATTTTATAACTGATCTGTGCCTTATTCATTCGGTTTTCGAAAAAATACTTCGGATAAAAGATATTCATTAGAAATATACCTATAACTTTTATTAGAAACAATATCCCAAAAACCGAAAGAATAAAGGACTAATCAACTATAAAATTTTGAAATAAAAACGCCACTTTAAGCCCATAGTATAAAAAGTACAGGCGTAAACCCAATGGTATAAATATTAAATAAATCGATTTCAAGTGCTATGCAATCCTATTTCACAGTGATATTTTCAAAATGGAATCGATGTTGTTACAAAATGATATTATGCCGTAAACATGAAATAGTTTCGTTCCATTTTGCCATATCAAATCAATGTAGACTGTTAGATAGACTAGAAGAGCCACTTAATATTGAATTTTTCGTATTTGAAAAAATATATTTTATTTATATTCATTCTATTTTTAAATGAAATCATGAAACCAAAAATGTAAATTGTAAATATATATATTTTCTGTAATCACAAATCAATCTATTGTTTTCCATATAACTATTTACTGAAAAGAGGATTGTATATATTATTAAACTCCTTTACAATATGGGCGTAAGTTGTCTTGATAATAATATTGCAATTTTTGTTTTTTAGTTAAACAAAAATAAAAAAATAAAAACATTTTATTTTATTATTATTGCATTCGGTTGTACTATCAAAAAATTCTGATACGCATACAGTTATAGACAAAAATTTTGGCGAGAGGTTTATAGTTGTTATAAGGGATGTTGCGCCTACGAAATTTTGGACATCCGCGGATGCGGATTAATAAGTCAAGTTTTTATGTAAAGAGATCCTTAGTTTAGATACATGAATAACGGAAAAAGATGGTAATAATTTTTAATAATCTTTATATTTTCATCAAAGTTTTAGTATGAAAATTAAAAATTTGGTATATTAAATTTAATTTAGACTAATGTCACTGTCTTTTCAGGTTCTATCCTGTTTCGTAGAGGTTCATAGATTAATCTCGCGGTAAACAGGCTAAACTGATCCGGGTACATCGATTTTAGATGATTCCTCAAAGACATGGTTGTACGTCTCTTTCGAGAGTATGTTTTATTGCAAATTTTACACTGAGATTTATCTCGAACATGCTCATCTGGTTTAAAATAAGACTAAATAGATTAATCAAGACGAAACAATCAAACAATAATGTAAATTGTTGAAAAAAATAAATCCATATAATAACACTAAATACATTGTGATTTATTTACAATCAGACATTCTAAACAAAGCAAGCAACATCCGCATCCGTAAAAGATCCGAAAAGAGCATTGATTATTGCGGATGCGACTGCTAAACTTAATACGGAAGTTCCGTGATTGCGGATGCGAATATCCACAACATCCCTAATTGTTATACAGGATTCAAGCTAGAACTAATGTAATTTGTTGATAGTATAACAAAAAGTACACAAATTTGTTGCTCGTCTTACAAAAACCTTACCGGTTTTTGACCGGTAAATTCTGACGTCATGCATTTTATACACAATATTGCCCTCGCACCCTTATTTCTATTTGGGTGAAAATGACTTTTCACAATTAGAATCTTCTTCCCCATATATCGGTGGAATTTGTGAAATATAGAACATAAATATTATATTATATATACACGTATATATATATATATATATATATATATATATATATATATATATATATATATATATATATATATATATAATATACTAATATACTAATATCTTAGGTAGTTTGCAGAGTTTGTAAGAATTTTGTAAGTTATCGAAAATACGAAAATTGTAATGAAAATACATTTTTGGATCGGATAGTATTAGGCTAACCATAAAGCAATGCACATTATACAATTTTTGGATAGGTTTTTATTTGAATGATAGTTTAACATGCATTTTTAGTAATTGAAAGTATTACGTCTGCAGTAGTGGAATAGATCTAATAATATTCATAGAATGCATACGCTTAGATGTGCGATTGACATATAATATTTATATAAACCTTTATTGTATATAATCGTTGGTCCGCCATTTAGTGATCGTGTAATGATCTGAACCAATTTAGATCATATCCACACAATATATTTGTTTTGTCGAGACGATGGTTGCGCTGTAGTCAAGTTATTTACAAATTCAATAATTTGGTGGAGATTCTGGGAAGGAAAATAAGATTTTAATTCTGATAACCGGAAGCGCAGTGAAAAATTAAAAAATTGAATAATTCAGTAGACAGTATCGACTCTAAAAGGGGCTTTTGTTTTTCAAATTTTATTGAAATTCACGGGCAATGCCGGAAATTTCAGTTGGGAATACTTCGTGATTACTACGAAAATACTGGAATCACCGAACAGCAGCATGTGCAAAAAAGCAAAAAGTTTCAAAATACATTAAAAGAAAAAATAAAAAACTGCAGATTTATTGCTAATTACATATCTTAACAATAATAATAATTGTTCCACGAGATTGAGTTGATATCACTTTTAAGACACTTGCCAATAAGCTGTTTTCGTCGCAAGTTTCAAATTAACTTGAGTACTACGAAAACGTATAAAGGAGCAGAGATCTAGTTTACGGTAGATTTTTTATTGGAAACAGTTGATAATTTACAAATCACAAACTGTATTTTACAACATTAGATCTAAAAACTTCGTTCTGAAGTTGCAATCTTGTTACAATCGCGAATACAAATTGAACATTATGATCTACTCACTGAAACCGGTCCGCTTCGCTCGACCCGGCTCGGCTTCGCATGGTTAATTACTACACTTTGATCTGAGCTCATTGATCGGAGAATCGATAACATACAACAGCCAAATAGATGATTATATCCACACTATTACAATACCTCACATGTGAGAGTTTAAAAAAAAAAGTATAATATGTAACTAAGGTGATATGTAACTTTGATGTATTAACTTAAAATAAAATACGTAAACCTTGGAAGTCAATTTTTTTCGAAATATTTTTATTATTTACACAAACGAAATTTTAATTAGGATGTACTATATATATAAACCTTCCGGAAAAATTTATCTACATGATGGGGACAACCGTTTCAAAATCCGTTGCATGGTTTAGAAGAGGAGCTAGCGGATAAACATATAGACAGACGCGGAAGGCAACTTCCTTTTATACTATGTATAGATAATCGATATCAGTTTTCTATCACCTATCTATTTTCTATATATCTATGAACAAACATAAACATAAACACAGATCCATTATGGAAAAATGTTTTAATATATGATTTTTTTTAATATTATTTTTATTTCACAAATAAACAACATCGTTCACTATGTACAACATGATGAGTTGTGTTGAGGAATACACCTACCCACCCACTTACCACCTATCTGTATATATATATATATACTACATACGCTAAACAACATTAGTTACTCTTGCCTGCTGGTATTTTTTGCTTATTGCAGCATAAAATTTAGAGAGATACTTTTTCTAAATCACTGATTTTTCCAAACAAATCACAACCGTAGTACATATACTTATACGAGTATAGTATGTATAGTAATGTTAGATTTTTTTTCCTTTTTTGTGGGGTTTAATATTTAAATGAAAAATTTTCATTTGAAAATATATTCCAAATTAAAATTATATATTTACATAAAATTCACTGGCAGACATAGTTTGTACTGTTTTGTTTTTTTTTTTGCTTTACCGAAAAAATAACATTAAAAATGAAACTTTTAATTTTGTTAAGTGATTTTTCGAAAACCACACTATATTTTTTTTAGGCATGATTTTTTATATACTGGCTGTAGTAGATTTTGGGGTGAAAGGTTATCCAGCCAAATTATTTAAAAGAATAGTTTACATTTAAAAACATGGTCTACTACTCTGGAATTATTCTGGAAATATAAAAACTGTCATGTGGAAATTTCTTTTTATTACATGAGTTTTTCGTAAAACTGTTTACACCTACGACCTTTATTTTACAAATGTTCGTGCTAAAATGTTTTAAACTCAGCTAGCCAAAAGTTTATTGATTTTTCGGGAAATGAAATCACTCATAAATACTGTTAGATAGCTCATAATTCACTCAAAAATCAGCAATTTTGTTTTCTGTTAGCCGATTTTGACTTTTTTTGGCTAGCTTAAATTTGATTCCAAATATAAAACATCATTCGCATCATTTGGGTGCAGACCGTCACCAAATTAGCAACAAGTATCATCTCCTCGGAGAATAATTACAATTAGCTAATTCATACTGATGATGACTACTACGAGTTTTCGGGGAAATTCGTGAATATCCGTAAAACGTTTTCCATTCAAAATTTGCTCATGAATAACTCAAAATTCCTGTGCTGGCTGTTTTTACCCACGACCATTATTTTACATCAGTTCGTGCTTAAATTTTCTCACTCAGCTAGTCAAAATGTTGGAGAAAATTTTGCCACCACTCATAAAAACTGTTGGAAAACTCACAAATCATGTCTCATTTTTTTCGGTAGGTCAACAAGATAATCATTTTTGAAGTTTTGTCAAATATTTTCAAATTGGTTACATTTCCTAAATATGAAAGCAGTAAATTCATTTTTTGAAGTATAAAAGCTATAGTTTTCTCTTTTACTCTTTATTACCTGTTATGATTATATTTTTTACAAATATTAAAGTTTGTTCAAAGTATGTTTGAGAGAAAAATTTAATTTCTTAATTTTAACGACTAATATTCAGTTTATGATCAAAAAATAGTTTGTATACTTTGTAAACTGTAAATATTTCCATATTTCTAAACTTTGATATATTTCCATATTTCTAACCTCACTTATTTTTAAATCTAAAATCACACTTAAATGATTGTTCATGAAGTCGTACAATAATTTTTATGCAAAATAATATTATTAATTTAGTTTAGAAATATCAAATACTTAGTTTTTACTTTTTACACTGAGAATGCTAGGCGATCAAAACGGGGGTATCGCCAAAGTTAAGTGACAGTACTACTGGAAGATATTTTTACCGCGGCGTTTTGGCCAATGACATAAGTCTTTGTATAAAAATTCTATTTCAGAAAAATCTCCACTCCTCAGAGTTAAGAATAGTTTGGGACACATCATTATACGTTGTGGGTTCAAATAATTATAATTTGTAGTGTGCACACTAAAAATATATAGATACCAACAATAACGAATGATGAACCGTCATAACCATTTTGAATAATTACTAGGTATTTAATAATAAAGATGATATAAAAAAAGCCTGTTAGGCTTACATTATGACTATAATATTTATTAAAAAAATATCAAAATATAAATTCTTTCAACAACCAAATTACAATAATTATTTGTTAATAACGAAATTAAACAATAATCCTTTATAAGAATTAGATATAAAAAAAAAATCTTATAAACATATATATAATTGAATTAAGCCGTTAGCATTCAAACTCAATTAATATTAGTGAAGAATAGATTTTGTAGAGTGAACCCTTAATAAAGTTAACAAGATCTACAAAAAGCAGACAGACACATCTCTTAAATATAATTATTCAAAATAGAATTTATAGACAGATGAAATATAAACAGACGCGACTGTCGAGAGCCCCATGCATCTATACGAGTCTGATTTCAAAGTAAAGTTAACTAATATTTCGTATATCGAACGATAGAAAAATAATAACGCTATCATCTAACACGTAAAATTTTTGGTTTATCAAACTTTTATAGAAAATTTATCGTCCTTAAAACTTCCTCTTTTACACACTAGAGCAGTGATTCTCAACCTTTTTTTTGTCGCGGCACACTTTTAACGATTTCAAAATTTGACGACGCACAAAGAAGAATATAAGTTTAAAAGTTGTTTCCTTACCTATAATACACTGTGTAAAATAGTTTATGATAAGAATTTTAAATATAAAATGAAATAATATGTACTACAAAAACAACAATACGTTTATTAAGGGATTCATTACAAGTTAATAACAAGAATACTTTTAATGAGAAATTTGAGCTTGATGTTTTGTGATAATTTCATTTATATTTGGTCGTAAAAATGACAATGATACTCTCATATCGTCTTCTACATTTAACAGTCTCGTCCTTGTTTTCGTTTTTATGTTGGTTAATACTTTACTATATTCATTTCTAAAATTTGGCGGCACACAAAAGTGCAGCGGAGCAGTGGTTGAGAATCACTGCACTAGAGGTAACTATAAAAATGTTTAGCAAACTTTAAAAATTTGTAGACTATATGATGAAGTCATATGAATACACGATCATCAAATAGATACATTACAAGTAGATTTTTTGTGTTAAAACTGGAATTATAATTTTCTAAGTTATACTTTTTTAAGCGAGTTATGAGAATCCGCTCAAAGTGTATTGTCAGCATGTAACGAATCACTGATAAAACACTCGACGGGTGTAGCACCTGCTCGAACGATGTAACAATGATTTCTATCCTGTTCAATTGTACAGTGTTTGGGAGACATTCAGTAAAAAATGTGTGTTACACAGTATAGACAATATTTATATATACATACATTATATGCTTAAACGAAATAGACAGACATCTGTCTATCACATGTATCCGTGCTATGATTTTTGCATATTGAAATACAAGACAATACTTTTTTTTTTACATCATTCAATATGACTATACAGTGGACATTAGGTACAGGAATGATCAAAAAAGAATATTAGAATTACGAGTCACTTTATCAATGATATAATTTTTATGGACTCATAAACTTTGTAATGTATATATTGATAAACCTTGTCTTGATAAATTTTACTAACTCTGATTCTAATACAAATAATAGATTTAATGACAGTCTTTCAAACTCTTATTTGAACGGAAGACACTGGTTCTGTTCTGCCATGATAAAATGTAGAATTATTGGTTTTAGGTACAATGTATATAATTTTTGTAGTTTTTAGTTTTTGTCTATTGTAGTTTTTCACTACTAAATATCATTTTATTAAACTTTTGTGTCTTAATGGTAGGGTTGACCTTATTTAATAATATTTTAATAAATTATTTAAAATCAATTACCCATTTTTGAACAATAAGCTCTACTTTTGTGGCCCATAGTACAGATATAGTTTGTTATAACAATAATTATTACAACATGGCATATAGTGAAGTGGCGACCTCAACGGTTAGATCATGTGTACTAATGAATACAACACCTGTCCAGATGACTCATTTAAAATATTCTGACTAGTCATTAACGATTCGTGTTAAAATAATTATCTCTAAAATTAATTATAAGGAAATTGTTTATTAGTTGTAATAATTATTATTTTTTGTTTATTTGTACGACGAACGTTTGCCTGTCTCGCTTTTGTTGACTGCTCCCACCTATGTTTTATTTTATTTATTTATTTTTTTAAACTATAAGTTAGGGCCCATTGTTCTGCATTATAAAAACATATGTATATTCATTAAGGCTGAGTTTACATAAAAGACTATGTAATAAACAAAACTATAATTAAATAACCAGCCTATGAAGGCGAGCGGTCTAAGGCGCTCGGCCTGCATGAGGTTGCTAGTTCGAATCCCGATACCAGTAGTTTGTCAATTATAACTAAACGGACGGTTAATTGACTAAGCTGTCGGTGTTTGGACCAGAACGATGAAATCGACTATACTTATGAAAGTTTTCTGCAGTTTCCCTTCACGAACTCCAGCTGAATATCCGCAATGTTCCTATCAAACTCGGCTTCAGCCGCACAAACTATCAATTCCTAGGCTACATACAAATTTCTTATCCACTGACATCATTAAATGTATCGTCAAATAAATAATAAAGATTATACAAATAATAATGTGGGTGGCTGTTATAGACCATGGAGTCTCAAAAACGGAGGTACAACCCTATTATAATTATTATTCTTATAACTACATATATAAATGTAAAATAAAAGAAATCCAATGATGGTTTCGAAATTGATTATGTCAATCGAAACAAACCATCTATCATTTAATCGTTCTAAATCCGATGGAATACAAATATTTGCATTTATTGTTTACCACACATTTTCAGCAGTAACTGAAAGAAACCACTTTATCGACGATTTTCAATTGAAATTCATTCAATTGTAACACATTATTTTAAGAAATATGTTTGGATTTTGTTCATTCACAATCCTTTTTTCCTTTTTGATGTGAAAACATCTCTAGCAAGACTATACAAGAATTTATATAGGGAGTGAAATAAAATTTCAGATTAATGTGACATTTTTTGGAACGATCGGCTATGTGACTGTCGGCAATCATCGGCATTGTTAAGATACGATATATTCATTTTTGTTTGTCAATGAATCACACTGCTTAACCAATCACAATTGCGCACAATAAATACGACAGTAACGTTTATGTTATCACATTATGTCATGCCTTTTTTTCATGCGGAAATTTTGCGAGGAAAGACGTAAGACGAGGGCAGTCAAGCGATTGCGCATGCCCGCAGAGTTACAAATTTAATGTATACGTTGAAACTAGATTTAAATATTCTATGGTTATTTGGTAAATAATAATACTCGTGAGTCGTGATTCGTAATGTTTCTTTTATTTTAAATAAAAAAGTAAAATCTTGTGTTTTGCTTCTCTAAAATGATAAAATTGCATTATTAATTTCCAAAATGCATTTGAACATACCTTCATCTTTGGCTCAAGTAAATCCTTGTTTATTTAACAACAATTTACATAGTTTTATGAAAACTTCTCTGCATTTAAAACTACGTTTTATTCGATTATAAAGAGTCAATTTGTAGTTTCTTCATAAGACCTAATGTTAAAAGTATGATTTTCAATATCGAAAAAAACTAAAAAAATGAATTTGAACTAACATTTTGAAGCATACCAATGAATTCTTAATGACTTTTTTCATAACATATTTAATTTACAGGAACTGCTCTGCATTTTTTCTCTTTCGAACGTCCTTCAGAAACATAGAAGATTATTTATATTGTATGCTATGAACAGAAATGTGAACCATGCTGAAGTGCTGTTTAGAAAAAACACATGCAAAAAACATTTTTTTATGACGGGTGTTTGATTAAGATCCCGTTTCATTGATTGTATTTGATTATGTTGAATAAAACAAACGACCTTCGACATTATAGGCATGAAGGTATTGTTATAATTATTTATGTATGTTTTATATTGGATTATTATTACTTTCTTGTGTATATATATAGGCTATAAATTTAAATAATTAGTAAAATCGACCGTGTTTCTGAAAATAAACGATGATTTATTATCAACTTCGCCTTTTAGTTTATTATTACCTATAAAAAGAAACATTTGTGAGATGATCTTAGACGTATATTCCAATGAAAAGTTTATACCAAACGACATTTGGTTTAACTAAATGTAATTTTTGTTGAAATAACAGATGTTGTATCAATATTTTATTAGAAAACGCAAAAAGGAACACGAAAAAACGTTGTTTTTAAAATTTTTTTTTCAATTCAAATTTAATTTGAGTTAGTTTTTAATTTGTCTTTTCATAAATATTTGTATATTTAAAACACGCATCTCTCTATGTGGTACTTAAATGTCAAAGTACGTTAGTCACCTTCGTTAGCATAACATAACCGTACTGGTAGTCATTCAAGAAATGGGTAGATAGAAATTAACTATACCAACAAATGTAGGTAAAGACAAATTTAATAACCCATCCACTGCAATACTCATAAATAATAAGATATTCTGAAACCTCTTTTGTTCGTTGGAGTTTTTGTCTTGGTAAATTTTCAAGAAAAAGGGTACCATTAATGTTATTTATTGCTCTTTTTTCAGCTGTGTACACTGAGAAGATTCATAGCGCATCCTGAAACTAAAGCTAAAAAGTGAGGTAAACTGAGTGAGTGAGAAAAATCGGACCACACATCTCCACGCCATGGAAATAATATCCATCTTTGATACCGTACGAGTAAAAGATAAATTTAAAGACGAAAATGTTCCTTTTCAAAAATAAACAACTTTTGTTTGAAACATTTATACATAAACTGAATAGTTTCGCCCGATTGACTTCAGCTCGATTACTCTTTTTCTACTCGAAAATATTAAATTTCTCTAGGCCGGCAACTGAGACTAGCGCTTAAGTATAGGTACATATTATGATATCACAATTGTTCTTTTTTCAAAATTTCAAAATTAGCCTGTGCCTAATATCTGTGATCTGCGGTGAAACAACCACTCTGATTAAAAAGGCGGATGATATTTTCTAGTCATCAATATTTCTCATGTTAATCTTCCTTAAGAGTTTTCCAATAATTTAAATGTCGCAAAAGACCCTCAAACTGTCTAGCATATTCTTTAAATAGAACATCTTCGCTTGTCTGAGCTATGGAAGATTCCTTTATAGCATAGCTATCTTCCTTTTTTTTATCTGCAATAAATAATTTTCCAAGCAGCAAACACTCTTAAAAAATAAATTCTTTCCCACTTCCTCTGCGAAATAATTTGTGTGACAGAGTTTATTAAGTTTAAGTCCACAATTACAATCAGTTGGGTATATATGTAAAAACTTTAGAATCATTGTTGTAATTAGTAAATACAAACAAAAAAAAACCGATTTAGATGTTCCGGGGTAGACAGAAATGAGTTTTTGTTTACAATTTTTTTAACGATATATTCCCTCCCATAAAATAATATTACCCTAAATTACCCTAAATTATGTCGGTACATATTAATTGAATTAACAAATTTTTTTTATAGTATAATGAGACAAATAATATAGAATAGACCATACAATAATAATCATGAAACCATCGAACCTAGAAATAATTAAGAAAAAATTAGAAATACTGGAATCACATTAAAAAAATTTATGACTTTATTAACAGTAATCATCATTTATCAATAAAAAAAAATACAAGAACTCAAAACTACCACCCTATAATTTATACATGAAACACACAAAAAACAAGCAATGTAACAACTAACTGAGTTAATTGTTTTAATACCCAGTATACACTGAGTTGTATATCTACATATGACTGCCTTCGTTCGACTATGAATAGTATGATATTTTCTGTTTGAGCACAAATCATGAGAAAACTATTAAGTTTATACAAAAAATTTTCAAACAAAATGCTGTTTATTTTAAAAAGAAGATTTTTTGTTATTAAATATTTTTTTATCTCTTATACGGTTTCAAAGATGTGTATTTTCCGTTCTGCGGGGGGAGACACGATCCGATTTTACCAATTAAAACGTACTTTTTTGCGAACTTTACCGTACTTTTTTTGCTATAAAACACACATACAAAATTTCAGCTCGTTATCTCTTTTCGTTTTTGAGTTATCGTGTTCACGGACAGGCGGATTAGCCCAATCGGCTAAATTGAGCCATTTTATGAACACCCATTCCTAGCATGTATGTCAAGGATTAATATTTTCAAGCGTTACAAAGTCGGGACTAAACTTAATATACATTGTAGATTTACATATACTGGGTATAAAAAACAATAGTCATTAGTTCCAACAACAAAAAAAAATAAAATAAAATGTATATTACTAAATAATAATTTATATATGAGTAAAAGGTGTCCACTCAATTAATATCAAATTTAGACTGTACGAAAGAAATATGGTTCAACTCAATCGAATTATTCGACTGAACACTAATTGTACAAATTTATGTCTTGCTAAGTATAATACTGGTAAGTATAATTTAAGGTTGTCAAGAAGTGTCTCTGTTGAGTATTAAGGTAGTTAACACCGTAATATTATTTTTTATATCAAATTTTTTTTTAATGGTTACAATTTTTATATGAGAACATATGTTTTAGTGATAATTTAAGCTTAAATACTAATCCGACCAAAAACATAAATGTAAGAAAGGGCCGAGTTTTCGGGAAAATCCTTAATGTAATAGTTCCTTCTTAAAAAGTGATGATATGAGAGTAATGACCGAGCTATTTACAAAGTAAATAGCTCTAGACTTCATATAATAGTTGCTTCTTAAAAAGTGATGATATGGCAGAAAGGACCGAGCTATTTACAAAGTAAATAGCTCTAGACTTTATATAATAGTTGCTTGTTAAAAAGTAATGATATGGAAGAAAGGACCGAGCTATTTACAAAGTAAATAGCTCTAGACTTCAGATAATAGTTGCTCTTTGAAAAGTGATGATATCCCATTAAAGAGCCGAGCTATTTACAAAGTAAATAGCTCGGTAAACTATTAACTAAAAAAAATAATGAGGGTAAATTGATTAAATGTAAGAAAAAATTTGGTTTAAAATTATTTCATAAGTTTTCCCTTAGTATGTTTTTAAAATTTTATAACGCGGCAAGATTTAAAATATTGGAAATCAGAAAAAATAACTTGCCGCGCTATATAAAATTTTAAAAACATACTAAGGGAAAACTTATGAAATAATTTTAAACCAAATTTTTTCTTACATTTAATCAATTTACCCTCATTATTTTTTTTAGTTAATAGTTTACCGAGCTATTTACTTTGTAAATAGCTCGGCTCTTTAATGGGATATCATCACTTTTCAAAGAGCAACTATTATCTGAAGTCTAGAGCTATTTACTTTGTAAATAGCTCGGTCCTTTCTTCCATATCATTACTTTTTAACAAGCAACTATTATATAAAGTCTAGAGCTATTTACTTTGTAAATAGCTCGGTCCTTTCTGCCATATCATCACTTTTTAAGAAGCAACTATTATATGAAGTCTAGAGCTATTTACTTTGTAAATAGCTCGGTCATTACTCTCATATCATCACTTTTTAAGAAGGAACTATTACATTAAGGATTTTCCCGAAAACTCGGCCCTTTCTTACATTTATGTTTTTGGTCGGATATCAATAATTTTTGAAAGGCTTAAATATACGAAGCCAAAGGCTTCGCACAAAACGCGTAGCGTTTTGTTACTCTTCGCATATGCTTCGCGTATGCTATGCGTTCCTTTCGCTTCGCGATACTTTACTCTTTTAGCGAATTTCCTGAAAGGAAATAGAGCTATTGGTCCCGTACCGAAGTCAAAATTTCGCAAAAATTTCTTCAAATGTCCATCGATCCTACCTTGTAGATGTCAAAAATCACCATCTGTAAAATTTATATATATATATCTATGGACATATATATATATATATATATACATATATATATATATATATATATATATATATATATATATATATGTGTCTGTAATCACTCTAGCGGTCACAGTTTTTATTCTATCGGAATGAGATTTGGTATTTGAAGCGCTTTTGGTATTCAAAAGATCAAGTTCGTTAATGGGTAAAATCGAACCAGGGGAAAGGGGGGTTTAAAGGGAGGAGGAAACAGAAAATTTGACATATCTCCCTTAATATTCGAAAAATCGAAAATTTTATAAGAAGTAAAGTTGTAGGTATTAAGTTTTACTGTAATTTTGTTTCTTATCATTTTTTCTGTAACCCTAATATTTACAAAAATATTGACGGTTTAAGATTGAAAATTAAATTCCTCAATATCTCTGTACGCATTAGAGTTTGAGCAAAAAAGATAAGGTGATGAATTGTAGCAAACATGATTTTCTACAACTTTGTTTCTGACGCATTTTTCGATTGTTCTAATATTAAGAGAGATATTTTATATTTTGTGTTTTCTTCTATCTTTATGCCCCCCTTTCCCCTTGACGTATGTTATTTATTAATAAAATTGGCCATGCAAATACTAAAATCAGATACGACATTTCATTTTTATCAGACTAACATTGTGACCGCTAGAGAGTAATTTATTTATTCCAAGGAAATTCGCTAAGTTGAAGCAGCTCCTGCGTAACGAATTTTTAAAATTTTATAACGCGGCATGTTTAAAAATATTTGAAATCATCAGAAATTTGAAATCATCGTATCTGATTTTAGTATTTGCATGGCCAATTTTATTAATAAAAAATTCGTTACGCAGGAGCTGCTTCAACTTAGCGAATTTCCTTAGAATACATAAATCACTTTCTAGCGGTCACAATTTTAGTCTGATCAAAATCAAATGTATATGATTTTAGTATTTGCAAGGCCTTTATTAATAAATCGCATACGTCAAAGGGAATAGGGGGCATAAAGAGAGAAGAAAACACAAAATATAAAATATCCCTCTTAATATTAGAACAACCGAAAAATACGTAAGGAATAAAGTTGTTGAAAATCAAATTTGCTACAATTCATTACCTTATCATTTTTGCTCAAACTCTAATGTGTACAGAGATATTAAGGAATTTAATTTTCAATCTTAAACCGTCAATATTTCTGTAAATATTAGTGTAACAGAAAAAATGATAAGAAACAAAATTACAGTAAAATTTAATACCTACAACTTTACTTCTTACAAATTTTTCGATTTTTCAAATATTAAGGGAGATATGTCAAATTTTGTGTTTCCCCCTCCCTCTAAACCCCCCTTTCCCCTTGTCCGATTTTACCCATTAACGAACTTGACCTTTTGAATACCAAAAGCGCCTCAAATACCAAATTTCATTCCAATAAAATGAAAACTGTGACCGCTAGAGTGATTACAGACACATATATATATATATATATATATATATATATATATATATATATGTATATATATATATATATATGTCCATAGATATATATATATAAATTTTACAGATGGTGTTTTTCGACATCTACTAGGCAGGATCGATGGACATTTGAAGAAATTTTTGCAAAATTTTGAAGTCGGTACGAGACCAATAGCTCTATTTCCTTTCAGGAAATTCGCTAATGACATACGTCAATAGAAAAGGGGTGCATAAAGATAGAAGAAAACACAAAATCTAAAATATCTCTCTTAATATTTGAACAATCGAAAAACGCGTAAGAAACAAAGTTGTAGAAAATCATGTTTTCTACATTTCATCACCTTATCATTTTTGCTCAAACTCTAATGCGTACAGAGATATTGAGGAATTTAATTTTCAATCTTAAACCGTCAATATTTTTGTAAATATTAGGGTTACAGAAAAAATGATAAGAAACAAAATTACAGTAAAACTTAATACCTACAACTTTACTTCTTATAAATTTTTCGATTTTTCGAATATTAAGGGAGATATGTCAAATTTTGAGTTTCCCCCTCCCTCTAAAACCCCCTTTCCCCTGGTCCGATTTTACCCATTAACGAACTTGACCTTTTGAATACCAAAAGCGCTTTAAATACCAAATCTCATTCCGATAAAATGAAAACTGTGACCGCTAGAGTGATTACAGACACATATATATATATATATATATATATATATATATATATATATATATATATATATATATATGTATATATATATATATATATGTCCATAGATATATATATATAAATTTTACAGATGGTGATTTTTGACATCTACAAGGTAGGATCGATGGACATTTGAAGAAATTTTTGCGAAATTTTGACCTCGGTACGGGACCAATAGCTCTATTTTCTTTCAGGAAATTCGCTAATAAAAACATACTAAGGGAAAACTTACGACATAAATTTCAACCAAATTTTTTCTTACACTTAATTAATTTACCCCTCATTTATTTTTTTAATAAATAGTTTACCGAGCTGTTTAGCTTGTAAATAGCTCGAAACTTTATGGGATATCATCACTTTTTAAGGAACAGCTATTATTTGAAGTCTAGAGCTATTTACTTTGTTAATAGCTCGGTCCTTTCTCGTATATCATCACTTTTTAAGGAGCAACTATTATATGAAGTCTGGATCTATTTACTTTGTAAATAGCTCGGTACTTTATCCCATATCATCACTTATTAAGAAGCAAATATTTTATTAAGATTTTCTCGAAAACTTACCTTTCTTACAAACGGAAAATTTAACAACTTTAATTGTAATTAAAATAACATATGAAGCATATATCGATCTGATTTGTTGACAAGGTTACCGCCTCCTTTTTGATTAGATAGACATTTAGTATTTAAATAAAAATTTTCTAGTTTAATATAACAGTATGTTTTAATACTCCAAATAGAAAACATTGATTGTTGTATTGTATTGTTACAATGTAA
Source organism: Nineta flava (assembly GCA_963920215.1). Classification (NCBI taxonomy): domain Eukaryota; kingdom Metazoa; phylum Arthropoda; class Insecta; order Neuroptera; family Chrysopidae; genus Nineta; species Nineta flava. The sequence goes on from OY986042.1 coordinate 103,278,097, forward strand.
CTTTTTTTAAGTAAACAAGTTTAAAAATAAACAAGTTTATTTTCAATTAGCAATTCGTAATGATGAAAAGAATTAAATAAATTGTTATAATTTGTAAGAATTGCTCAAGGCGGTATATTACCAAATATTCAAGCAGTGTTATTGCCAAAGAAAACTGAAAAGAAAGCATAAATTTTATACATTGGATTATTGATAATAATATTCATCGATCATATATCATAGGCCTTTTATTAAAACGCCACAAATTAATGTGAAATAAGAGTGATATATTTTTTATTAAAATAACTATATAAAATTTAGTATATATAAGATGTTATTTGATTTGTTTCGATTATGACTTCTAAACTAATCGTTTATTACAGATAATTGATTATCAACGTTATAGTCTTTGAAGAAATGACTTGACCCGTTGGCTCCACTTCACAAAAAAAAATTCGTTACGCAAGAGCTGCGTCAACTTAGCGAATTTCCTTAGAATGCATAAATCACTCTCTAGCGGTCATATTTTTAGTCTGATCAAAATGCCTTAAGGCAGTTTAAGGGGTGTTTTTCCCATTTTCGGAGGTTTGCGTTATAGGTAAAAAAATTTTTCAAAGTGTTCTGTTAAATTGACTTTATTTCGGGTCGATTGGTCAAAATTCCATCATTTCATCATATATAGAACTGAAAAACGTAATTTTGGGGGGTGTTTTTTCAATTTTTCGGGAGTTTGCAAAAAAATATATTAAGTTTTTCGAAATAACTTCCTAATTTGTAGCTATTAAGCGTCGATTGCAAAAAACTGAATCTTGTTGTATGTATAGAACAAAAAGGTTGGTTTTGGGGGTGTTTTTACCAAGTTCGAAGGGTTGTGATGGAAAAAAACTGATCTTTCTATCATGAATAGAAGTAAAGAGGTAAGTTTTAGGGATGTTTTTCCCATTTTCGGTGTGGTTGCGATGTAGGTAATGAAATTTTTCAAAATATTCTGTTAATTTTGACGTTATTTCGGGTCGATTAGTGAAAATTCAAACTTTATAGCATTAATAGAACAGAAAAACATAATTTTGGAGGATGTTTTTCCAATTTTCCGAGGCTTCCGTTGCATAACTTTTAAAATCAACGCATACTGCTGTATTCAAATTGCAATATCTATTTCTATATGGTATAAAAATTAATAGGTATATATGATATATCGTTCTCTACATGGTAGTTTGCGTTAAACTAGTCTTAAAAATAAAAAATGTTAAATTTTCCACTTTTCCGATACAAATTTCGAGTTTTCGCAATTTTCCCGTCGGTTTGGGTACTACAGCTATCTACATGCCCAATATCAACTTTACAGCATATCTGGAAGTAGCTCATAATTTTGATATCTAATACTTAAGTTTTTGAGGGCGTTCCCACGAATTTTGCGTTTTTGAAGTGAAATAACTTTTTAACGGTTAATTCGTTAACATTGATTGAAAACATTGGTTCTTATAATTCCGTAAAGTATCTATATTCGAAATATCAACCCTGTAGCTCTTTCCGTTCAAAAGATACAGCACCCAAAAAATGAGCCTAAATTAACGATAAGATATAGCACTGTAGTGAAAAGTCCGAAAGTCTCCCTTAAATCTCGGCCTTGCGCACTACCGTGCTCTAGATATAACAATATTTTAAAAGTAAAATAACAACTTGATGATCTCAAAGAATATCAACTGACTTAACGATCATAAGCGTTACAAATCAATTTGGGTATGCAAATCTAACAATTAGTGTAGATGTACAGTCAAATACATTAAATGGTCATCAATATGGTGGCCAGAGCATGCGTGATTTTAAATCCAAACATAAAATAGTAGATGAACGAGTATTACTATTTTTTAACCCGACTTCAAAAAGGAGGATGGTTCTCAATTCGTTTGTATGTAGCTTTTTTATTTTATTTATTTTTTTGTTTGTTAACTCAGAACTCCGTCATTTATGAACCGATTTTGAATTTTTTGTTTTAAAGGGTTTGATTTCCAATTGGTCCCATTGTCACCAAATCGCATTCTGATGAGGGGATCCCCTGGAAATCGAGGAAAACCCTCCTTTTATATGTGATCACCGATTAATACAAACATTTTTTGTTTGTTTGAAAGGGTATACTTATTCATAAAGGAAAAATAAGAAATTTTTTTTTAAAAACGACTTTAAATAAAAAAATTGTTTATAAAAAAAAAACCGACCCCAAAAAAAAAAAAATTTTTACAAAAAAAAAAACAAAATGCATGTAAAAAAAAACTGAAAATCTGCTATAAAAAACTGCAATAAAAAAAAAAAAAATTAAAAATAGTTTGACAAAATGGAAACCCGACTTCAAAAATCAGATATTCTTAAACCAAAAATGCACTAAAAAGGAAAAAAATAATTGCGTATTCTTGTGTCAATTTTAGTTCACCTAAGCAAAAATTTTTAAATATATATGTACAGTTATTGTTATTTTTGGAGGCGAAAACAAAACAAAACGGTAAAAAGCGATTTTTTTTCTAAATTTATTTAATAAATAATTATCTTTACTATCCTAGTTTTTTTTTAAATTCTGTCGAGTATTTTTTTCAATTATCTCGCGTTCTAAACGGTTCTAAACGGTCAAATATTCTGAAACTTTGGGATTTATTAGAAGACATTATTTTTAGCCTGTGCTAAAAAAAATGAGCAAAATCTGTCGAAAAGTGGTTTGATGCTAGACAATATTTTAAATAAAGAATACAAAAATAATTTTTGACGAAAAAAAATTATTTTTGTATTCAAAACTATGATTACGATTAGATTACATATTTCCAGTAATTATTCTTAAAAAAATTAAAAACAACGTTAATTAGAATACTAATTATATTTTTCAATATGTATTTGAATATAATAGTTCTTGCAAAAATTAATAATTACTAATACACACACATATTATACACCATGTATGTAATATAATTTTATTAATTACTCTTTACAAAGTACACGGAAAATTAACAATCATTATAAAATACGATTTTGATTTGTTATTATTTTTTTTTTGGGTATATTGTTTAGATTATTATTTCATTTTTAATTGATATAATAACATACGAATTTGAACTTTTATCAAAAGAAACACATGCATCAATAATAATGCGGGGTTCTTTATTTTTCCAAGGTAAATTTTTTTGTTCTTTTCAAATAATCATTTACGTGCTTCAGTTTATATTATTTAATCAAAATTTATTTTTTATTTTATATAAATTCATGTGGAACATCACAATTACTTCCATCGTCACTATGCATTTGTTGTATGTTTATTGGAAAGCATGAAGATTTCCGATAATATTCCAGTGTATATTTGTATACCCAGTAAATGTAAATAAACAAGGTATATTAAGTTTGATTACGACTTTGTAACGCTAAAAAATATTGATCGTAAGCATGATGAATGTTTGGCATATGTGTTCATAAAATGGCCTAATTCGGCCATTCTGTCTGTCTGTCCGTGGACACGATAACTCCAGAACGAAAAGAGATAACTAGCTAAATTTTTTTTTGTGTATTCTAAAAAGTATGGTAAAGTTCGTTAATGGCCAAAATCGGAAAGTGTTTCCTGCCGCCAGGGGGGAAAATATACATCTTTGAAACTCTCTTACAGTTTCATATTAAAAAAATTTGGAAACAAGAAATCTTCTTTTTAAAATAAAAAACTTTTATTTGAAAAATTTTTTCATAAACTCAATAGTTTTCTCATAATTTTTGATTAAATGTTCCTCGGAAAGCGAATTGTTAACAATTCGAATACGCAGAATAGGGAATATGCATGAAAATTTTTTTTCACATTTATTTTCAGAATATGACTGTTAATACTGTAATAATATTTAAAAACGAAATTAAATTCCGACAAATATCAAGGAAGCTTTTCATCATAAGCTTTTAAAGATTATTATCCGTCTCTTTCTTGCAAAAATATTAAAAACGGAGTTTTACGTGTATTTTAAATGGTGAAAGTGTAATATGACGTCACATAACATATCAAGAGGGCTATCACCCTCTTTGTCTAATCGGAAATTTCAATCATTCATAACTCGCTTATTTTTAAAGTTATTTAAAAAGTAATTTTACCTTGGTATTTTTCAAGTAAACATGCTTCAATTCAAGTGAAAAAAAATTTTCATGCATATTCCCTATTGTTAACAATTCAATCATTGTTATACAACTCAGTGTATAACAATGATATTCAAACAATTAACTCAGTTAGTTGTTACATTACTTTTTTTGAGAAAAGGTTGCTTTGGTAATAGAAAATAAAAATCAACCTGCCTTACTCCGTGTTTCCATTCTCCTTTCGCAGTGGTGTAAAAGTAGATCCAAGGGTCGTTACAATGAATTTATAAAGAGTATACATTTAAAATGCACAAAAATAACATGCCTTAGTTGTTAAGTTGTCGAGGGTAAATATTTACGAAATAAAGCAATATTTTGATTACATAGACCAAGTTACAGGATTTTGAAAATTGGCATAAAAACTCGAGTTTTAGAAAACATACTTTTTTAGGAATCTTAAATTAAATAATATTGCACTCGAAAGAGAAAAATTACATTATAGAAATATTTTTCATTGGCAATTACATAATAGCTTGCATATTGTTTGAAGTTTATACAAATCTCTCACTAGAAAACAAATTGTCAGGGGAACACCTATACTGTTTTTTCGGAAATGGATAATAAAAAATTGATTTTATAAAGTGTCATTTGTAAAATATTTTAATATGATTCAAATGTACTATAGGCAACAGAAGTCCTAGTCATTCTTCAGAATTTTATAATTGGATTTGTGCATTATTCATTCGGTTTTCGAAAAAATGCATCGGATAAAAGTTATTCATTATGAATATGTATAGTAACAACTTTTACTCGAAAACTTTTTTCGAAAACCAAATGAATAAGGCGCAAATCAATTATGAAATTTAAAAAAATGACCACGACTTCTGTGGTCCATTTTATAGATTGATTGATTTATGTTGGGGTCTAAAAAGTATAGCACTTCGACCTTATGGTCCATTTTGCTCCCCCGTCTACTTCTCAGTCCGACGAGACTCGCTTCTCCCATATGTTGGCAATAGCCAAATTGCTTATAAGGTCTTCCTGAAGGATCATATATTCGGGGTGAGATGCACCGAATATCTGCTGTAACCTCGAGGTTCGCAGTCAAAGATAATGTGTCTGGATGTTTCTTCCTCCTTGCCACACAATCTGCCCACAATGGACCCGTGGACAAGCAGTGCATCGAGAGATAGCCTCTTTGTTGCACTCTGAAGCAGTACCTTCCCGAGCTCTTGCCGTGGTACTTTTTCCCAGTGATCACGGTGTTTAGCATTTGATCCCTCGTTGATCTCCTGTTTACATACCGTCCTTGTAATTCCTAAAATAGGCCAACAGTCAGTGGCCCATAGACCCTATGATAATTACTTTAATAAAATTATGGAAGTTTAAATTAACTCGGTTAATTCCTTGAAATTTTTATTTCTAATTATTATTTTTGTTTTATAATAATTAATGGTATTACACTAAAAAAAAAAACTTTAATTAATTTTTCTTCCAATATTTTTTGAAATAGACTTCTTTTTTTGTATTTTTTATTCTTTTAAATATTTTATATTCTTATTTTTTCGGTATATTTTTTTTTTTCTTAAACAGTTAGAACTATAGTATTTAATTTATTATTTATTTTAGATACAAATTCTTAGAAATTATGTATAAAAGTTTAATAATAATTATAAATAATATCATAATTATTAAAAATAATTTTGTAATTTTAGGTTATGTATTGTTATAATAAAAAAAAATATAAAGCAAGTATATTTTTGATTATGAATGAAATAGTTTTAATTTGTGTAAAATTAGTTTTTAAAATATCACCGTGAACGGATCATCATCGGTATTAAAGTTAAATTTTAATTTAATATTTCATTACAGATTATAGGGTACGTTGACTGCAATATCAATTTGAATCTGAAATTTTAATATGTTGTTTGAACCGTCAGTCAGTAGTTCCTGTAACATGGAAATCTTCTCAAAATGTCCTAATGTAAGCACCTGGCCGAAAAAAGTATACTAATCATTTTAAACTAGATTAAATTTACTATCATTTGCATCCTAAACGAACACTGTGCGTTAAGTGGTTTACGATACAGTTTTAAAAAAACTGAGTTTTTTTACTTCCAAAAAGCGAAAATTTATTGTATTGGTCTCTAAATTTCACAAATATCCTTAAAAATACTCGACTTATGAGAAATTTAGCTTTAAATTGAGCTCAGACCTACTGCTTTAAGCTTGATACTAAGAAATTCGATTGGCTAAAATAATCAAAAAATTTATGATACAAACAAGTGAAAATAACAACTAAGTGAGTAAATTTCTTAAATACCCGGTTTATACTACCGAAATTAATTAATTAATTACCGAAAAAAAGTTTTTAACAAAAATCATTTTTGTTTTCAAATTTTTGTTCTATTTCTTCCGGTTTCAAAGATGGACAGTTTTGCCCAAATATTGTTCGATTTTACCCATTCACGAACTTGACTATACTTTTTAGCTCTAGAATACAGATACAAATTTTCAGCTCGCTACGGACAGACAGACGGGCATGAGGAAATGAACTAATTAACTCAATAACTAAAATATTAAATGGATGAATATTTTCAACTTTTACAAAGTCGGGACTTTAATGGATTAATTCTAATACCATCCCCCAAATTCACATTAAGCTTTTTAACTATGGATAGACCTTTCTTCAAACTGGAAATGTTTTGGTCGGTGGATAAAAGTGGGGTATTATAAAACTTAATGCTGAAGGCTCCAAACTACAAAACAAATAGCTGAAAGTTTGAAAGTTTTTTTATCAACCATTTGTCAAAACAAGATAAAGTGATACAATTGCTTTCTGTCCAATTGCTGACAGTCCATTTTTACGTACAATTGTTGCAAAAAATCTGTCATATTAGACTAACAAGTAGAGGATATCCTGGATATCTTCCACGTAAAAAAATCTAATCTATAAATAAAATTTTAAGATTGTTAAAAAAACTATAAAAAACATTTCATAAATCAACAAATAGAAATACCTAAATGTAAAGACCATGGCAAAGTAATCATCAAAAGAGTGTGCGATGAAATGCCAGATGGTTGGTCACCCTAGCCAAAAATCCGCAAGGAGCCATCTTTATCATTATCATTGGTGGTGCGGACGTTAATAATGTAAGATATCATTTTTATTTTTGTATGTTGTTTTTTTGTATATTTTTTTTCCAGAAAGACAAAAAAGTACATACGAAAAAGCATCATTATTCATTAATAATATAATCATTTCTGCTCGTTTCTGCTGTGTTCTAATGAGTTTATGATTGCATCAAATAATATATAAAATATTATAAAAACCGTAGAAAACAACGTCTTTCGTTCCTTTGTATAAATGAATGTGTATGTTTTTAAATTGTCATTCTGATGGTTTATTATTGTAGTACAAATTATTTAAAAATTGTAAACTAACTCCACTATAAAACCATAATTCGTTCTGAAATGGTTCGTTGCTAATTTGGTGACAGTTTCTATTTACTCTTCTTAACATCACTGTTAAAATTACTCTTATATTGTCTCAGGATATGTTATTCGTTGCTAATTTGGTGACAGTTTCAAATAAATTTTATTGAAATTATTCTTGTTAAAATTACTTGCATTCGATTTAGTCTTGTTAACATCACTCTTATTTAAATTAATCTTATATTGTCTCAGGATATGTTTTTCATTGCTAATTTGGTGACAGTTTCAAATTAGCAACGAATAACATATCCTGAGACAATATAAGAGTAATTTTAATCATTTTAATATTCTTTAACTGAAGTATATTTATTTAACCGAAATATATTTAACTGCAGTATATCATTACTTAAAAAGTTTCATTTATTTGGATTATACAAATATTTATTTTGGTCCGAAATTTTAGCATCTTGGTCCAAAAAAATAATCATTTTAGTTTAAGAATTTCGAAAATCTTGAGTCAAGAGTCAGTTTATCTTAAGTTAAGATATGTCACAACATAGATGTCAAGATACTTATTTCCTTATATCAAATATATATTATCTTCCCTATGTAAGAGAGTCAGAAATTCTTGCTTTAAACTAATTTTTCTTACTGCAAGGAATTACTTCTATTAGTGTACTGGACCGATTTTGATTTTTGAGTTTTTAAACTTTTTTTGTTTAAAAACTTATGTTTATCTTGCTAAAATGTTTTATCTCACTGATCTGTTCATGATGGGATAGCAATAAAAGGCAAGCGAAACCGCAAGTATAAGCTACTATTTATTAAAACTGGTTGGAAAAGTAACGTTCTACTTTCCAATCGATTTCATATAACAAAGTTTTGTTGATTTTGCAAATAAAATTAAATTTGTCTTTTCTGGACTTTTTTAATTTATTTCAGTAAACAGAATATTAATCAGATCCCACGTAAATATCTTCTCTGGCAATTCTTATTTGGACAAAATAAAAATAATTGCAACAAAATAATCATTATTCAATTTTTCACAATCCTCTTGCTTTTGAAATACCTTGTAAATAGATGCACAATTTTATTTTTATATGAAATATAATATCATTTTCGATAATTATTTCTGTTACTTCATTTCATTTTTCTTGTTTATATGTGTAGGTATAAGTGTTTATTTGTACCCTCAATTTGATATTACCACTTGACACAGGACGTCACATGTAAGGGATATTAATTATTAGTTTTACCTTATAAATACAAAAATAATGACTATTCAAAAAAAAAAAATGTTTACTTAAATATGTCTTATTTTTGCACTTTGATAATGATTTGTCACAAAAATAATTTTACTTTACAGCAACAATTTGCTTTATCTTGATGTTGGATTGTTTATACTTGAAATGCTTTTTGAACTGTTTTTTTTTTTTTTTTTTTTTTTTTTTTTTTTGAGTGCTTAGTAAACAAAATAAAAATTGAGTTGTAATTAGTTTACTAACCACCGTCATTAAGTATGTTTTTCACTAATTTCGTTAACCATTACACATCGGAATTCACCGCCTTTTTAATCGACCACTAAAGGACACCAAATTTGTATGTAGACTAGAAATTGGTAGGATGTCAGACTGCAGCCGATTTTGATAGGAACTAGGCCGATATTCATCTGGAGTTTGTGAAAGCAAACCGCAGAAAATCTTCGCAAGCATAGCCGGTTACTTCTTATTCTTGTTCATACGCCAACAGGTTAATTTAATTTAATTGACAAACTTTCAGTGTTGGGAACCGTACCAGAACCTTCCTGTTCGGAGTAGAAACCAATTATCAACTCGACCAAACGGACTGGTGAGCGCGGCGTAAGTACGAACTAATTTACATTTATCGAAGTCTCATGGTTTAAAATCATCTAATTTTAGAAGCATCAAATCAATATAGCAATGTAATCTTCAGAATGGTCAGAGCCAAACCACGTTTGAGACATACTAGCAAAAAACGGAGAAAGTTTAGAAGTTATATGTTTTCATCAAATGTATATTAGCAGTTATTTTTAAATATTGAAGGTCATTTTATGAAGAACCGGACTAGTGAAATTCATTCGACACTATTGAAGTATGGGTACCTCTAAATTGATAACATTCCTCAGACTCTCGGGTATATTATTAAATAAGTTGAATTTCTGTACTGTTAGTGAATGAAAAGTTCATCATGGGTATTTACTTTATCAGTCACCTTATTTTACCCAAGAATAAAATCTCTGTCGCCTCTGTCGTGCAGTTAACAGTGTTAACAAAGATAGCAACACAATTAAAATGAGTACAAATTATAATTAACGTGTAATTACTTTTTTTTCTTCATACGTGATACTATTGTACAAAAAAGATATTATAACTCTTATTATTTAATATATATTATCCATCTATACGAGTATACCGTATGTGTTGGAAAGCATTGCTAATAGAGAATCAATGTTAAATATTATTCACTATATTAACTATACGCAATATGCTTAATAAAGAAATAAAAATAGTGGGGGTACACTTTAGTGTATCTGTTGTGTATGCTTGCTGGACTGTTTTGAACTGCATTAACATGTAATGAGGGTGAGTTAAATATGTTCATTGTTGTCTTCTTAAGCCTAGCATTACTTCTAACAATTGAAACTAATTTTTTTAATATTCCTTATTATTATGTATGTGGAATGTTTGAAAATAAATGATAGTATTTTATGAGCGGTATAACTTAAAACAACAATCCACACAAATTAAAAGAAAAATAAAACCCCAAAAAGAAAAAAATAGAATTCCGACAAAAAAAAAAGTTAAACAAACGGTTCGAATATTCCTCCATTATTTGCTAAATCATATCCGAGTCGATTGTAGAAATCTACCCGGGTATTTTCTAGCACTTGACGAGAAATATTCGCTCAATTGTCAACAATTCTTTGCCTTAATTGTTGTAAATTTTCATGCTTATTCCGCGAATATATCTGTGTTTTGAGAAAACCCCACAAAAAAAAGTCGTTAGGAGATAGATCTGGCTGGCCACTTGAAGGTTCCAAAAACACTCATAACACGTTCCTGGAAAGTTTGTTCCAGGAACAGCCTTACAGCCTTCATGGTATTGTGTGCAGGACAACCATCTTGTTGGAACCATACAGATTCCAGGTCTAAATTAGGAAGAGCTCTAACAGTTGGCAAAATATTATTTCGTAACAAACTCAAATATTTTTGAGAATCCGTCAATGAGGAATGGTCCTATAATATGGTCACCCAATATATTCCAGTCCAGACGTTCAGTTTCAGTATGTATGTGTATGTATGATTTTATAGTAAATATTTTATTTATTTATTTAACATTGATTCTCTATTGCTTTTGAAAACGGTCTGTATACACTATAAACAGAGACGATGTGATGTACAAGAGACAGATTTATCATCACACCACACACAGCAGCCAGCCAGCAATATCAACCAACATTATACAGACTTTAAAAAGTAGCTAATGATTGTCAGAGAAATATCCTCCAAAAAAAGATGAAAGAATTAAACAGCAACAAAAAAATCTTATAATAATTACATAATTAGTTATGCTTTAGGTGACAGTAAAAACTGACACTGAACTGGAAATAAATGTCTGTTGACGATGCTTTGCTCCTCTAATAATCTTTTTTCAGAAAATGAATCTTGAACGAGAATTACTTTATAAGATGCCAAGAAACATCAACCATTATGACCTATTCAGCCTAAATCAATCCAAGATTCTCTATCAATATGTCAAAAGAAATAGAATCCGTAATGTTTATCTGATTATCCACTAAATTTGAGATCGAATGTCAGGACTTTAATTTTAGGTCTGGCGAAGATCTAATGGATGATCATAATGGTGGGTTTCACTCTGATACCTACCAAACTGATAAAAAATCATCAAATTGAATCATCTAAATCGATCATAGATACTTTCCAACGCTTCCATTTTCCATAAATTTAAGTAATTCGATGAGTTTTTGTAGAAAATTGTTCAACAAAAATTAAACATTTCGAACAATTATTATCAATATCAACAGGATTTTATTCCGATTTTATTCCTCAAAATAATATTATTTTTTTTCGTGAAAAACGTTCGTCATTCAAAATGCTTTATTAAATAGAGTTTAGTTATTTAAAAATTATCCGAATTTTGATATCATATATCGTCAAAATTCGAGACTGACACGTTCATTGATAATTGCAGTGTACATATATAAACAAGTAGTGTCAATTAGCGATTTTATTGAAGTTATTTCACATAACCTTACGAGATATACTTAATTTGATAAATAAATAATAATAATATAATGATATGGTTTTTCCTCCGTTTCTGAGACTCCACTGGTCTATATCAAAGGCCACACACACATTAATGATGTGGATGGACGACAAGGAATTGTATGCAGACTAGAAATTGGTAGGTTGTGCGCCTACCCAATGGCTTATAAATAATGAATGTAAGTAGACGATTTACAAATATACATAACATAAATGTTAATAAAATTTTAAAATAAATATCAAGCTTGTATAAAATAATTTAAATATAAATACATAGTAAAAATTGGTATTTAGATTTAAATACTTCTATCTGCCATATATCGGCCAATGTATTCAAACATCATATACATTTGCTCATGGTTATGCAAAATGACTTGGAATAAGACATTTGAGATTAATGTCGTAAATACTTCTTTCCCAATTTCCAATTTAATCGTTTTCAAATTTCCAGTTGAAAATCAAAGTCATGCAATGATTACGCGTGCTAAAATATTAAACATGCGTATAAATTGTTTCCTCACCCACAATACATCGTTATACATAAACGTACAACACACTCTATACAAGTACACATAAAACTGTTATTTTCTACAGAAAAAAAAGTCAAGAAGCAAAGAATATATTATGATTGTTTAAAATATATAAATATAAAAAAATGAATTAATTACAGTCCTAGTTTGTAATATATTAAAATAGTATATAATTTTTGCCTTATTACCTTATTTTGGTTATGCTTCCATGATTTTCTTCATATTAATTTTTTCATATTTACTATGTAATTAAGTAAAACTGTATTTAATTATCATTTAGTTATTTTGTTTGTTTCTTGTGTATATTTTTATTTTGTTTTTTTTATTTTTTATATTAATAAATACATTTAACAGTGAAAAAGTTAGTTTTTAATATAAAAAAATTAAAGAAAAAAAAATTACTTTGAATAAAAAATAATTAACTATTACCATTTTTTTTTACATTCAAACTTATAATAATATTACTTACTACCTATTTTAAATAAAAACTTGGTAATTTTAAATAAACTTTTTATAAATTATATATCATTTTTAATAATAAATTTATTTTATTTCATATCAAATCTTTTGTCATATTATTTATATGTTGGATGTATCAAAAGAGGTAGTACTTTTACAAAGCAATCAATTGTGCGACAAGTTGTGACGACAATCCAATCCAAAGTGGATTTTATCGTCGAAATGATAATTGTATAGTCTATGTGGCATTGTCGATAAGTAAGTCACGCAACTGGATTGGATCTTTGTTAAAATTATGTTGTACTTACAACTGAGTTTGACCTACGAATGATTGCGTAGTGTGTGTAGTGAAGTCCTGAAGATGCCATCAATGTTTCATGTTCAGATCTATTGAGCGTAAAACACTAACTTAAATGTCTGGTCAATGTCCAGAACAATTTGTCCATCGACCGATTTACGATTCAGTGTGAATGGTATCATACTGAATGGTATCATTTTGTGTGAATGGTAGTGTAACTTAACCTGCCCGAGGAACTGGGAGGTTGCTGGTTCAATCCTCAACGGCGGTAGTTTGTCAATTAAATAAATTTTAAAAATAAATTAATAGGGCGGCGAATTCACTAAACTGTCGGCGTATGGACAATAATGAATGTAATAGGTATCACAATGGACCTCATATGGCCTAAGTGTATCCCATCCGGAGCAGCCTAGCCAATCTAACATAGAGTAGGTTGTTTTAATGAAAATTGTACGTGTTTTCATATAGAATACCTGGGCGACCAAGCTCTCCTCCGGACAGATGCGGAACGTTCAGATGTGTCTATTTTAAGTCCAAATTTATATATAAGATCTCAAAAATATCCAGTAAGTAGCTATTTTTTGTCGAGTTTATACAACATAATAGCACCAATGTCTTACAAGTTGTCTACTTTTCTATGCAGATAAAATGTCTATTTTTATTAAACCAAAATCACATTACCCCATCCAGGTGCAAAATTGGGCATTTTGAATTGATTAAGCAGTGATGTTTTTAATTTTTTTCTTCCGTAAACAAAGCACCCCGCACGTTTTGATAGAAAAATGGCTTTCTGTCAAATTCATAAAAACTCTTGGAAAATACTCTTTGTTCCATTCTGATCAAAAATTCTCATGGAAGCGACACATGTTTTCGGGTAATTTTTTAAATTTCGACAGAAAACCATTTTTCTATCAAAACGTGCGGGATCATTTATAGTCTGTTGTCAGTATATTCATAAAACAATCACAGTTTGCGGCGCCAAATTATCTCAAGAACAGAAAAAGCAAATGTATTGAAATTTAATATTGAAAAATTAAAATAATCAAACCGAACATGGAGGCTTTTTTATCTTGGTATTTTTTATACCAGAGGATCAAAATCCAAATAGATTAGATAAAAACATTGATTGAGGACATCGCGAACAAATAACTTCTGTAGTACTTTAATACGACATACATTTATTTATATTTCAAGTTCAGTGGATTAAAGATTCTATAACATAAAATGAACTCTTTAGTAATTATCAAATATTTTTAATATAAAAAAAAATTAATGTAAACGAATATTTTTTTGGTAGTTTGGGTAAAAATCAAATTCGATGTATGTATTATTTTCATATAATTATTTCTCTCTCTTATTATGGAATTTCTTACTTTTATAAATAATTAAGACTTTTTTTTTACTTCAAATTTTCTAAATAATTAATCTATATAAAAAAGATATTAAAAAAAAAAATATTTAGTGTTATTACTTTTTTCATCACCAATTTCTTCTAAATGAAATCAATAAAATAAATTTTTAAAAATGATATTAATGGTACACGATCAATTTTACATATTTATTATCATATTTAAGTCCCATGGATTTCTATAGTAGCCCTCAGTTTTCTTTCTCGTTTTGTATTCATTCGGTTTTGGAAAAAATGCTTCGAGTAATAGTTGTTACCTACTATATTTATAATGAAAAAATTTTATCCGGAGAATTTTTCGAAAATCGAATCAATAAGGCACAAATCAATTAAAAAATTTTGTAAAAATGACCTAGGCTTAGTACCTAGTAATTCCATTAAAGTATTTTTAGTAACGTTATTGTGAGTACTGAGGACCAAATACAAGTATCCACTACTATCAAATTACTTTAAGTACTTTACTAGGTATTTCCCAATTATTATTAGGTTGTCAAGAACTTCACGAAATACACAATATTAGTAAAATGAATCCTCAGATATCAGCTGAATTTTTTTGAGAATTTATCACCATGCCGTTTTTTAGAAAATCGATGTGTAAGTTGGAGAAATTAAACATGCATCTTCATAAACATGGTGAAATAAAATGCACGATTCCGACTGTTTTTACTTCGAACTCTCTCAATATAGTCACGGTTGTTCTGAAATTCGACACATACTTTCCTCAATTCCTTAAAATTAATTTTCCTTAACACTTTGGGAGAATGCCCATCAGGTTATAAAGTGCATTTTTTTCATGTCCGCAGCACAAGGTTATTTTTATGGTTCAGTTGGCATCATGAGTACCGGCGCGTTGTTTGAAAGTCGTTTGAAATTATATACTAGTATATTTATGATGACTAGTATATGTATGATAAGTTATATGACGAATGGGAACACTGACGACAACGGACAGCTGTTTTCAACAACGCGCAGGAGTACTACATATTTTTTTACACAAATAATTTTTTATATAGTTCTTTTCGCGCGGGTACCCGATTAGCTCAGTTTGGAAATACCTTAAAGTACTGTCCCGTTCTGGTTGATAATTATTAAAAGATTTTCATTAAGCAAGTGCTCCCATAGAATGAAAATGCTAAGTTTAATTAGTCTTTGGTATTTTCAAAGGACCACAAACTTTCGACGTTTATTCTTATCTAGAAAAGTATTTCGAAAATCATTTTTTTGTTTGTTTCAACATGAGCTTCAATTTAAATTCAATAATAATAAAAACAACAAATTCCATACTAAAAACATTTGTAACTGATTTAAAAACTGAATTAAACAATCAGACATAACACAAAAAATAGACAGTTCTCAGTCTGAGATGCAAATATAAAAGTGAACAAAATAAAATAAAAAACGCATGTAAATTGAAAAATATTTTTAAATATCTTCAATTTGATTGACAACTTCAAAAATAATAATAAATAAAATAAAATAAAAAAAACAATGAAAAAAGTCGAATATAATTCCAATATACTTTTAATGCTTGAGAATTTAAAAAAATAATAAAAACAAAAACTTCACAATCGTCACAAACAAGTCAAATAAAATGGCATTGCTATTATTTTGTTTACATACACGAGGTCCGAAATGTGAAAACTTTTCAAAATTCTATGATTATCAGTTGTCTTGGATAGAATTATTACTCAAAGTTTTTAGAGTAAATTGTTTAATATCACAGAAAGTAACTAATGTTACTTTCTGAAGTAGAGACCTGAAACTTGGAGGGTGTGTTCTTTGTATGACGTAGGCATCCAATAAGAAAGGATTCTCCAAAATTCAACCTCTACGGGGGTGAAAAACGGGGGCGAAGTTTTTATGGGACAACGTGATTCCTTGGTACAATCTACTTCAAATTTTGCATAAACATTCAATATATTTACTTAAATACTAAGTAATATAAGGTCTGTAAAATTACAATTTTCCTAGGTGAAGCTGCGACGAGCAGTGCTAGTGCTCTATAACCGTTGAATGTAGAGCAAATTTTATAAATTAAATAAATACAAATTTCTAAAAAATTAATTGGAATACCATATTTGATAGGGACTAATAAATATTACGTATTGTGTATAAAAAAAAAGTAAGTATAACATACATTTACAATACATTTGATATTTATAATAGCTGTTAGTTGACTGTCAAAAGTAAAAATAATCAAGTTAAAAATTTTTTTGCACATTTAACTGAAATGGTTGATAGGTATTATTTTTAATTTCTAAATTCTCAATTGTTTTATAAACGTTAGGTTAAAAATTTGTAATTTCAAAAAGGTCCTTTAATAATTTTCAGACAAAGCTGCACATCATAATTCAAACTGGATTTCAGATAAAATAATCTAGAGCACGGTAGTGCGCAAGGCCGAGTTTAAGGTATAATATAATATATAAAGTTTCAACCCCAAACGATTCACAAAGACCAACAATTGAATTGTTTCGTAAACAATGATTTACTGGAGTTAGTATAATTAATCCGATATCAAGTTGATATGATTTAAAAAAATTATTTAAACATACGAAGAGGTCCTAAGAGTAATTTAGTTTCTTGATTACTCTACTGATTGATTTTTATAATAAATAATGCCAAATTAAATGCTTAATTTGACCATAACGTACGCTGCGGTCGACTTGGGAATCCCCAACATAACCATCAAAAATTTGGATGGAAGTAGATTTGTTAGTATTCCAATACCAATAGTATCCATTTTGAATTAGATTTGATTAAAAATGTTGAATATTTCATTCTTACACAAAAGTACAGAGATGAAACAAAATATTGTGTAGTACACTTCCTAAAAATTGTTCCAAATCATAAGTTAAACTTAATGCTAATCGAAAATGATATATTGATTATCGCAATGTTTTTTACAAGGTCATATAGAAAATCATGAATAATAGTATATTGTGCAATAATTGTTCACTCATTCGCTTGAGTGGGTAATCGATAACACCACACGAGTTGTAGATACTATTTTGTTTACTAAACGCGTGAATAGTTCTATTTTAGCACCCGTTCTTTCGGGCGTTAAATGGCTGTTTGGCTATTCAATTATTACCAGACTACTTAGATGTACTGCAAATATTTATTTGCGTGCGGAAAGTTTACTTTCGATAAGCATTAAGTATTTTGCCTATTCAATAATTGAATAGGCAAATATTGATTGACCGCACGGAAAAGCGGCCGGAAAGATACCGTACTTTTACCGCATGAGTAAAAAAAAGAACTATTACAAAACTGAAGATAAGTCCTTTAAATTAACTGTAATGAAACATCGACCAAAATTGTGAATAAACCTATTTAAGATATTATATTATTTCAAGTAAATAAACAGAAAATTAATTCATTTCAAACGAGAGATTTTATCCATCCACACAAACAAATAAACAAACGGGGCTATAGAAAACCAAACAACCAACAAACACACACACACACACACACACACACACACACAAGAGCAAACGCAACATTAAGAGTAAGCAAACGAACGCGTGGTATTGTAATCAGAAAACTAAAAAATGTAAAAATATAAATTTATTATTCCAAGCATATATTATTATCAAAACAAACGATATTATATATATACACACATATATGGTTATCTCATTTTAACATACATAAACGACCATATAGTATGGACTTTGTTTAAAGATTAATTTCTTCAGTTTGCCGAGTTGTCGAACAATTGATAGTGATGAATAGGTTAGACTCAAACGACGAAGGTCGAATAATTTTACACGTTAATTTCGCGTCTTTACTGCTTTCATGCTGTTCGTGTTTATCCTGTACATCTTCGTTTCACTCTCTCTCTCTCGTCTTTCTTTTATGTATCCTTATTATAAAACTTCGTATATGTATGTATGCTTTATTATAGATGTAACCATGTTTCTCTGTTAGTTTAAAGTTAGCTCGTTTTTGATTAACTTGAATAATAAATAAATTATAAAAATTGAGACTGAATACAGTATGTTTTTATTTTTTAGCAATTATTAGTATATTTTTAAGAGATTATTTAAACATACTTGTAGAATTTGTTTCGTTCTTGCTGTGAGGTTTTTTTGATGTGAAAACGTCTATAGCGAGGCTATACAAGTATGATTTTATATGGGGAGTGAATTAAAATTGCTGATATAGTCGGCAATATTCGACAGTCGTGTTTTAAATGGGAATTTAACATTGTATATGAATGAATATTCATTGCTATTGTATACAGGCAATGATATATACTGATAAGTATAAGTATATTATATATGTATCATTGTATGCAAGTATATAGGATATATTTTCACATCAAGTTTGAGTCGTGAGCTTAAAACTTTTTTTAAAATGAATCTGAAAACCCTTGGTCTAAGCAAATCGCACTATATATTATTGTTGACATATGTTTCAGTCTTCATTTAGTATGATCATTTTCAAAACAACTATTTCAAATACAGTTTGATATTTGTCTTCATTATTTTAATGTTCTATCTTTCTTAGATTTCAGCCGTTTATTCTTGGCCATTTTTAGAAAACTATAGAATTCCGATATATTCACATAATAGAAAAATACGACTAGTTAAGGAGTGAATATTTGCGCCATTTTATGAGAAACCGTTTCTTAAATGGCTTTTTTTTTTAAATTCACCTTCGTGTCAATGATACAAGACAATAGAGGTATTTAAACGATACTTATTATGAGAATATTTTTGTTTCCGTAGAGAATAATAAATTGAAATTTTAGAAATGTCATGAGCAAAAAAAAAAACCAGGATTATTTTTGCTTAAGATAAAAGAAAATATTGGTCTGCAAATAATTGTCAAAATATGTACTCTAGTACATTTTTAAGAAGTAGTCAATTTCGATAAATTACACCATTTAAAACTTATTGTTAGGTAAACAAAAATTTCCCGGATATAGGAAAAAGGATGATGTTTATGGTTAGTAAAAAAAGTGAAATTCGAAGAAATTTTAACGAAATGATTTTTGGAATCATTCCTTAAATTTTTTCTAAATTTTCACTTCAAAGTTAACCTGATATCTTGTATATGAGATTAGAAAATTCTCGTATAATATATTACAAACACTCCAAGTAATAATTTTTCTAAGAGTCAACGACTAAACGATTAGTTTTCATCAGATCAATCTTTTGGAAACAACTTACAAACCTATTAGAAGTATGCTTGAATAAAAAATTTAAACTCGTTAATATTTCGTTTTTTTTCTGAAAAATTTACAAGTCAAATGAATAAACGACCTACATATTTTTAAAGAAATTAGTTTCTATTTTTTTTATGCAAACATTTTATATGCACTAATAATATATGCAAGTATTTTTTTAACATACGTTTGCATATTATAAAATTCATCCTCGTTATGATATTAGATAAACTCTATTATTTATAAGAAAAATAAATGAGACACACAAAATGAATGCTGTCGTGAAACAGAATATTCGATTCTCAATCAAAGCAAAACATTTTGTTTATATTTCAAACTAGCTGGCCCACAACAGACATTGTCCTGTGTAAAAATCCCATAGAACAAAGTACTTGATGTTTTCCCCGAATTTTCAATTTTCCGGAAAATTTTTCCAATTGTGGACTATTCTTTTCCTAAAAACCTTATTCAGGCTATTACGAAAATTTTTTGTTTTTAAATTAGCTACATCGGTCCAGCCGTTCTCAAGGGATGAGCTTACCAACGAACAGCATTTATTTTTTATTTATACACTGATAGAAGGAATTTGTTTAAATCAAGAAAATATATTTTCTTCAAAATATTTGCTCCAATAAAGAAACCCTTGTTTTCATTCAAGACTACGCAGTCGAACCAAAAACATATGTTTAGTTGAGCGAACAAACTAAAATTCTTGAACGGTGTTTAAAATTTTTTTTTAAATTCGTTAGTCTTGGCCTAAGAGACTCTTTTTTGGCCAAATACTCTTGTGACTCTTTAGTCAAGAAAATAAAATTATTGTAAAAAAAAGTAATTTTCTTAAATTAAAATATAAATAAAAAACTCAAGAAGAGCATGTTTATGCAGCTTCTTCATTAGTTCTTCTTTAAAACAGATTTATCATTACTTCTTTAAAAAGCCTCATTTGTTTGGATTAAACAGATGTTTATTTTGGACCGAAATTTTAGTATCTTGGTCCAAAGAAATCATCATTTCAGTTAAAGAATTTCTAGATTTTTGAGTCAAGAGTTTATCTTTAGTTAAGGTAATTTTGTCAAGTCAAAACTATAAATGTCATAATACTTATTTTCTTATAGCAAATATATAATATGTCTTATCTTCCCTATATATGAGAGTCAGAAATTTCTGGTTTAAAAACATTTTCTTATTGCAAGAAATTACTTCTATCAGTGTAGATAATAGATTTTTTGCCACAATTACACAATCTTTAATTTATCTTTTCAGACAAATACTTCAGAAATAGTAATTTTTAAAGACGGTCCTTAAAAATTTCAACGTCCATTAGACAAGCGACAAAATTATGTGTAAGATTTGGTTATTAATCGACATAATCAATTGGCTTATCATATTTCAGCTAGTGACAAGTATACTTACAATGGCAATTTTATGTTTCAAATGGTTTTCTAGTTAAATGATATTTAACAAATAAATAAATAATATTTTGTTATTATGTAAATATTATTATTTTTTTAATAAGATTAAATGTGTTTGATACAAGGATTTTCCTGACGTCATAATGCATCTTATTATTATTATTATTATTCGTAACAAACGTAAATATAAAACTTATATTTATTTATTTATGATGTAGTTAAAAGTTTTTTAAGACATTAAAATATGTACAAATTTATTTATGATTATATTGGTTAATATAATAATTTTATCGCTTCAAGTCTTTAAAAAGTCAAATAATAAACCATTTCTTTAAGGATGAAAAATGCAATATTTTTAATATCCTTTTTTTATATTCACAGATTAAAATATTTTTTTAATAGAATATTGAATTACTATTTTTTAACTATTTGAAATAAATACTTGATATATTTATGTATACTTACGCGTTCGGTTACGTAAGACAAATTCGAAAGGACTAGCCTGATACTTTATAGACAAATGTCATTTAATTTAAATTAAATATTAATAAGAAAAAATTAACACGTTAAGCAGGAATCGAATGGAATTAGACAAATTCCATTTCGGTTACGTAAGACAAATTCGAGAGGACTGGCGTATACTTTATAGACTAATTGAATTTTTAATTAAATATTAATAAGAAAAAATTAACTCGTCAACCAAGAATCGAACCTCGGTCCTCTGAATACCTAGTCCAGCGTGCTTACCGCTACATCAAAGACGATTCTGATCATTGACAGTATTACTTCTGTTGTCAAATATCAACACTATTATTCATATATTTATTATTTGTGTATACTTAAGCGTCAACAATACAATATTTGTCAAATTCCATTTCGATGACGTAAAGTTGGCTCTAATTGAAAGCTGCACTTGTGCTGTTACACTTAAAACTGTTACACTTTCGCATTAAACGGCTCTATAGACAAAAAAAATTTTTTAACAGAACATATATCTGACAAGAATAGAGCTGTTTTCCTTGAAATATTTTATGAAGCAATACAAGAGCATAAGTAGGATTAGAAAAGTAGGATGATTAATTGTCCAACTACGTTTCAAATCAGTAAACTTGTGTTCAAAATAATTTTTAAGTAAGAATTTTTTAATGTCAATGGAGATCATTTTATTTGAGAAAAGATATTTAAAATTTTCCCTTCTCACAGTTTTAAATAAAGACTTTAAACTAGAAATATTCTGTATTCAAATGATCACAAAAGTAGCGCTCATTTTTCAAAATTTTCTAATTGATCTATATCTTATTTATGATTTATGCATTGAGATTTCGAAAAAAATGCTTCGGACAAAAGTTGTTCATTAGAAATATAGTTACAACTTTTATTCGAAAATCAATTATGAAGTTTTGAAAAATGACCAAGACTTCTGTCGCCCCTAGTACATATAAGGTATATAAAAGACAAAAGATTATATTATAAAACTAGTAATGTAACAACTAACTGAGTTAATTGTTTGAATACCCAGTATATACTGAGTTGTAAATAATTGTTTGAATTGTTAACAATTTTTGAATTGTCCCAGAATTTAAAAAAAATCTTTTGTGGTTTTAAAGATCGGCATATTTTTCGCTTTCCGAGGAACTATAAACACAATTTATTGGAAAAATATTGAGTTTATGCAAAAAATTTTCAAACAAAAGTTGTTTATTTTAAAGAGAAGGAGATTTTTTGTAATATAAAAACTTTATATTATATTATATATTTATATTTTATATAAACTTTTGTAATATCTCTTACGGTTTCAAAGGTATGTAGTTTTGCCCATTTTGCCTAAACATGGTCCGATTTTGCCTATTAACGAACTTGGCTCTAAAACCCTTATTTTTGGGCTCTAGTACACAAAAACAAAATTTCAGTCGATATTCGTGTTCACAGACGGACATGCGAAAATGGCCGAATTAGGCCATTTTATGAACACATATGCCAAACATCCATGCCTACAATCAATATTTTCAAGCGTTAAAAAGTCGGGACTAAACTTAATATACCTTGTATATTTACATATACTGGGTATAAAAATAAAATAAAGAATAAAATTTAAACTTAAAAAACTAAAAAAAATAAAAATTACATAAAACGTTTGTTACAATCACAAAATAATAAATCACGTAAATCTCTGTTTCCCGTTCGGTTCGTCGGTTTAAATATACGGACAAGTAAGTAAAGTAGAGTATCTTTTTAAACAAAAATAAAAGAAGAACTACTCTCACTCTATCGGATATATTCTAACCCATAACGAACGAACGAAAAAAGAAATGTATCTATACTTACCACCAACTAACTACCTACTACACCACATAGCAGAAGAATCACCATCAGCATTGTTACCGAGCTCCTCATCAAATGATTAAGCAGAATAAAGAAAAGATATGCGAAAAGCTTTAGTGTCGGTCGATCGGTGAAGTAGAAGGTGGTAAGGTTAGGATAACAATAGCGGAGTAAACTGTATAACTACAAAGACAATCTCCTGGTGTGATAAACTTGTGTAAATTAACCAGGCGAAATCACGCGACACTCTTTCTTTTTTTATTGCTATTATGTTCAACATATACACTACTATACTTACTTACGACCCTCTTTCCTCTCATTTCCATGCTTTGCACACCAAGTACCGTATAAAACCACCATACCAGCACCGCATCTCTAACCGAACACAGTATTCAAAGAGAGTGAAGACCTTCTTCGTTATTTCGATTAAAGCTGGACTAACCCATTCTTATTACAAGAATTTATATTATAACTTACATATTATGTATTAGTGACGTAACGAATATTCGCATAGTTTTGACATTCGCATTCGTATTCGCAAGAAACGATGTGAATGTTTGACGAATGTATTTTACAAACAAATAGGAAATAATATATAGATGGATATGGAATGATAATACAACTGATACGATTTATATATTTTTTATTTACCTATATTTGAATAAAAAAATTATTATGAAACAGTTTTGAGGTAGGCAACTAAATTCTACATACTTTCTCGTTTGTTTTTGTTAGTCACTTAAATATATTTGCTTTAGGTTGGTTTTGGTACATTGTCGCGAAGAGGACTAGATTCTAGATGATTTCGCATAGTACTAGGGGTCCTTCCTTTGCGAGAGTATTTTTTACCACACAACTTGTATTTCACATTTTCAGCGTCATAAATTGTGAAATAAGTCCAAACTTCGCTATAAATATTCACATTCGTTACATCACTATTATGTATATGGTAATTTCGTACGTAACAAGAAATAATGGAATTTTTTCGTTTTATTTTACACAAAATGACAGTTTGAATAAAGTTTTATTTTTAGTTGTGATATGGAAATTGTATCAATGAGACGTTTTTCCATGAAAATTCTAGTCCTACAAAAACAGCAGAGTTAAATGTTTTGGAAGAAATCGTAAAAACTAAAAATATCCAGAGTAAAGTGGAATTTGACGTTTTCACGATTTTTTAGTTCCTATACATCTAAAATTTCAAGAGCTTAGCATTATCTGTTCCATGAATATAAAACTCGACGAACTAAGAAGTGTTCCATAATGTGAGAATTCGATTAAATTCCAACATGGCATCCAATAAGAACGTTTTTGGTCTATTCGATAATTTCAAATGACCAGTTGAATTTCTAAAAGCAATCATTTTGACACATGGAATTAATTTGAGTAAAAACAGGAGTTAAGTTAACTAAGTATTAGCAGATATTAGCATCTGCAATTACGGAACTTATTAATTTTATCATATTAATTTTATTATATTTTTTGTATTAATTTTAGCATCCGCATTCGCAATAAGGCTTTTTACGGAGCTTTTACAGATGTGGATGTTGCTTCTTTTGTTTAGCATTTCTGATTGTAAATAAACCACAACGCGTTTAAACGTGTTATTATATGGATGTTTTTTTATTTAATTCAACAATGTACATTATTGCTGACAAGTGAACCGACAATGCCACCACCGATTCAGAGTGTGACGTAGTCTTATTTTAAACTATATGAGCATGCCTAAAATAAACATCAATGTAAAATATTCAATAAAACATACTCTCGAAAGTCCCGTACAACCACATCTTCGAGGAAACATCTAAAATCCATGAACTCTGAGCAGTTTAGCCTGTTTAGCGCGGAATTAATCTATGAAAAGGAACCTGAAAAGGCAGCGACATTACTCTTTATTAAACATATTACACCAAATTTTAAATGTTCATACTAAAAATTTGATTATAATATAAAGATTATTAAAACCTATTACCATATTTTAAATTAAGTATCTTTATAAAAAAAAAACTTGACTATAAATCCGCATCCGCGGGTGTCAAAAATTTCGCATCCGCAACATCCCTGGTTTAAACAACGGTCACACGATATGAAGAACCAGTAAATGTCTAACGTTAGCATACCGTCGTAGCATCTTGTAGAAACGGCTTTAGAATATAATTCATTACGTAAACAATGCAGAATTTAATTACTTCTATCTTTGCTTTGCTAAGATTTTAATTGGTACACTTTGTGTTTGAATGCCTCACTCGCTATTTCAATAGCTACAGCAGAACAAAACAGTGAATGTATTATATGGTATTCTAGAGCTAGACTAGACTTCTTGACCATGATATTATGATATGATGCAGTACGTACAGTTGAGCGGGTTATATCCACCATACTCTTCTGTTGTATATTGGTATAGTAGTTATAAATGATGACGGTATGCATGTGCATTTAGAAAGATAGTTCTGGCGACTGGTTACTTTTAACCATAATAATATTGAATTGTGGCGGCGCGCTGTCTTCCATTGCTTAGATACTTCTCACTATACTAATATTGAATATATATATACATACATACACATATACATGTATAAGTATTTATATACATACACAATTCATTTTGAAGTCTCATCTTAAAGAAAGAAGTGATTCTAATGGTTTTCCTTTGTATCAGTTCCCATAAAGCTGGTTGTGGTACAAGGTGTTTTAAAATGCATACTTTATTTTGAACGTATATGAAACGTATAGACACGATAATACGTGTTAGCTTAAAAGAACATCGAATCTGAAGGTTCATGTGCCGGACTTAGCATTCTCAATAATAAAACATTTAATCTATCTAAAATCTAAATTAAGACTGAAGGATAAGACTGAATTTTCTAGCCCAGTGTGCTTACCGGTACACCACGAATGATCTTGATGAATAAAATGAATCAATCTTTTCATTTCATTGGCAGTATTATTGACAGGATCATTGTAATCATTGCACTTATTATGTGGACTATTAACTTTTGTGGAATAATAAGTTAATGTTGACTACAAATTAACAATGTTAATGATATGAAAAGATTGACGGGCTAGAAATCAAAGGTTTCATCTCTGGTGGATGAGTTAATTTTTTCATATGCAATGACATATTTGTATATATAGTACACACTAGTTCTTTCATACTATGTCTTACATTATCTAAATGGAAATTGACATTAGTCTTGTATTGTGATGCCTAAGTATACACAAATAATACCGGTGGATTTTGATGTCTTGATATACATATCAAGTGCTCGTCTCAGAAAACAGTTTTACGAAAGCCTTCATATTTCGAAATATAGGACCTAAAAAATATATCTTTCGTAATACCTCACTATCTGTTACTTTATCGGAAGTACGTTCGTCAATATTATTTTACAATTAGTATAAAATTTCTTACAGAACGTTTTTGTAACAACAATTAAGACTCGGAAATATTCACTCAATAAAATTTCTCACTGCTTTCATTATTTCCCAAAATTTGATGTGAAGACATCTATCGCGATACTATACAAGAATGCGTTTATATGGGGAGTGAAATGAAATTTCAGATTCGACTGTCATGTTTTTTATGTAACAATTGGTTATGTGACAGTCGGAAATTATCGGTATTCGTGTTTTAAATTGGAATTTAACATTGTATATGAATAGTGAATGTAAAAATTTTCTCTCAGAAAATCAAGAAAAAGCAGCAAGCAGAAAGTAAAGTTAAATAAAAGCTTGGTGAAAAAATACTTTCACCCTTGGTATTATTCTTTGGTGATATTTTTATTTTATTCTCTGTAATTTGTAGTCAAATAAATTACAGCACAATTATTTAATGTTTTAAAGTTTCAGTTATTTTTAAGTGGTTTAACACTTGTAATAAATTTATTTTATTTTTTTAAATATATTCTTCTACTTAAAATAAGTTTTTCTTTACAACAATATATTCCCGTCTCTTTTCCAGTATTGTTTGTTTGTTGTTTATTAACGAATAACAAACAAGCAAACATTGATTGTGTGATTCATTTTAATTTACTATGCAATAGATTATTCTAATAAATACACTTACCTTTATTATATACAGAATAGTGTAGAATTATTTAATGAAAATTTAATGCATATACAAATTTATAATTATTTAGAAAACATTGAGGCATGCGTTTAACCCGTCCCAGCCTAGCTCCGGCTTAGCGCCGGGTACAGTGATTAGATACGCCAGTAAAGCTCTCAGTGATTTTTACCGACTTCTTCAACTATCATCGGCATATTTCAGTCAATTTACACAAAACCTCAATGAATTATACACCTAAACCTTCCTTATGGAATCACTCCGCTCATTGTTGAAAGCCGTATGAAAATCCCTTCGGTAGTTTTTGAGTTCATCGACAGACAGACGCGGCTGGGGGACTTAATTTCATACTATGTAAGAATTAACTCTTTAATCGAAGATCTTCGTAACTATTTTCTAATCCCTGTATATCATCAACAAAAAATGTTGATAATTTCAAATTCGATAAGGAAAAAATGAATACTTAAATATAAAACATTTCCCAAGTAGCTACAGGATGGGCAATAAAATCGCCGGAAAAATGCCAAATCTATTTAAGAATTTCAAAAACTAATAAACTGAATTTCCAGGTCTATAAAATTGAATCATGCCCCGTGGTTTCGTACTTGTGGCTTGGTGTCGTTCATGTATACAACGCAGAAACGATCTTCTAACATTAAATACCAGGAATGGAACCTCGGGCCTCTAGATATCTAGACCAGCGTGTTAACGCTACACCAAAGACGACTCTGACGTAAGAGGTAACTTTTTTTTTCTAACGTTCGTTTCAATATTGACGCAATAATATTGCGTCCGCATTCTAATTGTAGTATGGAAACTCTCTCTATTCACATTATGAAATTACTTTTGACCTACCTTGTAGTTCATATTAAAAATTAACATATTTCTATGTATCATCCTGTATATAATTCATACATACATACATATATACCATACGAATGCGCCATTTTATCCTACAGAATAGCTGTATTCATACAGTAAGTACTCATTATAAGAAGTATTATGTATAATTATTTATAAAATATATCCATATATATATATATATATATATATATATATATATATATATATATATATATATATATATATATATATAAATATATATATATATATATATATATATATATATATATATATATATGTATATATATGTGTGTGTGTATTCATAATTTAGATTAATTAAACAGGTAATAAAATACAAACAGTGTGGTTCAAATCAAATATATGAAAAAAAAAGAACGAATGTGTTATTAATGTTCTGCTTCTTCAGAACCCAATCAACAACCTAGAGTAGGTCCTGATCTTTTCTAAAAACTTTTACCAACCTGATCTTTTGGTGATGATCGTTTTTCAGTCCTTAATTTTTAGAATGGTAACATTATTTGCAAAGCAGCTAGCCCATCTAAGTAAGGGCCTGCTAACGTATATAATGGTTGTCTTTTCTTCCATACTTGTGACATGGCCAGCAATTTTGCAATTTTATGAACTACAATATTGATCTTTACTCTCCTAGTTTTTTTTAAAATTCTGTCGAGTATTTTTCTTAATACAACAGATAATAGTTGGGCGGGCATGAAGTTTTACATGCTTCTAATGAGATAGAATGATTACTATGCTATTAATTATCTCGGTCAATAATTCTGAAACTTCGGGATTTATTAAAAAACGTTATTTTTAGCCTGTGAAAAATAATGAGCAAAATCTGTCGAAAAGTGATTTCATGCTGGAACATCCTTAACTTTTGCAAGACAAGTGAAAGATTAAAAATTTTGAAAACATTATACAAATTATTTTGTATCATACTGTACATATTGAATATGTGCAATGATTTATTTACAAATAAAACTTTGTATTAAAACAAATAAATAATAATTACATATATGAAAAATATTTTTAATTGACTTTTTATACAACAAATATCATTTTTCTTGGTTCCAACTGGTCCATCGGTCCTCTATATATATGTATTAATAATAATGGTATTTTAGTTCCGTTTCTAAGACTCCACGGTCTATAGTAGAAGCCCTCTACATCATTATTTTTTTAACTTTTAATGAATATAACTATAGGTAAATTTAAACAAAATAGCACTAAAATTTCCGATCGAAATTTCCAAAATTTAATCTATCAAGAAAATTTAATAAGGTTTTAATTTGATATCTTACACAGTTTTTGTATCACCGATTTTTATGATACAAAAATTTGTATCACAAATGATAATTATATGATAGTTAATGAGAACTCTAGGTTTTTGAATTAATATTTCAAATTCGCCCCAATACCTAGATTTTGTTAACATAAGTAATTTACATCCAATTATAAATTGGAATTAAAATTAATATAGTAAATTCTTCAATTTTTGGCCATCAAAAATTAATTGAGAGTATTATACGTATCTAAGTCCGTAAAATTAAAACATGGATATCAGTTTTGACCTCTTTACCCCCCAATAAAACATGAATAAATCCACAAAAAAACAAAAATATTTATAAAGAAAATTGTAAAAAATACAAAATTATAATAATAAAACAATAAATATTAAATTTATCGTTCTAAGTTTGGATTCAAAAAACAAATTCATTTATTTCCTCTTGAACAAAAAAAAAAGAAAACAATATTCAACAAATACACACATCTTTAGCAGCGCAGTAGCAATGAGAGATGCAAAAAAAACAACATTCAGTTGAATACCATTAACAACATATACAAAAATCGTATTGTTTTTTACTAGCAAAAAAAGTATTGGAAGGAAATAAAACAAAAAAATTGGAAGAAAGGACGAAAAAACATCGTTTATGTGTTTTCTACAAGCAATTTGCAAGATATTAAAAGTGGAAATTATTACCATTTTGGTTCTTGCACAGTTTTCGGGAGATATTCAGTAAAAAAATGTGTGTCATACAGTGTATAGACAAAATGTATATACACATACACTCCCATTCATAAAAATTGAACCAGTAGAATGTGACACTTCTAAGCGTATATATTACTAAATATCTGTATAATATTACATACAGGAACAGTTAGAATGTTTCAACTAGGTCAATTTTTATGAACGGGAGTGTACATTATATGATTCAGCGAAACAGACAGAAGTTTGCCTGTCACATAAGCAGTATGACTACACTCTGCAGTGGAAATTTTGTTTTTGCGTGATATGATTTTTAGATATTGCAAGACAAGACAATATTTTACATTATAGGGTGCATTCGTTATGGACACGCTCACACGCTTATAAGCACAAACTATTGGTGTTCATGTTGGCCTACAAACACTTAGAATCGATTAGAAAATATCGTTCGTTTTGGATGTTGTAAGCGTTAGTTTATATCAACATGGCGACTTATATCGTCGAAAACAACAGAAATAGTATACGTTTTACTAGATTCTGTATCATTTACATCGATCGGAAATGATCTGCGTAAATAGTTAGTCATTTTTACTGACTTGTCAACGATTTTAATTTTAAGTACTTTAATAAATATGACAAATGTTTGGGTTGCTTACGCTCATGTAGCATTCGTTTTGATAAATAGTAAGATTTGGCGCACACAGTTTTGCTGCCCTACCTCTGGGGAGTAAGCGTCTGTGAGCGCGAGATCTACCTCATGAACTCAGCCGTAAGCGTGATTTTTTGACAGCGCCAAGTCGAACGCTGAAAACGACGATTGAGCGCGCTGAAAGCGTGTGAGAGTCCAAGACGAATGCACCCATAGAAGGATGAATGATCGTTATTATTTTGGTAAATAGCCACACCGCCAAATCTCTACATTGAAACTTGGATGTTGAAAAACATTGCCTGGTCACGATATATTCCACTAACTCAGATTCTAATGTAAATAATGGATTTAATGCCAATCTTTCAAACTAAAATTTTGACGGAAGAAGTGACTCTGGTTCTATTTCTACTATGACATGAAATGTATCATTAGTTTTAGATACCATAGATAGTAATTTTCTATTGTACTTTTTTATTACTATATAATTTTATTAAAGTTTTGTGTCTTAATCGTTGATGTGAATGTACTGTGTACACTTCAACAATTTTAGAACTTCTTATACAAGCGGTAAGTACCACACAATAATATAAAATCGTTATTTAACACAACGCCAGTCAACCACTAACTCTTTAAATACTAACAAAAAAGTAAAAAAAAATACAAAGTAAAAACAAAAGTAAAAACGCCAACAAGTATAGGCACAGATTTGGCGTTTAAATGGTCGTTATAATAAAACAAATGAACATACACAACATATTATAATAATGGGCATTCGGACGGACGGACGGACGGACGATGGTGGTGGTGAGCCACGCATTCATTGTATTAAAATGCTAATTTCTTATACACTTCTCATTTTTAAATAACAACAAAAACAACACACACGAGTATCTACCGATAAATTGTGCTTTTCAAACGAAGTGAGACAAAACGAACATTAAGCTAGCTGGTAGCACAAGCTACCAATAATATTACCAGTATTATTGGTAAGTTTCATCAGTAGCGGGGAAAAATTAATGAAATTTAGCTTAAAGTTCATTTGTTAGCTTAAGTTTATCTTAGGTAGACGGAACTTCTATTCTGTAATGAAAGCTGGTTTATTAATATGCAGGAAGTTTAAAAATGCGTTACAGAAAAAAGTTCATATGTTGTGTATATTTTTTTTTCTTTCCAAATTTATACCATTAAATTGAAGCTTTTTCATAAAGGTCTAATTAATCATTTTCAAATAACTGTATACATGATTTAAAACCTGATCTTATACGAATCTTTTACGAAGGGATAATGCCATTTTTGATTAATGAAAAATTGGGCCTGTTATTTTGTTGATACTCATTTTAGACTCAAAAATTAGGTATAGTGTGTTGTTTTTCCTGTTTATAGATAGATCGATTGTAGAGGGTGCCCTGGACGGGGCTGCCCTGAACACTTCGACCATAAGGTCCATTGTGATGCCAAAGGATGTGAGTGGAGTGGAAGGAACTTTTGTGTATAGACTAGGAATTGGAAGGATATGCGGCTGCAGCTGACTATAATAGGAACTATGCCGATATTCATCTGAAGTTCGTGAAGAAAACTGCAGAAAACCTTCTCAAGCATAGCCGGGTACTTCGTTCTTGTCCATACGCCGACAGTTTAGTCAATTAACCGCCCCCGTTTTTTTTCTTAATAATTGACAAACTGCCGATGTCGGGATTCGAACCCATATCCTCCCAGTTTCCAAGTAGGCATACTGCGCAGACGTAACGCCTTAGACCGCTCGGCCACTTGGACGGGTTCCTATTTATATAGAAATTAATGGAATTTGCTCGACTTCAAAGAGGAAATTGTTACTGTGCAGCAAATAGCAAAAATTTCTTATGCGAGACATTATGTAAAAGAACAATTAAAGTCGAAAACACTTAATCTTTGTAGAATAGACGAAAAATATGCACAGCAATATTTTCAAGAATTGAGCCAATGAAAACTGCTATTTACAGTGGAGTGTATTTTTAAATTTTAAATTTCATTCGCACTTATCCTCATTTGGTTTGTTACTTCATATGAATACGCTACTGATCGAAAGACAATATCTTTTATTATTACTTGTCTCTGTAAATTCAACGAGAAAAGTATAAACTAAAATCTATAATAAAAGTTCCAAATACAAATGCATACATAAAACATGCATTCAAACATATATAGTGACTACACTACACACATTCATGAAGAGAGTGAAACACAGATTAAATGAAATAAAACCGAAATGACAAAGTCAAGTAACAAACAACAAAAACACACACACAAAAAAACGGGAAGAAAAATAAGATCACATAGGCAGATAACATTACACACAGAGAATTTATACAAAACACAAAAATTCTCATCTCTATTCACGCTATTAAATATTATTTTTGCAATATATTAAAAAAAATAACAGCACGGATTATTATTATTCATGAACTATAATAAATGTTGAGTGTTTTAGCGAATTTTTGGAAGAAAATGTGTGAGCTATTGGTTTTGTACCGATCAATGAATTTCGGAAAAATTTCTTCGAATGTCCATCGAATATACCAAGTAGATGTAAAAAATTACCTTTATTAAAAATGATGTCTGCAAATGTGCCTTCTATGCACTATAAAAGCCGTAATTTTTCATTAATACTCAAATTCGGTCAAGGAAAAAGGGGACTTAGAGGGTGGAGTACACACCAAATTGGTATTTCTCTTAGTATTGGAAAAATTAGAATAAATAGTAAGGTTAGAAACACATTCACAGTCGCAATCGAAATTATTCTGAACTTATCTTCTCTTGACCTATGGATTGAAGCGGAAGCCTTGGCTGCAAACCTGAGAATTCAAGACGAAGGACTGCGGGGAGAACAGAAGCAATCTATGGCCAAATGCAAAAGGTGGAAAGAGAAATTCCTCTCTCATAATTAAAAATGAGTAATACAAGTGGAAGCCTAAGACTTCAGAGGCAATATTAGAGATAGGCAATATTAGGGATAGAGAAAAAGGGACGGAAGAGACTATCAGCTTCCCGCAAGAATCTCTAGTATGCTGCACGGATGGTTCCAAGGTAGAAAAAGGTGAATCGAAGGGCAGAGTGTAGTATGGCAAAGATTTTTGCCATACTCTTGGTGGCAAATATGGAAGAAGTAGTGGGTTGCACTGTGCGGCTGGTCTATATCTGCTCAGATAGTCAAGCTGCGCTCAAAGCAATCTGCTTGGCTGAAATAACATCTCTTCTAGTTCTCGAATGCGCAGAATTACTGAAGAACTTGGCAAGGATAAACGAGGCCACCTTGATGTGGGTTCCAGGATACTGCGGTTTTTATGCCAGGGACCAGAGCAATATCCAGGAATACCTAGGACACAGACTACCGCTGTCCTCAGATACAACAGGCTGCAGACAAGCCAAACGAATGATAGCTGGGTACAAAGCTGCGAGGTCAAAGCTTTTTTAGGTTTTTGGTAATTTTGGCAAGTCTTTCTATAAAAGACTAAAAATCAATCTTCTATTTTATAATACTTAAAGATTCAGTAGACATCTTGTAGTCAGCAATACTTACTTAAAACATCCTGTACGAGCGCAGTAGTATTTAACATAAAATAAAGTAGTTTTAGGAACTAAGATTATATTTTAGATTAAATATTGTGTGTGAGCGCGCTTTAACGTTTTTCTAAGTACCTTCATATTATATACAAAAACAAAATACAGTAAAAAAAAAACGAAGACAATTCAGTCACAGCCTACGTAATATTTGTCCACTTTACAAACAACTTCACAAAACCTAACGACATCGACAACCAACAAACCAAAGAAGAGATATATATACAAAAATCTTTTTACATTTTGTTTATTACTTTTGAAAGTTTTGTGTGTGTATAAGCAAGCAGCAAGTATTAAAAACAATGAGAGATGAAAAAAAAATCAAAAGTTTTTTTTTTTTTTGTATACAAAACTTCTATGAATGATAAAAATATAGGATTATAATATTTTACAAAAACTACTGCTTTGTGAGACGACTGTTTTATTTGAAGAGATGAAATCAATTTTTATACGTGGAAATCAAACCACAGAATTTAAAAGAATTTATATTTATATAAAATATTTAAGGTCACAAAATTTAAGAGTGCATAATATAGTGAAGTTTGTATGCATTTTTTAATTTAAACTCTACAGAAGAAAGTCAACCATTTCTAGTGTTGTGTATAAATTTTACAGAGAAGGACACAATTTTTGCATTTACTTTTAGGAATTTATATCCTAAACACGTTTTTTTTATAAGCCGTGTAGATTTTTACCGTTTTCGGAAAACATAGCTACAGCTAATTCTCATAAGAGAAGTATTAACTATCGATAGTGTAAAATGATAAATGATTATATTTGAATCATTAATAATTATAATACATTTAATAAATTAAAAGACAAGCTGAAAGATATTAAATTATTTTTATTGAAAATATTAAATGAATGTCAGAATGTATTTGTTGTTAGTTACCAAGGTAAGGAACAAAAACATTACCGTGGTATCAAAGGGTGTATGTAGTTGAATATACAAAGATATAAACAAAAAGATACAAGATACAAGAAAAAAAACAATTTCACCTTTGGTTATTTTAGTAAACTTTAGGGGATGCTTATGAAACATTTTTTGATACAATTTTTTTAGGTCTAACAGGTCGTAAACTTCTTTACCTATATTTTGTGTAATATTCAATGACACAATAGATTAATGAAAAATAATTTTTTTAAATTAATTACTGGTTCGCAAAATATCATGGAACCAATTCCTATAATCAATAAAAGAAGTAGTAAAGATAAAATGATAATATCGACAGTTAATGAATTTAAATATTATAAAACTGAAAAGAACAGATCATTTTTTTGAAACAAAATTATGATTGAACTTACCCATTTATTGAAGTTTGAGTCATGAACCACCCCAGGAATGCTTTTGCAATTGTATGCCATAATTGTGTTAGAATCCAATCCGATTTTTCTTCGGATTGTATTAAAAATTGATTTGTGTCATTGTCCAATGAAAGTGGCAAAAACCGTTTGATTAATTCATTTGGTAAGCCATTTAAATTACATTTGTACCACTGGAAAAAAACAATATGCAAAAAATGTAAGCAAAATTTTCATATTAAAATCAAAAACAATATAAATTAAAAATATTAAATAAATAACCACTGATACTATTGTTAAGAAACTATAATGGAATCATAATCAAGTTACCATGGTGACGGTTATAATATTAATTAGCATAGGTATTCAAACTATAAATTTACAATTAGCGGCTAAAGTTGGTTTTTTAAAGAAATCAATCGTTGTTTTCAATAAATAAGGATTGATTTCAGTTAATATAATGTCTATTTGTTCTGATTAAAAATAGTTTGATCCTTTGTTACTTTATTAAGGTAGTCCGGACACTGTTAAGTGAAAATAGTAATCAATACTTTAAATAATTATGTTTTTCACACATAATCTAATGGGAACTTATATTTCATCGTAGACAAGAATGCAATTTAACGGTGAACTTAACAATACTTTTATAAGTATTTTTGTTTTTTTTTTTCGAATGCTTTGCGCAGAATCAATAACCCTACTGATCAAATCAAAATATGTATTATGCGATTTAACTTTTATTGAATCGTTAGTTTTATTTTAGAAATTTAGAAATATAAAAATGTTAATTTTATTTATTTATATTTATTTAATTGTCGATTTGACTAGACTCAATGGACGGCTGAACTAAATCTTAGTGGATGTTGTGGTAAATAGAGAATAATTTTTCTATGTAGATATAGAAATAGCAGATATTAGGCTATACTGGCAAGTTATTCTCTCTGTATATAAATAAGGCAAAAATATTTTGTGTACGTTTATCCAAATTGTTTGGAGAAAACTATAGAAGATAGCGAAATAAAAATGAGAGAAGGCCCTAGATACATTTTCCTTACGATTCCTTTTGAACTATCAGTACACAAAACCAAGCCGTTCCAAAGTTATACCCGTTTTCTTACGGCTATAACGTTTACTGACGACTAAATCTCTAATATAGTTTATAGTTTCTATAGACATACTTGTATTAACAAAATTTCGAAAATAAATTATTTGTCAGTAAATTTAAAATACCAAAAAAAAAATTTACGTTTTGAACTGTCAAAGTTTAGAAGAAAATAATTATTTGACCGGCCGAACGCCGACTTCTTCAGCTAATCTAAAATAATTATAAAACTTAAAAATTATTTTCATATATGTTATCACAATTAAAAACACTCAAAAGCATACTCTACATAAAAATCAACATAACATTTTGATGAAACAACTATCAACAGACAGTCTGGCAACATAGGAGGAGGAGAAGAAGAACTTATAGCATAATATACATGATATACCAGACAATGTAGTCACAAGTCAAGAAGAGATATGATAGATATACAGTAGGCTTGCCATGCCTTCGTGTCTGCTTCTTCAACGTGGCCACCAATTCATTCAGCGCAGGCAGGTAAGACTGGTAGCTAAACTAAACTTACTACTTACTACCTTTAAAAACCTGGTTCATCATCATCGTCAGTAATAAAATAAAAAGATACCCCTGTGCAACACACAGACACGACGAAGTAAGTGAACAAGCAACTGAAGAAGAAGAAGAAGCGGATCTTTGGGGAGTGTATAAAGTTGATTTGGTTGAAATAATATATTGAATGAATGCACCGTCACTAATAGTCGGTCTCATCAAATGAGCCAAAGTCAAATTGAGTTTTAATTAACGTACACACACACACACACACACACACACATACCCGAGTATTATTATGGGATGAACATACAATACAAAACTTATTTCGCACCTTGAAGATATGTAAAAAAAAAGAACATTAATTATTATTTTTACACACATCTAGAGGAGTCAGTCGTCGTCATATATGTATTGTTTATGCAGAAGAAGAACGTAGGCTTCGCATAGATACACGTACGTACGTATATGTGTATTTGTTGATGATGACTGTTTTGTAATGTTGGTGTTAATAATATAATGCTACCACAATGTCCATCCATGTCTCATAAAAACTATTAAAAGGGTGTGTACCAAATAATATGTACACAATAGTGCTGTAAGATAGATAGATTGTGGAAGCTGCCCTGGAGAGGCTACACTTCGAACATAAGGTCCGTTGTGATGCCTAAGGATGTGAGTGGAGTGGAAGGAATTTTTGTGTATAGACTAGGAAATGGCAGGATATGTTGGAGTTCGTGAAGGAAACTGAAGAAAACCTTCTCAAGCATAGCCGGTTACTTCGTTCTTGTCTATACGTCGACAGTTTAGTCAATTAACCGCCCCTTTCTTTTTTTCTTAATAATTGACAAACTGCCGATGTAGGGACTCGAACCCACAACCTCCCAGTATCCAAGTAGGCATACTGCACAGACATAACGCCTTAGACCGCTCGGCCACTTGGACTGGTATAGTGCTGTAAACTTATTCATTTAATAGTTGTGTCCGATTCTCACATGTACCAAAATACCCAACTTCCAGGTTTCCAACTTAAAGAATGATGCACTTCTCATAGTTTCGTGCCGTATTTTACCCCTTTAGGGGATGCATTTTCAAAAACGATGTTACAACTGACTGTTATTTATAAACAGAAGCCTTAACACCAACTTCCATATATCTAACTTTAAAAAATGACAAACGTCCATCAAAAACTGATCTAGGTATTGGGAAATTAAAAATTTTATTTCAAAAACCTAGAGTTCTCATTAATTATCATTTGATAATCTAATAGCTTAAACAATGTTTTTAAACGTAAGGTTTATTGTAGCCTACATAACATTTAAAGGACATTACTACATTGTATATTAATACATTATGGTGTTATTATTAAGGGAGTAGCTTAGGTATTGTATATATTGTATGTGAGAATAACATATGTATTCCGTTTTATAAATCATAAATAATATATAAGATAAAGGGAGAAAAAAGATAAATAAGCAGTTAAATTTATTAACGAAACGAATGTAAGTAGTAAATTTACCATTACAACATTTTATTTGTGTGTATATGAATGGAATTTCTAATTATAATTCATATGGATATTATTTATTAAACACAAGTGAAGTTGTGAATCTAATTTGCAAAATATACGTAGTACGTACGTACGTACGTCCCTACTATATACACAAACAGAAAAATATTACCAAAATAAAACAAAAAACTATGTACATATCTGCATCTGAATCACAAGAAGTGTGTTATTAGCATCTGAATCATCCATAGTAGGTTCCATAAAAATTTATTTACTGTATAAATATTCTAGAAGATATGACCGATCTCTTGAGCACTTTCAAATAACACATCTTATACATAATTTTGACATGAAACAATGTTTTGATATGAAACATCTAACACATTGTGGCTGGGTAATGAAACCAAGATCTCTGGCATTCCAGATAAGTGTTCTGCCAACTGAACAGTACCTAGATACTATGGTAGAACGTGTATAATTACTCACTATCAGATGTATATATAATTCACTTCTTATTTGTCTATTTACATATATTTAACTGTTTTGTAAATAGTAGTAGATGCGAAGCTGAAGCCTGAAAAATAGACCTTTCTAAGCCAATTTTACCGATGGCAAAGAAACCCATCCCATCACCCTCTTCTATCCTCTACCACAACTGGTTCGTTTCCTCTACACGCCTTCTTTGCGAATGATAGAACAGGTGTTCACTTAAGTTGTTTTACCCATTTCGGTTGAGCCGAACGCTGGATACCCCATTCTGGCTCTGAAATAACATTCTGTCAGAAGGTGGAAAGGCGTCAGATCGCAGTCCGGCCAGATTACAGTCCGGAGAGATAGACGCCTCTTGAGCCTACAGTGACCGGTAAGCACCTTAGCTAGGAGGTTTCTTTCTTTCCGGTTTTTGCCAATAAGCCAGGTTGACCTCGCGGCATTATACCCAGCTATGATGAGTTTGGCTTGTCTAAAGTTGTATCGTTCCATTTAGTATTCATAGACGTATCCATCTATTCGTTAAGGGCAGAAATAGGCCGGCTCCTAGTTATTCCTTGACATGGTTCCGTTCTCTGATATGGGAGTGCGAATTCTTCACGGGCGAGTTCGTCGACAATTTCATTGCTCTCGATCTTGCTTTTGTCCATGTGATTCCAGGCTTTCCAGTGATTCTACGTATTCTGTTTTTGTAAACTTTGTAAGGTTTTACATATCTTAAGAAATCGATAAGTGCGGGCATAAGTTTTATGCCCACAGGAAAGACGATACGCTTAAAATGTTTATACCCATTGCTGGTTAATAGATGACACATTGCCTTTGAAGGTCTACCGCATTTTCCAAGGATAAAATTACAAACTGGATAAATGACTTACAAGTTCCATGTTCACAAACTTTATGGCACATCATTTATTGTCTCTCATGACAAAGAAATACTATTAAAAGCATACACAGACTTAAAACTCTAAGTCACAAAATAAAAATTTAATAATTTCTTGGTTCGTGTATTTTACTCTCCAAATTTGTATGAATACTTTGGCGCGGAATGCTAAAAATAACATAAGATTGTTTATGTGTGGTTGGTAGTTTTATTATCATAGTTCATAATTTATTTTGTTGAATGCAAAATATAAAAAAATCTTAATGACGATTGGTTTATTGTATTCTTGTAAAATTATTTATCTCTATAAATTTGTAAAAAAAAAACATCTCACTGATATTAACCTGCAAATATTTGTAATTCTTTCACACCTGATGAATTTTTATAGCGATATTTAAAAAAAAAATTTCTTTAAGTTAAATTAGCAGCAGCTTTATGACTTCAAAAGTCATAATATATGCAAAACAACGTATAAATTTCAAAAAGATTCATAATTATAAAAAAATATTATTTGTTGTGCTCGACCATGTTTTAATGTATTATTGAATGCAAATCATTATAATTTTTTATTTTCTATACACAGTGTTGCCAGTATTCTGCCTTCTCGTGGCAATCGTGAAGCTTCAAAGTAGCCTTTAGGCGGGAGCTCATTCAATCACATCATTTTTAGGTTTCATATTTCAATTCAAACAAGTGAAAATAACAACTTACTGAATTAAGAGCTTACATACGCGATGTATACTGAGTTTATAAATAAAATTTTAATCAAAAGTTGTATTTTTAATAACGGAACATTTTTTGTCTTAAAATTTTTTATCGCATACGGTGTCAAAAATGACTTCGATAGAAAGCTTGGTTCGATTTTGCCCCCGTTGTAGTCCGTTGGGCGTTAAATAATATGGGAGTTCTGTTGCTAAATCAAGTTTTTTTGTATGCTCAAGGTTAGATGTATAAATTATCCGAAGTGTTCATCGAAAATAACGAAATATTATTCAGATTAAAGACCTTATCAGACTTATCTAGTAAGCGATGGGCTTTTTCTAGATAAATCACAACCAATTAATCAATCTTGTTTATGCGATTTCGTCAAAATTCTTTGAACAGGTTTTGCATGATTTCACCAAGTTAATAGACCGATAGACAGTGGCCCACTTAATACGGGTCGCAATAACCATTTAGTGAATTAATCGCCGCATAAATTTTTTTGTTAAATAATTTAATCGACAATCTGCTACCGTTGGGAATGGAACCTTGTTCCACGTAGCGTGGCTTAAGGACGTTCCAGCACCGTGTTATATAATCAAGACAAAAAACCGGTTTGATTGTATTATAGCACAAATACATAAACACACATATACAACACATAGACAAATACAGTGTTCACATATACAAAATAATGCTATTTTGAAGAAAAATAATCATTTTAAACTTTTATATTTCGAAAACAAAATGGTAACACACGATTTAAAAAAAAATTTATATAATAAATATTTAGCTTTACTCTCCTAGTTTTTTTTTTAAATTCTGTCGAATATTTTTTCTAATACAACAGTTGAAGTTTTACATGCATCGAATGAGAGAGAGTGAGAGAGAATGATAACTTTGATATTAATTATCTCGCGTTCTAAACGGTCAAAAATTCTGAAACTTTGGGATTTATTAGAAAACGATTTATTAGAAAATGAGCAAAATCTGTCGAAAAGTGTTAGTATGCTGGAACATTTTTAAACAACTGGACCAATCGGGGACTGGTTTCTCATTAAAGTCCAGCTACAGTTTTAATATTAAAAATAAAAACAAATTAAAAAGACAGCATAAAAATTAATAAAAAACCAATTTAAATAAATAGATAAGATTTAAAAAAAAAAAAAAATTACAGTCAAAACGAATAAAATAATCATTGTTTGTGACAGAGCCTCGTTTACGTATTGAATTATGGATATAAAGGTAACTCTGTGTTGGTTGCAGAAGATAATATTGCAAACAATAATATAAATAAAACTTGCTTTACAAATGGATAATGATGATGATGGTGGTGATGCAATGAATGAAACAGTAAAATAAAAAACACAAATGCATACATAAAAAAAAAGGTATCGATACATATATTGTGGTACTTTTTAATTAGTATGCAAATTTATTTGTAGTATATCTGAAAACACCATAC
Organism: Nineta flava; assembly: GCA_963920215.1. NCBI lineage: Eukaryota > Metazoa > Arthropoda > Insecta > Neuroptera > Chrysopidae > Nineta > Nineta flava. The sequence continues at coordinate 103,320,638 of OY986042.1, forward strand.
AGCATTGCTCTTGTGTATGCGTTCGCTGACAACTAATTCTACATAGGTATAGTTATAAAATACAACGTTATTATACCTATAATAAACAAGATGGTAATTAAAAATATTCCACACCTGAATAATAAATTAGTTTTTCAAAATTCTATATATATTAATTGCTTTAAAAAAAAACTGATATAACTAACCTATGTTCTATATGGTTGCTTTTCTTGTTCTTTATTTTTATACTCAGTATATGTAAATATATAAGGTATATTAAGTTTAGTCCCGACTTTGTAACGCTGTTGAAAATATTGATCGTAGGCATGTATGTTTGGCATATGTGTTCATAAAATGGCATAATTCGGTCATCTTCGCATGTCCGTCCGCCTGTGAACACGATAACTCAACAACAAAAAGAGATATGGAACTGAAATTTAATTTTTGTGATCTAGAGCCAAAAAGTTAGGTCAAGTTCGTTAATGGGCAAAATCGATCCGTGCCTCCTCAAAAAGGGAGGTATATAATATAAGACAAAACATTTTGAACAATAAACAACTTTTGTTTGAAATTTTTTTTTCATAAACTGAATATTTACCGGTTATTTAAGAAATTAACTATGTTAGTTTCATTTGCTTTATACAGTTTTGGGAAAAAATTCTTTGAAATCTTCTGAATAAAGGTCTCAACCAGCATAAGATTGTGTTTTGGCATTTTTGCAATTTAGAAGATACTAAGCCATCAATAATATCTAATATTGGTTGTCAGCTCCAGAATCATTTATCTTAAACCTTTCTGAGTAGAGTAGGAACAACGTTAAACTTTAGTACGTCTCTGTTTAACAAAGAAGTCTTATCCCATAGTATTATATGAAAAACGACTTTGGGTCAAATTTTATAAAAATTTGGAAAAATGTTCTTTTTTAAAGTTTCGAAATTTTTAGCTCGGTTGTAGGTGCATACATAATGTGTTCAAAATTTTGGGTCCATGTGTACTATCGATAGCAATTGTATCGTTCGTTGTTTTGCAGTTGATTTTTAGTGTCTTACCCAATCGGTTTTCGGAAAAATGCTTGTAATAAAAATTGTTCATTATAAAAGTAATTTGATTTGAAACAGTGTCTTATAGGAGCTGTGTCTTTTCAAACCTATACTAATACTAACTTATACCCGCGGTTTTGCTCACGTTTATCATTAGATCTAGAGCACGGTAGTGCGTAAGGCCAAGTTTTAAGGGACACATTGGACTTTTCACTACAGTGCTATTACTTATGGCTAATTTAGACTCATTTTTTAGGTGCTGAAAGGAGGAATATAGATACTTTACGGAATTATAAGAAACAGTTTTTTCAATCAACGTTAACGAATTAACCGTTAAAAATATACAAGCATGGATTGGCTCGTTACCTCAACAAGAATTTCTCAAAATATAATTTTAGATTTAAAAAAAACAAATAATTGAAAACTTTTTAAAACAAATCAGACGAATGTAAATTCACTACTCTGTTGTGATCAATAATTGTTACCGATTAGTAACAATATAAATCGATGTTCATTGCGCAATATATTTGTATATATATATATATATATATATATATATATATATATATATATATATATATATACAAATGTCGAAGTCTTTAATTGTTATTCAATAGTTTTAACATCAGATGATAAAACATATGTATAAAAAGTGTGTACATACGGCTTTTACTTTATACATTTGAGGGGTCTTTCACACCGACCGAAGATGCAAGACGCAAAATGCATGCATCCGGAATTTGATTTCAGTTGTGGTTTCGCTTCTTACATGATTGTGTGCTTCTTATTGGTTTCAAGTGTTTTTCTCGGGAAAAGAAAGCAAATATACAAGAAAGAAAATAAGTAAACAAAATAAATGTATGTAAATATTTAAAATTAATTTACAGGATGGCATCTTGCGTCTTGCATCTTCCGTGTGAAAGACCCCTAAAATTACCGTATTATCATTAAAACAGAATGTTTTTGGAGTTTACTCCTTAAGAATCGATCGTTAAAAAATAACCGTTATGTTTTTTTTACAAGCTAATATTTTATACGCTATGATATTTATTTTGAATTTATGATATTTTACAATAACTTTTCAGCTTGATTTTACATTAAATTTTCCTCTTTCGTAGATCATTAATTTAGTTTAAGAAAAAAAACATTTTTAATACATAAAATGATACATAAATAATACATAAAAATTTAAATAATATTTTGAGTTGTATATTAAATGTTAGCTTCTAAAAAAAATGTTGATTGTCATTTCCATAGAAACTATAAAAATACTAGCAAACTATAAATCGTTATATATCAGTTAGAAATATGTAAATTTGTATTTTGGCTATTAATAAATTTAACTTTTTATAAATGAATTAATGTTAGCGCCAATTAAATTTGTATTACATTTTATTCTATTGTATATTCAATGACAGTCGCAATTAAAGAGTAAACTCTTTAAGTCGCGCGTTGGAGCTGACACACACTATATTTTCTAAAAGTTTCATCCCCTAACTTGTTTCTCATACTATTTTTGAGATATGTGCAAAAAAACTAAGTCATCGACATGTGACGTAATGTAAAAATTTGCCGTTGGAAACGGCGGGTGGACTTCTATCTTTCAGTTTGCTCAAAATGCTGACATAATATTTACGATAATTATATTTCATATTATATTATAGCAAATACAAATTTAAGTTTGCTTTAATTTTGGATTATAAAATCTGTAAATAAACAGTTAAACAAATAAACAGTCTTCTTTACACAGGTATTCAAAATTTCCAACATAAGATATTATATTATATATGAATCTGTTCACAATATCTATTTAATACAAAACTAACACAAAGGATCACCGCAGATAAATATTCAATTGTCAGTAATAAAAACAATAATTCTCAGGATAGCCATTATATCTAAAAAAAAAAAAAAACACCGAAAAATCTCCACATAAAAATTAGTAGATACAAATTTTTGAATAATTAAAAAAATACACTAAACGCATTCTCAAACCAAAAAATATTTTTAAAGCCTTTAATTATTAATTAAAGATAACATAAAAATATAATTAAAAATAACACATAAATCTCTTGTTTTAAATATATTTAAAAAAAACAATACATGCCTCTAACAAATTATTATCTAAATATTAGATTGGAACTAGGAACAACAAGTATACGACACACCACAAGTTTACGTTCTTTATCTGATTTTACACACAACATTCTAAGTTCAAGTCGGGGCGGCACAATCAAATCGTATATTTGGATAAAAAAATATAAATATATATATATATATATATATATATATATATATATATATATAAATATATATATATATATATAGCTCAAACACTTTGTTTTTTAATTACTAAGTCAGTAGATCATTAAGAGAGTTTTAATAAAAAACTCTTCGTTAGCATAACTAATAATTAAATCTTAGCCATGAAGAATTCAAAAACCCCAGGGCATCAAAAATTTTAAACAAAGATTTATAATTTATTCATAATAACTTACAGATACGTGGTATATTAAATGTTTGATGTTGAATTATTAATATCATAAACGCAGTATGCAAAAAATTATTAATTATTAAGTAGGTCCTGAGGTCCGAGGTTCGATTTCTGGTTGCGAGTTTATTTTTTCACATCAATATTTAATTAAGTACCTCATTGAAATAATGAAAAAAATAAAATGTGTATAATATTTCATATCAAGCATTTGATGTCAAAAAATGCTATCAATGTTTAGACATATTACTTAAATGTAAATACTAGTTATTGCCGTTGATATAAAATAGCCTCAAGGCAACCATACTAACAATAGATAAATAGACTCTAGTTTATATTAAAAACAATTAAAAAATATGTAAATAATTAATAAACAAATTAAGATCATATGCGGTTCACTACCATAACATTTCAAGTAGCTCAGAGACAGAGTTATATCTAGAATGCCAGAGGTCATGGGTTCGATTTTCATCCTAGTTGTGTATGATTTTTTATATCAAGCATTGGATGTCTTAAGAAAATTTCCATTTTACAATCTTAAATCGCGAGAAATATACGTCAGACCCAAAGAACGAATAAATACCTGTTCAAATTATCCTTCCTCGACTACCTTATGATGGGAGTGTAAATGGTTGCCCCATCTGAAATTTAAAAAAGGACAACCTGTTTCTGTAACCAGCTATACTTGTGAAAGTTTTCTACAGATTCCATTCACGAACTCTAGTTGAATATCGGCATAGTTACTATGAAATTTGGCAGCAGACAAATTCCTTGTCTTTTTCAGGGGTCGGTAAAAAAGGTCAATCACTCTCTACATTCTTTACTGTTATCTAATGCAAGCACCCCACGTTGTTCGTTTATCATTTTAAAATTAAAATTATTTTATCCTTTTGAAAATGTGGTAAATTAAAAATTGATTTTTATTTAATTATTTTATTAAAATTAAAAAAAAGAAATTAATTTATTTTACTATTTTAATCATCGAACCTACTTATCATGCCCAGGTTGCAAAAACTTCTTATGAGTGCAGAGGAATTTATGTCAAATAATTATTCTTTTCTAAATTTTAACATTTCAAATTGTCAAAAATTTCTTAATGTAGGTTGTACAAAAGCTATTAACTATCTAGCCCAGTGATTCTCAACCTTTTTTTTTGTCGCTGCACACTTTTAACGATTTCAAAATTTTACGGCACACAAAGAAAAAGATAAATTTAAAAGTTTTTTACTTACCTATAATACACTGTGTAAAATAGTTTATGATAATAATTTTGAATGTAAAATAAAATAATATGTACTACAAAAACAACAGTACGTTTATTAAGGGATTCATTACAAGTTAATAATACAAATACTTTCAATGAGAAATTTGAGCTTGATGTTTTTAATAATTTCATTTACATTTGGTCATAAAAATGACAATGCTACTCTCATATCGTCTTTTACATTTAACAGTCTCGATCTTTTTTTCGTTTTTATGTTGGTTAATACTTTACTAAATACAATTCTAAAATTTGGCAGCACACTTTCACAATTTGGTGGTACACAAAAGTGCCGTGGCACAGTGGTTGAGAATCACTGATCTCTGAAGCTCTGAGCTATGTTTAAAGTTTCAAGTCTCAAGCTCATCGCTAGCTTAGTTTCAAATCGAAATGTACCCAACATACAGACAAACAGACAAGAAAGCGAGTGAATAAAAACGTGGTAAAAAAATGACCGTACCTTTTTCTATTAATGGCTAGAGTTAAATTTTTGTATAACTCATAAATTCACCAGATAAAACGCATTCTTAATGAATAAATGCAATGCAATAATATTTATTACACATGCTAAAGAATTTCATATTTCCATCCATATCCAAGTATAAAATAATTTACGAAGTATAGAAAACAAAACCATGATAGATAATAATGGATTTATGATGATTATTAGTGAAATAAAATAGATCATTTATTGTCCCATAATTTTTCTAAAATTAGCCATATTATATGTTATGTAATGTTCAGTAATAAAAATGTTCCGCCACTGAGATGATAGATACTATCATATATAGTATTTGATATTGACGCGCGCGACGACTGGTATTTTTATGGTCACACGAACACTATGTGGATATGTTATAGAAGAGGAATAATATAATCGGTCGTGCCGGTCTGTCCTCTGGTCAGAGATATCATACTTGGCATACCATTACGCTATCAAACAAAACTGTTTTAATATATAAAAAAAAAATTAAACGTTATACCTTATGTCTACTGAGAGTAGGTTTACCGAACTAGGCAAAGGCGACAACTATACAGTCTGTTTTCAAAAGCATTTCTAATAGGAAATCAATGTTAAATAAATAAAATATTTACTATAAAACCATTCATACATACACATACTTACAAACATCTGGCTGCTTTTGGTATGATGTTTGTTTGATATCATTTAAGAGTGGGGATCTAGTGATGCCCACTTAATTTGTAATATTTATTATTCATTACGTATGCACTCACCCACTACAGACTACAGAGTATCCTCACTATTTTTATTTCTTTATGAAGCATTGTGTAGTTATTATAGTAAATAATATTTAACATTGATTCTCTATTAGCAAAGCATTCCAAAACAGACGGTACAGTCTATAAATTGCTATTATCATTTCAAGTATCATTTTTATAGAATTTATACAACATCTTTATTCGTATATCCATTATCAAAATTTCGAAGAATCTCTACACTCTTAAATTAAGTTATTTTAGTGTTAATTTTAAAACTTTTAATTTCTGGATAAAATACATTTTACGTCTTAAGAACATGGAGTAAGGTTTCTGAGGAAATGTTTATATGTATATACAGTGTGTTCATTTGAAAAGTTTCCATTTAAATATTTTTTTAAACATGCATTTAAAAAATAATCCGTGGGGTATAACTTTTGGGGTGAAATCTTTTTTCATACATCCTATAGTTTTGCTGTAAATACTATGTAAATATGGCGTCAATTTTGTATTATAAATTTTGCGAAACAGAGAGAAGTCTGCCTGTCACATAAGCAGCGTGACTACACTCTGCAGTGGACAATAATTTTCTTTGTGTGTGATATGATATTTGGATATTGAAAGACAAGGCAATATTATACATTATAGAAAAATGCATGATCGTTATTATTTTGGTAAATAGCTACACCGCCAGGTTTTACATTATAATATTTCAATTTGACTATACAGTTGAAATTAGGTACAGGAATGTCTTCATCATTATTACTCCATGTATGTGATAAAAGAAGAATATTAACATCAACGATATCATTTTTGTGGGTTCGTAAACTTTGTATATTAAATGTATATACTGCTAAATCTGGTGTGGTCTTAATAAATTTTTTATTCTAATGTAAATAATGGATTTAATACCAGTCTTTGAAACTCAAATTTTAACGAAAGAAATAACGCTGCTTCTGTTCTACCATATAGAATCATTGTTTTTACATACAATTTATAGTTTTTCGATTGTAATTTTTCACTCCTATATAATTTTGATAAACTTTTATGTCTTAATACTAGTGTTGACCTTATTTAATATGATTTTAATAAATTATTTAAAAAGAAGTATAACTACTTACGTGCGTACAAAAGTACACACACACATTTTTTCTTATAAAGAGAAGGATAACTATTTTATTTATAAAACATAAAAATTCGGTATAATTTCGCATTTTTAGTATCTACCCCAAGTAAATAGAGCTTATACTCTTTTTTTTTATAGAGCAGATTAACTAATATAAAACAATGATACGGCTGAAGAAATAAAGCTACGCCACTGATAGACTCATCTGCATCTATATATTCAACAATATATAAATATTTATGCAAATTAGTTACATAAGACGTCTATGTAGGGATGTATGTATGTATGTATGTATGTATGTATGTATGTATTCAGATGTCTGCATCGTAAAACTTGCTCAAGTATTTAAAACATTCCACTTCAGTTTTAATTAATCTTTATTCAAATTTATTTTGATTAGTTAGTTCATATGGTGGACATGAAAGAAACATAATATTGTTCAAATATTTGAAAAAAGATATTTTGCTTTGTTTATACATATTAGGTAAAGGGTTGCGGTCCATATCAAAGGGAACTACGGTATTTTTGTATCAAAACAATCAGAGACACAGTCATTCATCCTCTATGCCAACTACATATTTCACAAACTATTATAACAGATTGGAACATTTGGCTTTGGCAGATTTTCGGGCAAAGATTTCTAAGAATTCTGTTTTAATCAATCCAACATATTCTATTGATTCCTAAGAAATTTAATATTTGATTAGCCGTTTTCTAACTAATGGTCAGAGAATCTTTTGTTTCCCTGAAAAAAAGAGTTCCTAAAAATAATTCAAGCATGGTAATGATCAATAACAATTATTGAGTTAAAACCAGCACGTAAATTTCATAGTTTGTTCAAATCAAAGAATGCTCAACAAAAACTATAATTTTTAATTAAATAAAAAATATTTTATTCTAAGAAATTTTTCAGCCATATTTTGTAGTTATTTTAATGAAACATTGGGCATACGAAAATGACAGAAGAACATATTTCAGAGAATATAAAAGTATGACGGGCTTGGCCCGACTAACTTAGCCTGCGTCGGATTGGAACCAAGGACCCCGAGCTGCATTAACGCTTTAAGGGCCAGCCAAACCAAATGAAATAAATAATTCAATATGCAAAATTTCAACTAGATTGTCAATAAATGATCGTAAAAGCTGTTATTCTCCTTATCCTTGATAAGCTTCGATTCTATGTTTAGGATAATCAACGTGTCTAGCAGTTCTTGCCCCAGTAGAGAACGAAGTCTAAATGCGCTTCAACTCGGAAAATCGTCCCTCGCAAGTTTACACTAGATTATGGGGATTACAGATATTCGAATCTCTTCGAGAAAAACAAATTTTTTTAGCGTTTTTTGCTGTTTGATCTAAACCATCTTCACCGATTTCTTCTAGTACTTCTTCCTTCTTCCTACTCCGTGTATGAAGAATTTTCCGTTTTGGTCATAAACCTCGGGGGCCAACGTAAGCTAGGGCCCCACGGTGGCAAATGACACCTTGGCTCTATGACCCGTAGGCATATCAGGGAACTGACTAGATTGCCAACTGTCATGACATTGGCATCATTCTGTAGACTAAGATATCATGTACCAGCCAAGTAGCCAGCGGTCTAAGGCGTTATGTCTGCGCAGTATGCAGTACTTGGAAACTGGGAGGTTATGGGTTCGAATCCCGACATCGGCAGTTTGTCAATTATAAAAATGAATATAGGGGCGGTTGATTGACTAAACTGTCGGCGTATGGACAAGAACGAAGTAACCGGCTATGCTTGAGAAGGATTTCTGCAGTTTCTTTCACGAACTCCGGATGAATATCGGCATAGTTCCTATCATAGTCGGCTGCAGCCGTATATCTTACCAATTCCTAGTCTTCCTTCCATTCCACTCACATCCTCACATCCTAAGGCATCACAATGGACTTTATGGTCGAAGTGTAGCCCGTCCAGGGCAGCCTCTACAATCTATCTCTATCTAATACATCATGTTATGAACGAAAAGTGAAAAGAATGCAAATAATTAATGAATAAATATTCCATGAGCAGAGATTATACTCGCCAATTCTACTCGAAGGCGATAACTATCTGTGGTTCATAGCTGCGTGAATCATTTTAAGTTTACGCAATGAGGAAGAAGCCACCATCTTGGCAACCAGTTGAGTTAAACAAAAGCATAATATAAATGGACACCTTTCTAACTAATTGTTTGTTTACCACAATTTAACTTCTTAATGCCGTCATTTCATCCATATAATAATCTTTGAAAAGCTATGGGAATTGCAGGACAATTTATCCACTCACTGGACATTAATACATATATAGAAACAGACAAGCAGCTCTACAGAGGAGGAATTGTAAGTAGACAGGCAATTTGATGAGTGAGTAGATTATAATAATGATATGATGGGAAGGCGAACTTACACACTGTGAATGGGAGACCAAGCACATAACAGGCCTACAGACAAACAAAACACAGAAAGCGAAGAAACATAATAACAATACGAGGGTGATGATGAAACAAATTACAGGATAAAAAAAATTGTACATATAATAATCAAATATGCGGGCGATTAATTCACTTATTACAATTGTGTTTAATTATTACTTCTTTTTTTTCTTCTGTTAAAATATAAATGAAATCATCAGATTATGTGATGTGATTTTTAAATTGATGTTGAAATGAAATTAATTAAATTTCTTTTTCAATAATTTTTGTTGTTACATTTTTTTTTCTGTATTTGTTACAATTATTGGTTCAATTAGTCATTATTTGTACTGAAGTATTGAATGTTTTAATTTATTTGTTATAGTGGTTGGGTAAATTGAATATTTCTAATTTTTCGAGGATTATGAATAAAAATAATATTTATAAAACTTGGTGAATTAAAAAATGAAATGTAAGTTCTTTATGAAACTATAATTTCCCACCGCTTCCGCCACTTAAAATATTTATCAACACTTCTAGCAATGGAGCCCGGACATTTTCTAATGGAAAGCCACCCTCGGTGAAATTTGCTGGAATTGATATATGTTATTGCTTTTGAACTCCTGATCAAAAGTTCTTATGGCCACACGATCGAAAAATGCCTGTTTTCCAGATACGGGGGTCGAAAGTTTGTCCTTTGTCACTAAGAGTATGGAGCTATGGTCCATTTAGCGCGTCTTCGCTAGTTTTCAGTCAAGAGAATATTTTTGAATTCCATCTAGATAGAAGGTATTATACATAGATATACTATGTCGAATTGCGCTCTAGATCAAGCTCCAGTAGAACCAATCGAAATTTTGATAGGAAGATATGGTCTCAACCAATATATGCATATTTTTTAGTCGATTTTTCGAAATTTTTTCACTAAGAGTATGCAGCTATGGTCCATTGAACGCGTCTTTGCTAGTTTGCTATTTGGGTTTTTCGAGTCGCTGATTTCGTATCTGATGCCGAAATGCCGAATGTTGCATTTGATAGTTGGCGGCCACCAATAGCACTACCAATTCGCTTTATTAGTCCAGTCAACAAGTTAAAAAAACGTGTTAATTCTTGCTACTGCGAATTGACGTTCGATAGAGGTTAAATTCCGGGAGTCGACATTTTTTTCGGAAATATCCTCCTCTTTAAAAGAATCTGTTTGTAAAATTCCTCTAGCACCAATAGTTTTTGAGTAATTTAAAAAAAAGTAGAAGAAGTACTCTTTTCTTTGGAATCTTTAATTGTTTATAACTTTTGCAATTATTTATGTGCGGGTTTGAAATTTTTGCACATTTTTCTAGACGTCATAACGACTTCAACGAGCTACGAATTTTAATTCGCAGTAGTAAGAATTAACACGTTTTTTAACTTGTTGACTTGACTATATAACAGGAGTATTGGTATTTGGACAAGGGTTTTTTTTTGGGTAGCTAATTTCCAAACCGGTGTCAGAAAAGACATTTGACGGTTGCTAGATAGCCCTAAATAAGTTTCAAACGTAATAACGTTGAAAAATATTATGAAAAGCTCAATGAACTTAAAATATTATTACATTAAGTTCTTATGTATAAATATCTGAAAACATGTATTTTTTGTTCTGAAATTAAAAATTCATCGCATAAATAAGATTGATTTATACGAAAAATATAAGAAAGGGATTTTTTTTTTAACGAAATGAATATATATGTAACACAGTAATGTCAAATGATTACTAAAATTTAAATATAGGTGGCAGTGTAGACAAAAAAAATTACGACAGCCAAAAAAAAAAAACTAAAAAGATAAATACATATATACTCATAAATATAGAAAAAAAGGAGAGAAAAATGAATGTCCCATGGGTCACATTCGTCAATTATGGATTCCAAAGTCTGTTTTACGAATAAATATCAAATCTACAAATAAATATTATATATATATATATATATATATATATATATATATATATATATATATATATATATATATATATATATATATATATATGTATATATATATATATACAAAGTATACGTATATAGGATGATTGGTAATTCGACACATTTCCTTACAGACGTTACATTTCAAATAAGTTGGAATGAACTTGACCTTGGGGTCAGAAATCAGTAATTTCAAGTTAAAAAACTCTCAATACTTCAGAAACTTTGACGATTCTAAAAAGGTACAAATATCAAGAGTGTCCTCACACACTTTCAATATTGATCAAATTGATAGGAACTATGCCGATATTCATCTGGAGTTCGTGAAGGAAAACTGCAGAAAACCTTCATAAGCATAGCCGGTTACTTCGTTCTTGTCCATACACCGGCAGTTTAGTCAATTAACCGCCCCATTAATATTTAACTGACAAACTGCCGATGTTGGGATTTGAAACTATAACCTCTCAATTCCAAATAGGCAGTGCGCGTTAGACCGCTCGGCTACCATGGCTGGCCTGTACCTAGATAATTAAAAAAATGAACTATTACAACACTGAGATCCAATAGGGAATATGCATGAAAATTTTTTTTCACTTCAATTGAAACACGTTTACTTGACAAATATCATGGTAAAATTACTTTTTAAATAACTTTAAAAATAAGCGAGATATGAATGATTGAAATTCCCGATTAAACAAAGAGGGTGATAGCCCTCTTGATATGTTATGTGACGTCATATTACCCTTTCACCATTTAAAATACACGTAAAACTACGTTTTTAGTATTTTTGCAAGAAAGAGACAGATAATAATCTTTAAAAGCTTAGAGCTTCCTTGATATTTGTCGGATTTTAATTTCGTTTTTAAATATTATTACAGTATTAACAGTATTTTCATATTCTGAAAATAAATGTGAAAAAAAATGTTCATGCATATTCCCTATTACCAATCACACTATATGTGTAGTTTTACATAAAACACCAAAATTCTCTTTTCCATATCTAATGCTAGAATAATATTATATGTTATCGTCTTGTTTCTTTATCATTCGTACCTTGTCTAAATATATTTCACAATAGATTTTCTTTTTTTGCTGTGTATAAATAAATACACATTTGAGAGACATGTAAATTTACGAATTTAATATTCACAACCCTCAAAAATACGGAGTTTTAATTAAAAAGAATAATATATTTCTTATCATCTCTTTTGGAAGGATATGAGTACATTAGTCATTAATACTTATGTCATGAAATTTTGAGTTGTATAAATCGCTACATCAATTTAATTTGGTAACGATTTTGTGGCCATAGGCTTTCGCACTTTTTGCATGCAAAAGTGATTTAAATCAAATGCTCCTATTTTTTGCCGAGAGCTAGTTTTTTGGCATCCTGAACAAAAGTCTCAATGGGCACGATTCTCTGCAAAAAAGGGAGCATTTGATTGAACCACTTTTGCATTTAAATAGTGGGGAGACCTTTAACCACGAGAACGAGGACTGATGAAAATATACCAATTATTTAGAATGGTTGTGAATATTCAGGTGAAATTGAATCGGGCTTTGATTTTAAGAAAATAATTCAATAACAATAATCAAGTATCTCTCAATTCCTCAATCAATATAACAATTTAGGTCTCCAAGTGGTACATCCAATCAAAACAAACGGGCAACTTTGCGGAAATAAACTAATTAGACCATTTTCTGAACACCTTTACCAAAATTTTTATTTTGCGGTCAATATATTCACCCGTTACAAAGTCGGGACTAAAATTAATAATATACCCTGGTATATATTATATACCGGGTATAATAATTTATTTTTAGTTTTTAAATGCGTACGAACTGGCTTGATGGGATATTGTTGCGAGACATTAAAAAAATATTATAAATATGCAATATCTACGCTATTTAACGTCGTTAAACGATAATTACGTATCGAAAAATATTCTCACTTATATATTTATCAGATATTTTTGTATTTACAAACTTCCTCATATTTTCATGTAAATTATAATTCTTCGAGCATGTTAATCGGTTACTATATTGAACGAAGAGATTATAAGAAGTTATCACAGACGACTTTGCAATAAGTATATTTTTCATTTCAAAAAGCAATTCGCAATTAAATATCTCTCATATATATTCAATAGACAACGTAGGTAGGTATAATAAAAATATTACATTCTTAAGGGATGTTGATGAACACACATATCTTTTGCAAATACAATAACAAGGAAAAATGATGACAGCTATTTCCATGGAGAATATCACTTTTGGTTTAAAAACAGTAGCAAATACTACTACACAACTTCTACGTTTTACACCGTCTTGATAGAAATATACCATCATCAATGCTGAATAGTTTGTTTTTTATATTTCGAACATTTCAAAGTTTCACTTTCCAATCTGTTTTTTTAGTATCACAGGATTTAAAAGCACTTTTGAAGGATTAAAATCTCTACATAGGTTTTAATTCTCGACAGAAAGTAGTGTAATATCTAAGCGTAAATGCAAAGTGATGTTAGAGTTTACAACAAATGCTTCAATTATTTGTTGTTTGTGTAATTTGTTTAAATGTGTAAGGTTAATAAATATTGTATTTTTATATTAATCAAAATTTACCATGCTGTTGCGCATTCTAAGTAAAGTGAGACAGGGAAGTGGAATTTTTCTATTCAAAAATAAATAGTATGAGGATGAATAAAAATTTAAAAATAATACAACAAAAGAAAAATATAAGAAATCCTCTAAAAGTTGTAAGGATCCATTACCCATAATTAAATAAAAATATCATTCATTCATGAATTCATAACGATATTTCCAGAACGGAAAGTGAATGTAACTACACTATCGGAGCTATTGCTATGGAGACTCATGACGTCATATTCCAAAATGGCGGCTTTAATCAGGCTACATTTAAACAATTAGTCATTATTTTCATAAAAAGAGATGAATTTCATTAACAAAATAATAATTTTTATTAGCGTAACCGTAGCAACGTATATGTAACTATCACAGTTGAGCCTAACTACTCTGTTTCTAATTATTGCCACCAGATACCATAGTCCTAAAGAACTGTCCTAAGGCTGTCCGTGGTGGTATCTTGCTATCGAATTGGAATGTTATCAATATAAAAATCTATCTAGCAACCAATATCAATACATATAAAGTATTATAAGGTACTCCTCCACCCACACTCATGATGATTGAATTGGTGTGGTTGTCTCCATCAGCATCATCAACATCATCGCAGCGTATGAACTCAATAATAGTAAGAATTGAAAGAGGAGAAGAGTCTTCCTTTTAAATTTAAACTCACCCACATATAAAGTATATGGATGGGTATTTTATATAGGTAGTTAGATATTATGCCGTTCGTCTACCAACTTGCTGCAAGTATGGAATGAGATGAGAATGTAGAAATGTTAAGTACAAAAATATGTATCATTGAATGCGATCTCAATCGAATATATGTGTATTCGTTTGACACTCGACTTGAAATTTAAAACTCAACTATACTATATATAAACATACATACATACATACATATATACATACACACAATTCGTCGACTAAATACTGGGAATTAAGTTTGAAATCCAAAAAATTCTAATGTCACATCTTTTAGTATTTGGAGGTTTATTGAATAGTATAATTATTTAGTTTTGTTTGTTATTTGCAAAAAATTTATTAAATAAGTTCTGATTATTTATTGGTTACTCATGACGTAACATTCCAAAATGGCGGCTTTAGCCAGGCTACATTTCAACAACGAGCTATATTTTTCATTAAAAAATGAGTTTCATTAACTAGTATAACGAATATATGTAATTATTTACAGTTGAACCTGACCACTCTGTTGCTAATTATTACCACCAGATGTCCTAGTCCTAAGGAACAAACCCCAATAGAGAACTTGTATTTGTAAGATTAATTCGAAATTGAATATTCTCGTTCTTTCTTTTGGCTCCATTTTTACAAACGTTTATTTCACTTCATATGTTTGTATGTTTAATTGAAATCTTGTGCAATCAAAATTTCGACTAGTTCTAATTAAGCTAGAGCTTTGAAATTTACAGTAAATCGTTCTATATAGATGGAATTAGAAAATATTCGCTAAAATAGAAATTTTATGTACAAGTTTAAAGTAGTGGAAGCGAAAGGAAATTAAATTTTGATTTTTCGTTTAAGTATTAAAATTAACTAATTAAACATTTTTTTTAATGTACCTAATAGATCAAAAAGTAGAAAATGAAATACATAACGATTTTTTTTCAAATAAACTTTTTTAAACAAGATCTAAAAAGTTGAAAATACAAGTTTTAATTAATTTTAACAAGCTTTTATTTAACGATCTAAAAAGTAGAAAATACTTTTTTTCCAGTCCAGTTTCATCCCAAGCTTTAAAGAGCACCCCAAGCTTTTATCTATAGTCAGATATTGTTGATGGACAGTTATCGTGTTATCTTGATTAAATAAAAAAATTACTCTAATACCAAAATGTTTTATCCGATTAATATTTCTAACAGTCACAAACATGAGACTTAACAAGACTCATTTCACTGTTATTTTCGCGACACTATTTTGCCAAGTTTTTGTTTGAATTTTTATCCGAAAATTTAGAGTATCAGAAAACTAACAACTAACAGAGTAAATTGCTTAAATACTCGGTATATACTGAACTAATGTAAAACAGTTAATGACAAAAGTTATTTATTTTTAAAAAAGGAACATTTTTTGTCTTTAAACTATAATCTATCTCATACGGTTTCATAGATAGGCCGTTTTGCCCATTCAACTTGACCATATTTTTGCTCTAGAACACACTTACCAAATTTCAGGTCGCTATTCGTTCGCTACTCTTTTCGTTTTTGAGCTATCGTGTTGAATGGGCGGACAGACACATTTGCGAAAATAGACTAATTAGGCCCTTTTATGAACACCTATACCAAAATCTTACTAAACTTAATATACCCTGGTATATCTTATATAACAGGTATAATAACATTGATAGTGCCTAGATACCTTTATTTATAATGACTGAAAGATATGCAGAAAAACTCTGAAAATGCAATACAACTTGTTAATCAGCTACAAGGGATGGTCAAAATACTTAAATATATAAATCATAAGCGAAGATACACATTTAATAATAAAAAATGATATCAAAACTGTACTCCATAAAATATATATATAAATATTATACAAGAAATATGTAGAGTTTAGTTAAATTTTATATGTGAGAAATTCAGCATTCGGTCGCGCGCGCGTCACTGATACGTACAGAAGGTATATATATATATATATATATATATATATATATATATATATATATATATATATATATATATATATATATCAAACTAACATGCTAAAATATCGCATATATTTCATACATTCTATATACACACAGTTTTATATGGAATATTTAAAGCCTCGGGGATGTAAAAATAAGGGTGAAAATTGCAAATTTTTATATTTTTTGGCTTTCGATGATGGTGAGTGTTGTTACCAGAAAGTGTATACGTGTGAAATTTATGGAATGAGTAAGCGAGAAGTTTCCTTCTTCATGATGGTAAAAAAAAAAAAACGTAAAAGAAAACGGCAAATACAACAAGTATTAGTCATATGGAAAAAAGAAATAGGAAGGTTTACTGTGCCATTTTACAACATGTTACAGTTTAAACAAATTAACAAACACAAAAAAAAAATGCATTACAGCAAAATATTTTTGCTTAAAAATTGGAAAATTTGTCAGTTTCTCGAAGTATCTCGAACAATTAAATTATAATGAATATCATATTGAGTTATAATGATGACAGTTATAATATTGATTCTTATAATTAATACGGCATTAAAAATGAAAAAATTTTAGAAAAAATGATCAGGTAACAAAGTGTAATAAAAATTTTACAACTTTACTTTTGTAAAATTTTTCTAATATACGTTTTCTCCTTGTTCTATGTCCCTTTTTCTTGACCGATTAACACCTGATATACCAAATATATTATAACAAGCATACTGACAAAACTTATGTTCATAAAAATTAAACCAGTAAGTCACATTTAAAGCTTTTCTATTACTATATATATGTATATATATATATATATATATATATATATATATATATTTATATATATATATATATATATATATATATATATATATATATATATATATATATATATATATATATCTGTATAATATTACATACAGTTGCACTTGTTTCAACTGGTTCAGTTTTTATGAACGGGAGTGTACATATATATTGGGAGTATCACAAAACTATATCATTACAATATGAATACAAAAGATATTAGCTATCAAAATTAATCAAAGATTCGAGGACTATAATTTGGTCACAAAACGAATCAATATTAAATATATAAATACATAAATTTTTATTTGCCGTAGTCGGGTGTAATAACACTAATTATTAAACAAAAACAAAGATTAAAGACTAACAGCACTTGTTGGTTTGCCAGTTTCAAAAATTGTTTACTACTAATTACGAGAATAGGCTTTAAACTATGGTATATTTCCATCTGAAAAATTTAGGACTGTTTAAAGCGAACACAGTGACGCGCAGTATACTTTCAACTGCTGCAAAAATATATGCTTCTTAAATATGGATGCTATAAAATGGAGTTCAAACATCGTCTTTGTCTTTGGGGAAAATCCTTGAATGTATATGAATAATCACATTCCACATTATTGGCATTTACAAAATCTTTTAAACACTCAATTTCTTAACGCTCTTATTCAACAACAAAATCCTAAAAACCCACTTGATACATATTTATTTAACAATCCATCTACTGCAAAAACAGGATTACAATTTTCATTAAATGATTAATAAACCTGGAACACACTGTATATATACACACAAAAATATTTACATATATTCATATATGTTTCTTCATTCACATCAGAAGGATATGTGTTTCGAATATTCTAATGTGTTCCTGTTACTTGAAAATGGAAGGACTTATTCTTCTTAGTAGAAGATATCACCTTCGTTATAAAGAGGAATGAGTTTATAAGAAAACCAATCTATTCCTCTCTGCATACACCATGTCCCGTTCCTCAAACATACACACACACACTCACACACACTTAGACTTTCTTAGCGATGGTGTTAGAGGCAACAACGGCACACACACACACCACCATTAACACAATTCTATATAACGTCGATGTCGAAAGAAGGAGAAAAAACGAGCAGAAACAAAGAATATATGAGATCGAATCCAATTCAATTTAATATATACATCAACATTTCATATTATCAGTTTGATAGGTAAATAGAATAAATATATTTAACCCAGTAATTTTAGAACTTATAACGACCAATCTGTTTAAAAAAATTCTGAGGTAGTTCTCAACTTTTTTTGGTACCCCAGTCGTATAGCCTCTGCATTTCTGGCACAGAGCCTGCTGGAATCGCTAGTTGCAATCACTTGGTGGAGTCGCTGCAATCCTGAGCGGGAGAAATTGGAAATAGATTCTTATATCGGAAGAAGGCATTTGACTATTTTTAAAACCCTTCTTGTCTTACCAATTAATTAGTTCCAGGAATTTCCCCAACGCGACAAGTGAGCGTTCCTACCAAGCGACCCAACGCCACTATACAACAAACCATCATTTTGATATTCAACGGGTTAAGGCAACGATATATTACAACGTTCAACGTAACGAAAAATAATTTTCAAGGTCAATGCAGCATAATCTCCATTGACCTGACTCTATAATAATATAGATATTGCAGATTAAAAAACAACAAAGGTACTGTTACTCAAGTTGTACTTGTAATTTAAATATTATTGTGTGTTAGGTTTATAAACAGGCACAAACTAGTTAGTCAAATTTTTCCGCTATCATCTGTGACCTTTATTTTATTTCCAAAATAGTAAGCAAAACTTGCAATGTATGTGTGTATGTATGTATGTATATGTGTCTTCGTCTTATCCTACGGAGTTGAATTTCTACATGTTGGTTCAGTTCCGATGACAATGCATTTTTATGGTAAACATGATAAGAATAGACAGGGGGGAAAGAGGGTTCAGAGGGAGGGGGATATACACAAAATTTGGTATATCTCTCTTAATATTAAAAAATCGTAAAACACATAAGAAGTAAAGTTGTAGTCTTATCCAATTGGCTAGTGAAAAAATGTTTATAAAATAATAATAGTTTATAGTATTTTTGTATGAAACAACTTTGTGACTTGGAGTTTTGGCCTATCTCTGATCGTCTCGAAATAAAATTAAATCAAATTATGCCTATTAATAGTCCCACAATACTCCCACAACTTGACGCTAAAACTTTGCATTTTGGCGTCACCGAATAAAAACATCCTGATTTTGATAAGCGCTGCTTACATTTGTTATATTTAAATTTTATTTTAAACCCACTATTTTTGGGGTGCACATTCCATTTTTACATTAGAATTGTATGGAATTTATCGATTACAAGATACAAGAACCGTTTCTATAACTAATAGAGATATCTCGGCCCTTGACTAAAAATTAGTGGAAAATCGGATAAATGGATCAATAACAATTTGGATTCCGATGGCGTCTTTGGGAACAAAAATTCAATTTTCGATAAGCACAGCTTCATTTTGTCTGGTTATATCTGATAAAATATTGTTGTGTAACCTTTATTAATTTCGAGATACAAGAC
The DNA here is from genome assembly GCA_963920215.1 of Nineta flava. NCBI lineage: Eukaryota > Metazoa > Arthropoda > Insecta > Neuroptera > Chrysopidae > Nineta > Nineta flava. The sequence continues at coordinate 103,340,801 of OY986042.1, forward strand.
CCATTATATAAGCCATCTGAAAAACGAATAAACATATTTTTGTTTTTCCATCAAATTTGAATTTAATGACTCAAATTAAGTGGATTCGAAAAAAAATTTCGTCAAAATGAAATGAAATCTATTTTTTTTTATCAAAGAGTATACAACATTTTCTTAAAATCTTTATTTGATATACAGGCTAGGTCATTTTAAGGTTGTTGTGAACAAAATTCAATTTAATGACAGGTTCTTCAAAATTTTACAGCTTATTATTTCAATAATAAAGAATATCCTGTCAAAATTTTATCCTGTTTTTAGTATTAAAAAGTTAAAGATTTGTAAGAGATTTTTACATAGTTAAAATGGATTCGCCTGTAAAAACATCAATACAAAAATTTATATCTCGACAACCAGATATGCCATTTTTAATTATTTTGAGTTGGCTGAGAATGGATGAGATATCAATGCATTTAGCATAGGACAAACTCACCACCCCTACTTTCCCTCACCAGTTTCACAACAACCTTAATAGATACGTACAGTAATATCTCCTCAGGAAATATTACAATTACTAATATTTTACCCCTACAAGACTTTGCAACTTTTACCTGAAATACTTTTCACTAGTACCTCTTCCTGAGGAGATATTACTGTGTATCGATGAAAATGCTTACCTTGTATATATTTGTTTTGATAAGCGCCACAATCAATGAGAAAATCTGAAGTCGATTTGCTTATTTCGAAATTACTTTAATTTTTAACCCGACTTCAAAAAAGGAGGATGGTTCTCAATTCGTCTGTATTTTTTTAACCCGACTGCAAAAAAGGAGGATGGTTCTCAATTCGTCTGTATTTTTTTTTTTTTTTTTTTATGTTTGTTACCTCAGAACTCCGTCATTTATGAACCGATTTTGAATTTTTTTTTTTTGTTTTAAAGGGTTTGATTCCCGATTGGTCCCATTGTCACCAAATCGCATTCTGATGAGGGGATCTCCGGAAAATCGAGGAAAATCCTCATTTTATATGTGATAACCGATTTCTGCGAAATTTTTTTTTTTTTTTGAAAGGGTATACTCATTCATAATGGGAAAATAAGAAAATTTTTTTAAAAACCGACTTCAAAAAAAATTTTTCCATAAAAAAAAAACCGACCCCAAAAAAAAAAATTTTACAAAAAAACACCAAATTCCTTGTAAAGAAAACTGAAAATCTGTTATAAAAAAATGCACTAAAAATTATAAAAAAAAAAAAAACGGGTAAAAAAAAAGTGTTATAAAAAAGTTCACTAAAAATTAGTTGGTCGTTTAGTAGGTCTACCCATATTTAGACAAATAAAATCAGTTATAGAACTTCAAAGTCACTAAAAAGCGAGAAATAAAACTTATTTTGACAAAATTGAAACCCGACTTCTAAAATCAAATATTCTATAACAAAAGATGCACTAAAAAGTAAAAAAATAATTGCATATTCTTGTGCCAATTTTAGTTCACCAAAGCAAAAATTTTTAAATATATATGTACAATTATTGTTATTTTTGGAGGCGGTGTCCAAAAGTTATGTGAATTTCTCTATGCTGACACCGCCTCCAAAAATAACAATAATTGTACATATATATTTAAAAATTTTTGCTTTGGTGAACTAAAATTGGCACAAGAATATGCAATTATTTTTTTACTTTTTAGTGCATCTTTTGTTATAGAATATTTGATTTTAGAAGTCGGGTTTCAATTTTGTCAAAATAAGTTTTATGTATTTAATTATTTTCAATAAGAGACTAAATATTTTTCCGATTTGGAGATTTATTTGAAGATTTTATAAGTTTAAATGTATTTTTTAATAATAAATATCTCAGAGGAATTGAATTATGTTTTTTTTTTTTTTTTATTTAAAAACATTTTATTTTTTAATCATTTCACGAAAATAATAAATATCATACGTTTTTTTTTTTACCATCATGGTTTTAATTTAACAAACATGGTACATAAAAATTAAATTCAATTGAAATTTTTCTTTCAAAATAATATATGTAAAAGTATATAGAAAAAAAAAGGGCAGTATCTTTTTTTTTTATAATCATTAAACCGTGAATCCCTCTCATGTAGAGATATTTATATTTTTTTTTTAAATTTATCAATAAAGGAAATAAATTGGTATATGTTTATATATATACATACATATTAAAGCCAGATTTGAATGTATGCATGCAATGATGTGCTATGCAGAATACTAAAGGAGAGAAGGAAAGTTATCTAAAATAAATTAAATCGAGTGCAGTTTTTCTCATTTCATCGTCCCCCATATGTACGGAAAGACGAGTGGTAGTTTTTCATTTTTAAATTAGACATTCATTTTAAATGGTTTATATATATATATATATATATATATATATATATATATATATATATGTATATATGGACGGCGCTATACTAGTAGAAATAGAGCTTCGTATAGGAACACACATGTGACTGACTTGAAATTATACAGGATGATCTGTTGATGAACGTCTCAAAATAAATTGTGATGTGATTATAGCTCACATCTTAAGGTTCGTTTAGAGTACGACACTAGTCATCGTACACTCAATGTATACACCGAGTGTCAATGTGTGCACACGTGTGTCTTTAGTTGTGACAGTTATTGTGTTTGAGTGTCCAAGTGTCTGTTCAGGTTTTCAAACAGATTCGACATTTTTCCATACACTCCATACATTCCATATACATATTATATAGTAATAAATATAGCGTTTACGTCACTGTTTAATTACAATATAAGCAGCAATAAGTTCTTTTGTGTGTGAACAGCTTAGACATCAGATCCGCACATTTGTGTCTCGCTAGTGTCCAGACACCAAAAATCTGTTTAAGTGTGAACAGTACAGAAATTTATGTCTGACATTTGTGTCGCAACTTATGCCGTAGTCTAAACGAAGCATTAGGATTAGATTATATTTTCTATGCTTACTCTTTGTTCACAACTGTGAAAACTAAAAGTTTACAAAATTTACTTCTTACTTAAAAAAATGATGCTCTTTTCCATTTATTCCAGCAAAATGACCTCATTAAAACCTTTAGCAAAAAACAAAACAAATATATATATTTCTCTAATACTATCAATTCTTGAAAATGGACTTTTTGGAATTTATATAGAAAAATCGCTATTTGCGATACTCTTACAGAAATGTGTAATTCAACTTTAGAAACATTAAAAGTATCTCTAATGCGTGGCCAGGAAGGGTGATAATTGAAAAAAATGTGATTAAAAAACCGGCATAAACAATTTTAATATTCTATATATAAAAGTTTAAAAAAAAAATACAGACGAATTGAGAACCATCCTCCTTTTTGAAGTCGGGTTAAAAACTAAAATCAAAGAGTGTACAACATAAAATCCTACGAAAAAAGCACGGAACAAGATTGAAGAGCCATGTAAATATTTGTCGTAGTCGAAGATCCAACTGTGATACACCAAGCAAAACAATTCCCGACAGTCGACTGCAAGAAATATTCACAAGGGACTTCAAAATTGTTTCGAGCTTTTTTCGTAGTCGGGTTTTAGTTTTTTAAACTCATGTATGTAATACTTTTTAGTATAATATCAAGAATCTGTGAATTAAAACCATTCATTTGATACCAAACTCGATACATTTATAAAAATTTGTTTCTGTTGGTTATCGTAAGTCAGATCCGCCATGTTGGATTTAATATGACGTCACGCAGCCTATGACAATAATACTTTCAAGATAAAAATATTCCTATTTTAAAAATAAGTAACTTTTGTAAGAAACATAGTTTTGACACAATTTCTTTCACTCTCTTTGTCAGCAATAGAAAAGGAAAATTTAACTCCTCGTTCCTAAGCCCAAACAAGCTTTTGTAGTTTATTTTATGGACGTTTAATGATGGAACATACTGTATGTGTGAGTATATATATATATATATATATATATATATATATATATATATATATATATATATATATATATACTTTAATATAAAAACGAAATATATTAGAGAAATGTTTACATAAATGAGATAGAAATATACTTTACAGGAATGAGTAATTTTTTGATTACATGATTTCAAGATATAAAGATTTTAAGATTTTATTATTTACAGTCAAAAGAATGTACCGAAGTCCGAAATTCACAAGGAGCAAACAAACTGACGACCAAATATACTCAACGATACTATTATCCAATTACTTCAAACTTTTAACGCTCACAAATAGTTTTAGATTCAGAGTAAAAATATGGCAGACGCATTGTCATTGAAGCCAATTGTTCACAATTAGCAATTTTATGACGAGCTAAATAGCATTCAAAGCATCTCTCATTTAAATCCACCTTCTATCAAAAGTCTGGAAATAATTTCTTATGGCTAGTCTTTTTGTATGATACTTCATAATAGGAAAGTCCAAATACAAGACACAAAATATATGAAGATGGAAAATATTTTCAAAATAGTACTAAATTTGGTGAATTGGATGGTAATAGATGCTAAAAAGCCCTTTTTCTGCATGTTTGTTTGTTCCCCCATCAAAAAGGCCGAATCGATTTCGATATAAAGAACGTATCCAGTAACATGTAAGCTATACAATTTTTCCAATATCCGTGCTTCCGTGGCAGTTGCGCCCAAAACATACCTTTTTAACGGTACAAAACTGAGAAAATCGTTACAAATAGAAAATAATGTCTATCTTTAAACAAATTTCGTTTGAAATATTTTTTCATACATCTAATAGTTTCGATTATTAAATTAAGCATATATTTGAGACATTTAGATTTTGACTACTGTTGAATCAACTGTTGCTTTTTGAGAAAATATATAATAAATGACATTCTTATATATTCCATTCAGACCATTATTATATATTTTCTGAAGATGCAACAGTGGTTGCGAAACTATTGTCAAAATAAAAATATTTTTACAAAAATCTCAAATATTTGCTTAGTTTAAAAATTATAATGAATTTTGGTCAAGTACTACGACCTACTCAATTAGACACAATTTGAGTATGAAACAGGGGTGTGGGATGGCCAGTTAAAATTATATTTTTGAGTGGCAATCCGATGCACAATGACTAGTTAAAAAAGTTAATTTCAAATTCAATTGCCTTTTTTCCAAGAAACTTTCGTTAAAAACAAATTTGATCATAAATCTTCAAGTATATAAAATAATTATTTGATTAAATTATTTTAAAAATTTAAATTTATCGTAGTAAATTCGGATTTCCAGTGTAAATAATATATATTTAAGATAAGTAAAAAAATAGAACGTATGTAGGAAGTTTTACTAAGCTCGTATAGCCATTAAAGCTGAGCTTTACGAGCCTTAAGGTCCCGGAGGTGACATTATATATATACCTATACAAACATATCTACTAAAGAGTGTGTGTATGTGTATGAAATGCACTTAGAGTAGTGTAACAGCAACGAAACTACGATGTCTCACTTGCTGCTATCCTCAAATAAAGATACATTGTGAAACTCCATCACCATCACACTCATTGTATATCACTTCAGGCTCTAAACTAACACCACGTTAGGATTAGTAGTATGGTTTACTTGTGTAGAGATGTAACGAGCTAAAATCTAAATACTTACCATTACCGTGTTGCCTTACTGTTTCCGTAGTAAAGTAACGTCTATAAAGTTAGCACAGCCAAATGAGCACAATTGATTTTAATTAGCACAACGATTTAGTGCTATTTTTGTGCTAATTAATTGCGCAATTTTTAATTTTTGTGCTCTTACCATTTCGCTGAAATCGATGGCTGTGCCAGCTTCAAAAAAAGCTAGCACAGCCATATATGAAAAAATTTTTTATTAAATTTTCACTGGCACAGCTATTTAGTGCTAATTATGTGCTTTCAGAATATATCATTGGAAAAAATTTCGGATCACTATTTGCCAAAAAAGCACCCCCACACTGACGAGTTGCAAGAGTAAAATACTCAAAATTATCAGCACAATCGAATTTGAATAGTCGATTTCGAATGCATTAATAATGGTCATTAAAATTACTTAAGTGGCGCTTTTATTGCTCAACCCTTCATGTCAAAAAACCACCCACAGCTTGATGACGTGCAAGAGCAAAGTGCTCGAAACTATCAGCACAATCGAACTAAAATAAGCGATTTCAAAAGCATTAATAAAGTGTTACAAAATTATTTATGTGGCATTTTTATTGCTCAACCCGTCTTGTTAAAAAACAACCCCTAGCATAATGAGATGCTAGAGTAAAGTGCTCGAAATTAACAGCACAATCGATTTTGAATAGACAATTTCTAATGTATTATTAATAAGCTTTGAAATTATTAAGGTGGTGTTTTTAGTGCTCAACCCTTTATGTCAAAAAACCACCCCAACTCGACAACGAGCAAGAGTAAAGTACTTAAAATGATCAGCACAATCAAACTATAATAGTCGATTTCAAATGCATTAATTATGTGCTTCAAAGTTATTTATGTGTCCTTTTTATTGCTCAACCCTTTATGTTAAGAAACGACCCCTAGGTTGATGACGTGCAAGAGTAAAGTGCTCGAAATTAACAGAACAATCGATTTTGAATCGACAATTTCTAACGCATTATTAATAAGCTTTAAAATTATTAAGGTGGTGTTTTTAGTGCTCAACCCTTTATGTCAAAAAACCACCCCAACTCGACAACGAGCAAGAGTAAAGTACTCATAATTATCAGCATAATCAAACTTAAATAGTCGATTTCGAACGCATTAATTATGTGCTTCAAAATTATTTATTTGGCGGTTTTATTGCTCAACCCTTTATGCAAAGAAACTACCCCTAGCTTGATGACGTGCAAGAGTAAAGTGCCCAAAATTATCAGCACAATCGATTTTGAATAGACAATTTCTAACACCCTAATAATAAGCTTTAAAATTATTTAGGTGGCGTTCTAAGTGCTCAACCCTTTATGTCAAAAAACCACCCCAACTTGACAACGAGCAAGAGTAAAGCAGTTGAAATTATCAGCACAATCAAACTTTAATAGTCGATTTCGAACGCATTAATTATGTGCTTCAAAGTTATTTATGTGTCGTTTTTATTGCTCAACCCTTTATGTAAAGAAACGACCCCTAGGTTGTTGACGTGCAAGAGTAAAGTGCTCGAAATTATCAGCACAATCGATTTTGAATAGACAATTTCTAACGCATTATTAATAAGCTTTAAAATTATATAGGTGGTGTTTTTAGTGCTCAACCCTTTATGTCAAAAAACCACCCCAGCTCGACAACGAGCAAGAGTAAAGTACTTGAAATTATCAGCACACTCAAACTTTATTAGTCGATTTCGAACGCAATAATTATGTGCTTCAAAATTATTTATAAGTCGTTTTTATTGCTCAACCCTTTATTTAAAGAAACGACCCCTAGGTTGATGACGTGCAAGAGTAAAGGGCTCGAAATTATCAGCACAATCGATTTTGAATAGACAATTTCTAACGCATTATTAATAAGCTTTAAAATTATTAAGGTGTCGTTTTTAGTGCTCAACCCTTTATGTCAAAAAACCACCCCAACTCGACAACGAGCAAGAGTGAAGTACTTGAAATTATCAGCACAATCAAACTTTAATAGTCGATTTCAAATGCATTAATTATGTGCTTCAAAGTTATTTATGTGTCGTTTTTATTGCTCAACCCTTTATGTAAAGAAACGACCCCTAGGTTGCTGATTTGCAAGAGTAAAGTTCTCGAAATTAACAGCACAATCGATTTTGAATAGACTTAGAATTGAGCAATAAAAACGACACATAAATAACTTTGAAGCACATAATTAATGCATTTGAAATCGACTATTAAAGTTTGATTGTGCTGATAATTTCAACTGCTTTACTCTTGCTCGTTGTCAAGTTGGGGTGGTTTTTTGACATAAAGGGTTGAGCACTTAGAACGCCACCTAAATAATTTTAAAGCTTATTATTAGGGTGTTAGAAATTGTCTATTCAAAATCGATTGTGCTGATAATTTTGGGCACTTTACTCTTGCACGTCATCAAGCTAGGGGTAGTTTCTTTGCATAAAGGGTTGAGCAATAAAACCGCCAAATAAATAATTTTGAAGCACATAATTAATGCGTTCGAAATCGACTATTTAAGTTTGATTATGCTGATAATTATGAGTACTTTACTCTTGCTCGTTGTCGAGTTGGGGTGGTTTTTTGACATAAAGGGTTGAGCACTAAAAACACCACCTTAATAATTTTAAAGCTTATTAATAATGCGTTAGAAATTGTCGATTCAAAATCGATTGTGCTGTTAATTTCGAGCACTTTACTCTTGCACGTCATCAACCTAGGGGTCGTTTCTTAACATAAAGGGTTGAGCAATAAAAAGGACACATAAATAACTTTGAAGCACATAATTAATGCATTTGAAATCGACTATTATAGTTTGATTGTGCTGATCATTTTAAGTACTTTACTCTTGCTCGTTGTCGAGTTGGGGTGGTTTTTTGACATAAAGGGTTGAGCACTAAAAACACCACCTTAATAATTTCAAAGCTTATTAATAATACATTAGAAATTGTCTATTCAAAATCGATTGTGCTGTTAATTTCGAGCTCTTTACTCTTGCACGTCATCAACCTAGGGGTCGTTTCTTAACATAAAGGGTTGAGCAATTAAAACGACACATAAATAACTTTGAAGCACATAATTCATGCGTTCGAAATCGACTATTTAAGTTTGATTGTGCTGATAATTTCGAGTACTTTACTTTTGCTCGTTGTCGAGTTGGGGTGGTTTTTTGACATAAAGGGTTGAGCACTAAAAACACCACCTTAATAATTTTAAAGCTTATTGATAATGCGTTAGAAATTGTCTATTCAAAATCGATTGTGCTGTTAATTTCGAGCACTTTACTCTTGCACGTCATCAACCTAGGGGTCGTTTCTTTACATAAAGGGTTGAGCAATAAAAACGACACATAAATAATTTTGAAGCACATAATTAATGCGTTCGAAATCGATTATTAAAATTTGATTGTGCTGATAATTTCGAGTACTTTACTTTTGCTCGTTGTCGAGTTGGGTTGGTTTTTTGACATAAAGGGTTGAGCACTAAAAACACCACCTTAATAATTTTAAAGCTTATTAATAATGAGTTAGAAATTGTCTATTCAAAATCGATTGTGCTGATAATTTCGAGCACTTTACTCTAGCATCTCATTATGCTAGGGGTTGTTTTTTAACAAGACGGGTTGAGCAATAAAAATGCCACATAAATAATTTTGTAACACTTTATTAATGCGTTTGAAATCGCTTATTTTAGTTCGATTGTGCTGATAGTTTCGAGCACTTTGCTCTTGCACGTCATCAAGCTGTGGGTGGTTTTTTGACATGAAGGGTTGAGCAATAAAAGCGCCACTTAAGTAATTTTAATGACCATTATTAATGCATTCGAAATCGACTATTCAAATTCGATTGTGCTGATAATTTTGAGTATTTTACTCTTGCAACTCGTCAGTGTGGGGGTGCTTTTTTGGCAAATAGTGATCCGAAATTTTTTCCAATGATATATTCTGAAAGCACATAATTAGCACTAAATAGCTGTGCCAGTGAAAATTTAATAAAAAATTTTTTCATATATGGCTGTGCTAGCTTTTTTTGAAGCTGGCACAGCCATCGATTTCAGCGAAATGGTAAGAGCACAAAAATTAAAAATTGCGCAATTAATTAGCACAAAAAGAGCACTAAATCGTTGTGTTAATTAAAATCGATTGTGCTCATTTGGCTGTGCTAACTTTATAGACGTAGTAAAGTATATGTTTTGCCACAAACTAAATTTTTAAGTTTGTTCTAGTTTAGCCGTTTCTATTTTTCTCTGGTTGTTTTCGAAGCGAACGATTGAAGTGAGAAGAAGAAAATATCAGACACTGATTTAACATTTGGAAATAGTATATTAAATGGAAAATACGCCATAAAAAAACTTTGACCTTAATATCTGTTACCATTTTTAAACATGTGTGAAAATCACCAAGATGACTTGGCTATCATTAAGAGGATGTCTGAGAACTCTTCCTGTCTTGGTTTTTTTGCTACCTTTCATCAGTACTTGATTCCAATTTTGTAAATCACAATCTAAAATGACCAAATATTAAGCAAATATATGCGACAATTAAACTTGTAGTCGCGTCCCAATGTTTACTCTCTTTCAAAATTTGAGAATTTTTTATTTCTGAGAGTTATTTAAAATTTTGTGTTTCTCCCTTCTTCTAAGCCCCACTTTTTTCTTGGCTGAATTAAAATTTCTTTCAGATTATATTGACATTATATAATCTAATATAATATATAGCCCTAAGTGAAACTGACTGACTGACACACTCACTCATGTATACAAATTCTAAGGCACTTCTAGACATGCTAGAAAGATGCGGTTTTTTGCATTCGACGCGATATTGCTTGAAACTGATGGGGAAATAGGAAAATTTTTTTATTGCAACCTCCTAGAAAATCGGAAAAACACCCCCAAAACGTTTTTTTACAATTCATGTAATGTTATTTTCTGTGACGCGGAGCCAATGCCGAAGGCCGTCTCGGGGGTCAAGTTTTGATTGACATCTCAACGAAGTCGATATCATTTTTGGTTCTCGGAAACGAAAAACATGTCTACGGTTTCAAAACAACTGGTGATAATAGATTCTGGTGACCTCAAAACGTGGAGATATAGTGAAAATTTGTATTTCGATTTTCCGACCGATGGCTATAATATCCCATTTGAGAACTGATCTGAGGGCGGGGCATAAAAGTGGCCGTTTATTGTGTGCAACGAAAGAATAATCAATTTTTTAATGTCAAATAATTTTTTTAATTTTAATTTAGACAATTTTGAAATGTCATTTTTTGTATACTTTAAATTTATTGACAAATAATTAAGTATCAAAATATAGAACCTATAGAAATACCTATAATTTATATTAGAGATCTGGGCCGCCCATAACTTTGGAACGGTCAAAAACAGGCTATAACTTTTGAACGGTTTGGAATTTTTACTTCGGAAAATTTCTCCGGAGTCGTAATGTAAATATATCTAGGATCTGCTCTAATCGTTATTTCGCTATATCCTATAATTTTCTCCAAACAGTTCGACATTTTCTCTTTTATATGTAAAAAAGATAATACTGAATGACTCTCTCATAGTAAAATAATTACTGAATAAATGCACATATAGTCAGAACAAACTTAAAGACATTCTGGAAGTTATCACGTGTTCATCTAATGATGGAATATAACCATATATATAGTATCTCGAATGAAAACCGTGTCGCTTTTCTAGGTATAGTGTGATGGTAAAATGAAATGAAATTTTCTTTTGGTTTCTCTAGATGGAGAATTATGCTTGTCTTGAGTATCTATATCTAATATTTTAAGCCAATCACATTTACCAACATAGTACCACATACCTACCTACCTACCTTTCTTTATCTACCTACGACTACGGCTATGCCGTATATCCCGTAGATAAATATAAAGAATAGTTAGTTTATAGATATTTTTATGTTAAATACCTGCAATACGTATATCATCAACCTTTTACTCAAATTATTTCCCAGCAACGAAAATAATTTCATTTTCGTACAGAGTGCTCTCAGAAAATTAAATCATAATCTAAAAAATGTTGAAATTGCTTCACATCGATCATTTATCATTTTTGAACTTGAAAATCACCAGAATGGCTTGACTATCATCAAGAGGCTGACCCACTGGTCCGAGAACACTTCAGAGAGTAATTTAGAGCAACGAAGCCGATTTGTTACCCCATCATACATCATACATGGACCTAAGTTTCTAAATCGCAATCTAAGATGATCAGATATTAGGTTTCCTAAGTTTACATAATTAAACTTGTGTAGCCGTGTGTCTAAATTTTCACTCCCTTTCAAAATAAAAGTTTAAAATTGACCTCTAAACGACAGGTGAGTGATCCAAAACAATCTTACAAACGAACTTGATTGCCATAGTAATTATGAATAAGCACTATTAAATCTAAAACTGAAGAAACACGATAGCTGGCTAGGATGAACTCAGTTATGGGCTGCTCACTCTTAGGTACATATGCATATTCAAAGCTCGAACTATTCAGTATTTATGTTGAGAATTCTGTTAGCAAATGGATGTTTATCATTATTTAACCTTTTATGTATGGAAAGAAGTCCATTTTGTAGATAAGCCGTAAGCCACTTGGAACCTAAATTTTGACAATGAAGTATTTCAACTTGTGGTCCAGTTGTAAGAGACGCACTGCTCGGAGGTTGTTGGCTTGAGTCCCAGCACTAGCAGTTTGACAATTAACTTATTTAAAAAATGAAAAAAAAAAACAATTAATGGGGCGGTTAATTGACTAAATAGGGAATATGCATGAACATTTTTTTTTCACTTGAATTGAAGCATGTTTACTTGAAAAATATCAAGGTAAAATTACTTTTTCAATAACTTTAAAAATAAGCGAGATATGAATGATTGAAATTCCCGATTAGACAAAGAGGGTGATAGCCCTCTTGATATGTTATGTGACGTCATATTACACTTTCACCATTTAAAATACACGTAAAACTCCGTTTTCAGTATTTTTGCAAGAAAGAGACAGAGAATAATTTATAAAAGGTTATAGCTTCCTTGATATTTGTCGGATTTTAATTTCGTTTTTAAATATTATTACAGTATTAACAGTATTTTCATATTCTGAAAATAAATGTGAAAAAAAATTTGCATGCATATTCCCCATTGTCGGTGCCTGGCTTTGACCCCCCGCTATTACTACTGCTATATAGAATCCTGAAATCAACGATTACGCAAATTTTCTATTGTTATGTAAAAGGTGGATTGTCATAATAAAAATCCAATTATAGAGCGAAAAATATAATATGACACTTAAACTGTACCACCATGTTTTTCAGGTATATTATAAGGTGAGTAATAAAACCGGATCCTTTGCTTCGTGTAAATCTGTGTTCGAATTAAAATGCTCAAACATATATATACACGCAATAATAAATTGTGTAAAGATACGAATAGCCGACAGCCGACAGAATCGATAAAAAAATCCAATTGAAAAGAAATTAAATTCTTCAACAATCATTTAACGCTTCAATAATTATAAAGATTACAACATTTGCCAATTAAAATTATATCAAATTAAATATTAAAAACATTATAACAACCGATAATAAGGGTAGAAATTGTACACAAGAATATACTGATTGACTAATAATTTACTTTTAGAGTACATTCATTGGATTTACAAAACAAAAAAATAACCTGTAAAAAACCATACCACCAGAATCTGATCAAATTGACGCACACATCAGTTTAAGTTTATTCGACTACTAACGAAAATAATTTAAAACGTCACTTTCTCAAGGAGCTATTTTTCTTAGAGATTTGAATTCTTGAATTTCCTTTATTATTTCTATTGTAAATATTAGAGATAGAAAAAAATGTTTCAGGTAATAAATTGTAACAAAATTATTTTTTCTACAATTTAACTTGTGATAAAAAATTTTCGATTTTGCTACAATATAAAGAAATATTATAGACAGGTTGCTCATTTTAAATAATGCACGTGAACATTTCTTCAAGGAATCGTTGTTAGAAAAAATGAGGTTCTTGACTTTGACCTTATAACCTTGCCCTTGAACTTTATTTGAAGATCAAATTAAATTTTTTTTTTTCAAATGAGAATCCCTGGTTTTTAAGCTTGAGATTCTGAAAGGGTAGGAGATTTTAAAATAACCATTAATATCGTGGGTCTAATTTATTTTCAAAGGTAATTTAGAGGTCGTATAAAGATCAAATGAGAAAGTATTAAACGCCTGTACAATTTCAGTCAGATCAAAATTTGATAGGTTATTCGCTGTCTAAGGTTGAAAGAGCCAGTTGAATAAATTGAATGTTGGTCATTTTCTACATTTATTAAGTAGAATCGACGTACACTCCCGTTCAGAAAAATGAACTAGTTGAAACACGCTAAGTGTGACTGTATGTAATATTATACATATATTCAGTAATATTGAATTTGAGTGTAAATTAGGCGACTTTTCTTAAGAAAGAAAATTTCATAAAAATCATAATGGTTTAAAGTAATATGAAATACGTATAAATTAATTTTTTAAACGTCATTTTGTGCCTTATTTATTCGGTTTTTGAGAAAATGTTTGGAATAAAAGTCGTTCATTATAAATATACTAACAAGTTTTATTCAAAACATTTTCCCATAAACGGAATAAATGAGGCACAAAATGACTATACTATTTTGAAAAAAGGACACGACTTCTGTGGCTCATAGTACAACGTGTATCAAATTTTTGAAACGTATACTTTGCTATACGTTTATTATACTCGAATGAGGATCCCTTTTTCAATTATTTTACCTAGAATATATTAAATATACCGAAATAATACACTTAAAATTATGTATTTGCTTTTGAAAAAGTTAAAATTTATCGAAACCACTTATAAATACTGCGGGATGATTAAAATTACCTTACACTAACTACCCTACACATGAGTTACGAGTTTCAATGAACTCTCTTTTATTTTAAATGATCGAAAAAATATTTCAATTTATCTTGATTGATTGGATACAAACCGAATAACCTTAAGTATCTCTCCACACACAAATTATATATGTACGTACGTCAGGTAAAAATAGTATACTGATTCAATTTCTGGGAGAACAAGAAAATACACACACACACACACACACACACACACACACACACATATATAGAGAGTAAAAAAAGAAATTCGGTAAAAAAGAAAAAAGAGAAATTTAAGAAGAGAAAAAAAAAATGTGTGTGCGCACACATTATGATAATGGAACGAGTTAATATCTCCAATCGCACCCCCTTAAATTCACCGTTCAAATTTATGCATGAATTAATACTAAAGCATCATTATCGACAGCGTAGAGAGCGCAGCAATCTCTATGTACTATACATATTAAATGTATACAATAACCCTCTAGGCAGGCAGGCACACAGTCAGCTAGCAATGTACCCCCAATATTTTTTTCCTCTTTTGTGTGTGTGTTATGTAAGTTAACTTCAAAAGAATTGGGTTGTTGTGAATGTGGAGTGAGAGAGCAAAAAAAATTCATCTCAATATAATATTATATTATATTCGTACCGTTGTTTTTATTGAGCTGATTTTTTCTATTTGGTGAAAAATATTCAATTTTCTCAATAAAATTGAATCAAAAGTATACGTAAATCGGGAATAGATATATATTAATCAGAAGACGTTTGCAGTCAGTGTACATTCAGAATATATTAAGTGAAACGTCTGTACAACTAATTTTTTGCTTTAAACTTTATCCACAAGTGTTTAGTGTTGCCCACATTTCATTATCTTGGCCAAAGTCTTATCATTCAAACCGTAACTCCTTTTTTTATTTAGAAGTACCTCACCTTTTTTTAAGAACGTGATAAAGTAATTAATGTATCTGTGTTTGTCAAGCCCCATTTGTGAAGCGGAATTGCGTATAATGATGAACTTATGCATCTTATTTCAATGGATGGAAAGAAAAGACAAAATTTTGTCTCAGTTGTACAGAGACAACTTTGCTACCTTCAAATTAAAGTAAAGTATTTCAGTAAATGTCTGATGGAACCCAGTCCGGTTATTTATAAGAAAAATAACTTTTTCACGTAAAGAAAGTTTCTTTCTTTCCTTGGTCGGTAGCCCAATTTCCAGTATAGATGACCGAGCAATATTCCAATCACTTTGAAATCAAAAAACACCATTCATGACGTTGCACCTGTTCTAGCAGAAATTTAAGGTTGCAATACATATCTCTCGAAGTCATAGAATGTGTTACTTCCATATATGAATGGATACTAGAAATATGTAATGAAACACATTTAAAGATGTATTTGCAGGCTGAGTAACAAAACCGAATCAATTTTGCTTCTTGATGTCTTTATCGGGTTAAACTCAAAACACAGTATATGACTTTCATAAAGGATTCATAATCAACAAATCTAAATTAGCCGTTAGCTAAATTCGGATCTCGAACTCAGTGATTTAGTTCATTCTGGATAAATGGAATTGAGATTTCTTCCACCATACTATCCGATTTGTACTTTGGGCCACAAAAGTTTTAGGAAATATTTGTGGCCATGTGTAAGTATATCTAATTAATAGTAGCATATCCTGAACAAGTGTTAGGTGTGTTAGGGGATGGACATCGAATTGGTATAGAAGTATAGATTATCAGAAGGGTATAAGGATGTGATTCACTGTAAGGAACTGTTCTTATGGCAGATGGGATATTGGAATACACAATGTTACGATTACTAGTACTTATAGCGGAAAGGAGGTCGAAGTCTGGCTAGTAGGCCATTTTAGAGCTCTTTTACCAACACCTAAAGGGCAAGCAATTTGTAAATATACTAGATATTGGTTGGTTGTGCAATTGCAGCCGACTTTGATAATCACTATGCCGATATTCATCTGGAGTTTGTGAAAGAAAACTGCAGAAAACCTTTACAAGCATAGCCGGTTACTTTCGTTCTTCTCTATACGCCGACAGTATAGTCGATTAACCATTAATTTTTATTTAATAATTAAATTACATGACAAACTGCCACCGTTGGGGATTGTACCAGCAATCTAACAATTCAAAGCAGAGCGCCTTAAACAGCTCAACCACTCGGATTGGTGTGAAATAAAAATCGGCCCTATGTTTTTTTAAAAATACAACTCTTTTTATTTCCACCTTTTCATGATTTGTGGAAAAACTCTTGAGGTGATACGAATTTTTCAATAAGAAATTTGCGAGTGCGCAATCTGACTGAAAATAAATTAACTTAAGAGGAGAATGAAATAAATGAAAAGAAAATTCCGCTTTATAAAAATTGTATACACATAATATATTAATTCATATAAGAAAAATCTATCATCTTAAGAAAAAAAAATCAGTTTTCATTGCAAACGAGGCGTAAGAGTTTTTATTTTTTTTATGACAAAATAATATTAGTTTTAAATAATATTTAATAATATATATATATATATATATATATATATATATATATATATATATATATATATATATATATATATATATATATATATATATATATAAATATATATAGAAAGGCCGGTTCTTTTACGTATTATGTAATGTAAAACGTTTCAAAGAAAATAAAAAAAGGTCCATTTTATTGATCTGTTTTCAATATATATATATTTATTATTTCTATACTTTATATATTTAAATTTATAAAGAACAAATTTAAAGGAGTAAAATGTAAATTTGATGAATTTGACAACATAAACAGTTGATGAAATTGATAAAAAACATTTCCCATTGATCATGTATAAAGAGTCAACCGATTTGAAAAATTTTACTTTAATTAATATTATAATCTTTATTATTTGTGTATACATAAACGTCGCAATACAATATTTGTGAAATTCCATTTCGGTTACGTAAGATAAATTCGAGAGAACTGGCGTATACTTTATAGACAAATGTCATTGAAAATTTTAATTAAATATTGATAAGAAAACATTAACTCATCAACCAGGAATCGAATCTCGGCCCTCTGGATATCTAGTCCAGCGTGCTTACCGCTACACCAAAGACAATTCTGACGTAAGAGTCAACTTTTTCATATCATTGACAGTATTACTTTTGTTGGCAAATATCAACCTTATTGTTTATATATTTTTTATTTGTGTATACTTAAGCGTCACAATACAATGTTTGTCAAATTCCATTTCGGTTACGTAAGACAAATTCGAAAGGACTGGCGTATATTATAAAGACATAATGTTTGTTTTATTTCGCGATTAAGGTTATAGGATATTCATTAATTTAAAAAAAAATTTAATATTTCCTTAAACCCCACAAACCACGCTAGTACTTCACAAAACGATCCAAAACCAATTCTTGGATTACTGAAGAGCACAATAAAATATAATATAAAAGAATGGGCGGTACACGAGTCCAAACTTTCTTCGGTAAAAGCTAAACGTAAAAACCATTTGAGGATACTGGTCTTTTGCAAACTCAATAAACATATGCACAAAATCATTCTCACAGGGAACGATCTCTGCAAATTTTGTCAAGAAGAGGAGGAAACCGCAATTTATATTCTGTGTGAATGCAAAAGTCTCTCTCTCAAAAGACACTATCATTTGGGATGAACAGATCCTCCAATCTCTTCATCAGGATGAAATTCTCACGTTTATCAAGAGAGATCCTCAAGTTTATCAAGACTATAGAACTCCTGGGACACCTTTGAAGGAAAGGAGGTGCAATAGATCAAATTGGTCACAGTGAAAATATTGTTTAAGACTTCTAATTCGAATCTAATCTAATCTCGATCCTTCTATAAGTAGCGCAGTCAAAAAGTTCCCTCTCTTTAAGCCGACTTAGTTTTCCAAAATCACGTCACATATCAAATTCCATTCCGTTCGGTCTAAAATTGCGGCCAACAGAACGATAAGTATATATACATGAGTCGGTATGCCCTTCATAGGCATAGAGCATATTTTAGGAATTCCAAGGATTGCATGTAAACAGGTTAGCAACGAGTGGTCAAATGCTAAACACCGTGATCACTGGAAAAAGTACGGCGGCAGGAGCTCATGCGGAGGGTTACCAGTTTCATTATCGGATATTATCTTCCACAATGATACTCAATTACGGGTCCATTGTGTGTAGATTGTAGATTGTGGCGAGGAGGAAGAAACATCCAGCCACAGTATATTTGACTGCAAACCTGTAGGTTAAAGCAGGTACAGGATATTCGGTGCATCTCACCCCGAATATATGAACCTTCAGGAAGATTAGATAAGCAAAATCCTGACTATTGACAACATATGGGAGGAGCGAATCTCGTTGGACTGAAGTAGAAGGAGGAGCACAATGGACCATAAGGTTGAAGTACAATGCCTTTTAGACCCCAAGATGTATCTATCGATCCATGTATACAACTACCTGTACAATGTACATGTATACATTTGAACGATAGTCATTTTCGACAATTATTAGGAAGGTTTGTTAAAAAATGTTATTCTTTGAATGCATTTTCCTGGAAAATCAACAAACAAATTTCCATGTAATAGATTTATTTTTATGTTAATAAAATTCAAGGTTAGATATACTAATGAACAAAATTTGAAAAACATTATGTAAAAAATTGTATTGAATTACCCGAAAATCTTTCCATAAATTTCGATCACTTTTCCAAAACATGTTACAAATAACACTTAAACAATTAAGAATTGATATTTGTCCGCTACAAATGAACTACTAGTATCTCTTATCTATGCAAATTTACATAAATACGTAATTTATTATTTTAAGGAATTTCGTGACACATTTTATACAAAAGCATATTTTATGAACACTAATAATAAACATTTTTTTCTGCGATAAAATATTTTCAACCGTTTCGGGACTAAACTTTATAATACCCAGGTATATATTATATACCATGTATAAAAATTTAAATTATTCTACCCTTGTAAAACAAAATATTATTAATCTCCTACCTAAACACCTTAATGTTTAAAATTAACTTCTACATATTAGATTATTATCACATGTATAATAAATAATAAACGTTTGTAATCGAGTTCGAAAACAATTAATTCCTACAAAATTTGAGGTTTTTGTTGAATCCAAAAACCAAAAAAGAAAAATCCACCTTCTCAAATAGGCAAATTATCAGACAACTTATAGTTAGAGCCTTGATTATTCAAATTTCTTTGTGATTCGATACAATTATTTGAGGGAAAACAGTCCTAAATATCTACCTTTAATCAAATACAATAATTAAAATGAATCAGCAAAATTTGGTAATTCATTAATTGTTTATCTAGTTATACGTTTTCGAGTACAGATATTTTATTATTCATCAATTATCTCGAAAACTAGCAGGTCAGTTTGGATGAAAAATTGAAGCCAGCACCATGACACACAAGCGGACTGTTTTACAAAAGTTCGCAGTCTACAGAAAAGTGACGATTTCAATAAAATCCATCGGGTTTTCAATAAAATGCTTAGAACAAAAGTTGTTAGTATTTTGTAGATGAACTTTTAGTCGAGCCATTTTTCAAAAACAAATAAATTCGACACAAATTTACAAAAATCGAATTTCCATCTTTTACAATTGTTTTGTATATAAATGGTGTTCGCTGCCCAACCGATAACCTAGAATGTGCTCTCCCATTACACAATTAAACCATTTGTGCAACAACTGTTGTTGCACTCGTTTTGCGCAAAAAATTTGATGGTGTTTGGCATGGATTGAGTTTTCGCGTAACACGCGCGCTTGATAAACGGTTTTAACGTGTATGGCAAACATGATTGTTGCGAAAACTGTTTGATCGTGTATGGAGTCCTATTATGATTATTGCTAAACACCTCCATGCTAGACAAACGGTTTGAACGTATATGGCAGTGTTTGACCGAGTGAGAATACCCAGTCGGCCCTCTGTTTCTTTTCCCATTTTAGATTCTTCCTCTCCGTAAAAATACCAACAACAAAGGCGGTACAGCATGAAATTAATGAAATCAAAGTTTGCACAACTTGTTTGAATGTGTATGAACCAATGTTTGTGCAAACATGATGTTACACGCAAACGCGCCAAATTTTTGATTGTGTTTGGATATCTTTTTTACGCAACCATGGTGTTGCACAAACGGCTATGACGCAAATGGTTTGATCATGTATGGAGGCCTCTGTAGAAAAAGATTGGGGACATCTAGTTTAGATCATTACATTTCAAATTTTCAAGCGACGCCTCCGTAGTAGCTCACATGAATGCAATAATAAACCCATGTGTAAATAATTAATAACTTCTTTCTTTTTTTTTTAATTTTTACTACAACAAAAATCATAATAATAATAGTAAGTCATTCATTTTGTATAAAAATATATTTATATTGATTATAATAATTTTTTAATGGCCGACAATAAATTATTTGTAAAATATATAAATTACAATAATAATATCTATACTAAATAAATATTGTTGTCATTCACAACCTATATCTATATCTATTCTATATAAATATGTGTAGTATAACAAAATAATAATAATAATGAGAACAGAAATTGATGAGAAATTGATTTGTTGTAATGTTGCTTGTCCTTGTCAAAAGGTCATTAAGGATTCATCAAATGTGCATTGAATGGTGTACTGCTGTATAGTTAGTGGGTAAGTCGTCATTTATATATGATTTGAGTATATTTATTTATTGATAGTTTAATCATAATTTTCGTTAGTTAATATGAAATGGCAAACCAATTATTGTCACGATTAATAACATAACTATAGTTGTTGTGATTCTTAAAAAAAAATATGTATGTCAAAAAAAAATCTGACTAAAAAACTCACATAACCTCCATATACAGGACATAACAACATAGTTGTAATGTCAATAATATTCTATACAGAAATTATTTTTTGTTGTTGTAAAATTTAACTTATTAACGAACTAATGATAATAACAACAAACTGAGTTAATTGCATAAATACTCGGTATATACTGAATTTATGAAAAAAATGTTCTGACAAAAGAGAACACGCAAAAATAGACTAATCAATATTTTCAACCGTTACAAAGTCGGGACTAAACATAATAATACTCTTACACATAAATGTATACAGGATATAATAATCATTAGCAGCTGATAAATCAGATATATAATACATTAAAATACGAGGTCTGTCCGAAAAGTATCCGACATACCTTCATATCTCCGCACTGGCGTTATTTGTCGTCATCAGACGAATGGGAACCTTCAAAGTTGTCCCTATTTGCTTGAATAACACGCGGTGTTTCCACTTTCCGAAGTAGTCTGGAAAGTCAGTTTTTGGAATAGCCTTGAGTGCCCTCGTCGGAATTACCGGTGTCCTTTGAGTGGTTTTTTCAAATTCGGGAACAACCAAAAGTCATAGGGGGCTATGTCGGGACTGTACGGAGGTTGGCGAAGCAGTGCGATATTGTGTTTAGTTAAAAAACTGCTGCACAAGATTCGATGAGATTTCCCACCGCTCCCACTTTCTAAATTTGAGGTTGAAATTTCCCAAATTGTAGTTTTTGCTATTCCAAGATCATCTTCTAATTCGCGCACATTCAAACGTCGATCTTCTTCAATCGCAAGTCGCCCGCGCTCGACATTATCCGGTGTTGTTGTCGTCGAAGGTCAGCCAGAACGAGGATCACTATCAACAGATGTGCGGCCACTTTTGAAATGATTATACCACTATTTTATTTGTGTTTTGCCCATACACTCATCCCCAAAAGCCTTCTGCATCATTTTCAGAGTTTCCGAACTAGTTTTTCCGAGTTTGAAGCAAAATTTGATGCAAATTCGTTGATCTGATCTTTCAGTCATTTTTAACAATAACAAAATCCGACGAACTCAAAAAAGGCTTTGTAAACAAATACACGCTGCGCATGAACTATAACTCTGGCGCGAAGATATAAAAGCAGGTCGGATACTTTTCGGACAGACCTCGTATTCAAAAGTTGAAAAAAAAATCAATTAATCTAATTTTGTATATATATTTTTTATTTAGATGGCAATACCACACCTTAAATAATTATTATTTATTTTCAATATGCCTACGAACAACAACGACACAAATCAATGTATTTCCTCTTCCACACCACAGAGTGAAAGCCCCACTTAACCAAACCCTCATTATAATTTGAACTAAATATAATATGCTTTACATATCATCGAATGAAATGGAAAAAAAAACACACCAAACCAAAATCAATTAAATAAAGTGATTAGCAAATATATTTGTGTTAGATAAAAAAAAAAAAAGTCATTTCACTAATAACATTTTTTTTTTCAATATTAAAAAAGCAGTAGAGACAAATCACAGAAGAATTATCATTATAAATATTAAACAAGTGAGATATACACTACGTAAATTAAAATAGACCCAATTGCAACATTGTTCAGTGCATCTATCACTGTCTACTCACAGTATGCCATGATATGGTGTTACACTCACACGACGAACGACGGACAATAACGACGATGTATATATGCACGAGTAAGATGCAACTATATATAAATGATTGTAGTTAGAGAGTGATAAGTATAATATAATAGTTAATTATGTTATAATACAATACTGATTGTTTAAGTGTGTGACAAAGTAAACCATATCATAGTACATTACATATAGACAGCGATAAATACACTATACAGTATTCCAGATTGGGTGTATTTTAAAAAACGCTGTATAATATAAACTTAAGGGTGTAAGAGTGAAATAAAGTACACTCTCGTTCATGAAAATTGAACCAGTAAGTCACATTCTAAGCGTATAGATTACCAAATATATGTATAATATTACATACAGTAATACTTATGAATGTTTCAACTGGTTCAATTTTAATGAACAGGAGTGTATATATTACCAGGTGGAAAAAAACAATCATAATTATTATGAATATAAATAAAATACTACAGTAGTAGCAGTAGTAATAGTAACTCGCCCGTGAAGTAGCCGCACTTCCATGTCAGGAACGGGAACCATATCTTATAACCAGGAGACAGATTCACTTCAAACAGTAA
This sequence comes from Nineta flava, assembly GCA_963920215.1. Lineage (NCBI taxonomy): Eukaryota > Metazoa > Arthropoda > Insecta > Neuroptera > Chrysopidae > Nineta > Nineta flava. The sequence continues at coordinate 103,364,354 of OY986042.1, forward strand.
ATTTGGCCACAAATCATCAAAATCATATTCATTTGACGATTTGGTAAATGGTTTACGAGACATTTCATTCAATTCGAAGAATTCAAAATTTTGTGCGTTTTTTTCGAAGTTTTTAAGCGGTGTACAGTAAAAAAATTCGAAAATATTTTTTGTACCCAATTTAGATGAAATTCACTTTATAAGGTAAATTGGTCCCAAAAATCACGATAATCATACTCATTTGACGATTTGGTGAATGGTATACGAGATATTAGCTATAATCGTACTAAAAGGGGGCATAGGGGGAGGCGGGGGCAAACTATCCATCAACTCGTCAAATAAACTGGATTTTTGTGATAAATAAGGAAAAAATCATCTAAAAAATGTTGAACAAAGCCACATTAGCGTGTTAGGGCCATAATGCGCGCATCTAATGTGGCCCCAGTATACAATGTATAGTTAAAACGGAATAAGGTTATAGGGTTAAATATTATAAATCTAATTAATTCCAGATAACTTGTAACTGAATATTAGAAATACATATGTCGTCATATTCTTGTTGAAAAGTGGTTTTTTAAATTTATTATTTTTTTGTTTGAATTCAACGTAAACAAAAACCGTGTAAAGAGTTCATTATATTTATAATTGTTTGTCCATGTCAATTATATTTATGTTATTGCTTGCTATTCTTGCCTACTAGTAAGTATCTACCACCAGTACTACATATATATATATATATATATATATATATATATATATATATATATATATATATATATATATATACATTGTTAATAACTACATACGTCATTTGTCATAAAATAAATAAAGCAATATTATAGGCACTGATACAATTATGTATAAATATATATAACAATGTAATTTACAGAATCGTCCATGGACAACGAAAATATGTTTTCTTTATAGGCAACTTTAACTATATATTTAGGGAATGATTCAATTGTTATTTCAAAGAACAACCTCGCATGTTTTTTACAAAAGTTAAATCCCTATCGAATCCGTTCAGATCCTTAACTTGGAACACCTCTACAAATAAATCTAATGTCATCGTTTACCGACAAAATATATTAGAAAAAATAGCAAACTTTACAGCTTCGCGTCCCTCCAAACTAGTTTTTCGCCGTGTCTAGTTTTGACTCTTACGGGTAATCTCATCTTGCCTCGAAATTTCTCGCTGAAATAGATCTCCTAACAGATGTTGGGGACTCGCTTTGTTCTTTTGCATTTAATGTATAGGGTGGCACATAAATAAGTTCTTTTTTTTTCAGAACTAACTTTAAAAAACTTGGGAAATTTACGATGGAAAGACTCAGCAAAGAACAAAGAACCAAAGTTGTTCAATTTTATTTTGAAAGTCAGCATTCCATAATTAATATTTCTTTAATTTACCGATTGGTTCAGCGTTTTCAGCAACATAGGGCTGTCTGTGATCTTCCGTGCTGAAAGACCTCGTGCAGTTCGAAATGATGTGATTATTGCTCGGATGCAAGCAAGCGTTGAGGAAAACCCCGAAACTTCCACCAGGCGACGTTCTCAGCAGTTGGTGATACCTAGGCGGTCTTTGCAAAGAATTTTACATACGTTACACCTTTTCCCATATAATAATCAATTGGTTCACGAGTTAAAACCAACCAAATGATGCAGTCAATCATAACGTTACTAATGCGCCACCCTGTATATCGAAAACTCACCACTGTAGCTCTTTTCGTTTAAAAGTTATATCGGGGTCAAAAATTCATGGTGTAGATATAGCTGTAAGCCCGTAAGGCAAAAAAAACCCTTAAACTCGGCCATATGCACTTCCGTGCTCTAGATAAAGAGGCATGGATCCTAGGAGGTTACTGCTTGCTGCTCTAAGTTATTTTCTACTGCTGAAACACACTGTATATTTTTCTACATCAGTATATGTTCTTCATTAAACATGTCGTTCATTTAGTATAATGGTTTACATCAATCATTTTCCAAGTTGAAGAAATTGATAGAAGAAGAATTCAAGTCTATCTGTGTGTTTGCTTGTTGTTTCTGTTTCTGGAGTATCACTGTATTTGTAATATATGTGTGTATTATTATATAGTAAGTACTATGAGGACATTATCGTGGAACGGATAGTAGTAGTCTAGGTTGACAGACATACAGACAGACAGCCAAACAGACACAAAAGGACACGATCGACTCAAATCACTTATAACTATTATACTATGTCAACCATTTAATAAAATATCTGTTATGATTTATTTTATATAAATTATGTGTTTGTATATTTAATAAATAATATGATCATAAAGTTATTTATATACAATTGATTTAAAACAAATCGTTGCTCTCTATAAGCTACCTATAAACTAAAGAAAGGGCTAGCAATATGATCATTTCTTTTAAAAAAATCTAGATACCAAAATGTCGTTTAGATCTTAAAAAACAAATTTTATCTCTAGTATATCACATATCGGCAATCTATAAATAGTGCATACGGAAGCGAAGCAACAATTTCAAACTTCAATTCCGGGTTCATGTAATGAAAATTGTTTGACAAATTTTTCCTTCACCTCGACGAAAGATATAGGGTTCCAAATGATTCTATTATATATCTTACCAAGTTCTCCACCCCAAGATTTATTTCCTAAGCGGTAAGAGATAGGACAAATGGTAAGTTTCAAAGTTAATCTTTATAAACAACCCTGACCACATTGAAAATTCAAAAATTGATTTGATCAAGCACAAATCGATCACAAAAGAATGTGTATAGGAGTTTTCATTGTCTAAACAAAAAATTCAACGATCCCTTTGAATATTTTTCTTAGCCTTCGTAATACAAAGAAACTGGGAATATCTGTTACCTTCAAATTAAACTGGTATAAAACTTATATCAAAGTTCAAGGTACTATGGGCCACAAAATTATAACACATTTTTCAAAATTTTATAATTGACCAGACGTGTGCCTGATGGGATTTCCCATCGGCAATATCCCAGGAACTATTCAAATGTAAAAAGCCTAAATACCAGCTTCCACGTTTATAACTTCAAAAATGATGCACTTCCTGTACAAGTTTTCGTCCCTTATTTTAATAAATAATAAACAAAAGCCTAAATACTAACTTCCACGTTTGAAAAATGACGACCTACTGTACAAACTTCCCCGATTTAATCCCTAGGGGGATGAAAAATTTCAAAAATCCAGTACTCACCTACGTTATATAAGGACTCCGGTGCAAAATTTCATGCTTCTAGATCCACTGGCTTAGGCTATGCATTGTCTGTCAGTCAGTTTGTAGATTATTAAGTAGATTTGTGTGCCGTATTTATTCAATTTTCGAATAAATTTTTTCAAAAACTTTATGAATAAGGCTAGAGTTAAACTATACATTTTTTTAAACTTAGCACCACTTTTCTGGACTATAGTACTACAAACTCCCAATAATATTTTTCTTTTCACATTTCTACTTACAACAAATATGTATAAAGACCACCCCGTATACGATTAAGAAGAACCATCATACCAACCTTTTATTATTATTAAAATAAATTAAATCGAAAAATAAAAAATAATAGAAACGTAAACAAACAATATTACAAACATACATACATTACATAAAACCAGATAGACATTCACCATATTGTATATACGTTTAAGACATAGTATATTATACATTAAGGACATTATTATTATTTTCAAAATACAATATGGACAATATTGTCTTGTTATATACCGCACACATTCATATAATAAATATACAGGCTGTACATTATAACGTAAATCATCTTTAGTCAGGACTTTGACAAATCACTTGGGTATGTATGGAATATAAAAAACGAGTTTAGTATAATCGCGACTAAATCATGGATTTCAATATCCAGACGCCTTTCCAGTGTAATACATATGTCAACAGGTTACACGTCGTAACCCACAAACTTGTATGTTCATTATAATAGTTATAAGGTAAGATTCATACTCCACGGGTCTCAGGAAATGTGAGAATAGCGAATAGTCTAGTAAGGAAGGATGCATCAGTATTCTTTACAGGGTCGGTACCATTCTGTGGATTGGAAGATCACTTCTATCGAGAAGATATCAGAAAAGAAGAGACACTAACAGAGCCACATTCAGGCAGGCCAATAATCTTTTCGGGAAGTTTATCCGCAAAAGATACAAAACATGCATTGCCTGAGAAAATATAGACAATAACTACTAACGAGGTTTTTTACGGGGCATTGTAGACTCTAGGGACATCTTAGGATACTAGGCTTGAGAACTGCAGGTTTCGTGGAGAAATGGAGGAAACTCTGGAACACCTCCTAATAGACTGCGTCAGCCTCATACAAGAAATGATAAAATGTCTGGAAGTCTATCAGGAACGATCAGGGGAGCAAATATCCCTTGATACAATCCGGACCCTGTACTTCCCGAAATAAAAGGGCTAAATGAGGTGCTTTAAGAGACCATTCCTCGCCAGGCACTAGATGGAGGAGTACAATAGATCTTTTAGGTAGCAGTGAACCAAATTCCCCCCAATATAATTCATTCATAATATAAGATTTCATTTATAATATAAGATTTCAACTTACATATACCAGGAGATCTTGGTAAATTCCAACATAGGTTTAAAATGACAAGAAAAAATATTTCCCAAAAGAATTATTATGCAATAAAATACTTTTCGAATTACTTTATTTAATTTGAAGCACAATAGCATAATAGATATTTTCAATCTCAATACCGTGATTTCTCCTGATTATGATACGTATTTTATTCACTTCAACAAGCTCTAAACATGATCTTAAGTAAGTAGAAACGAACGTCGAGCATATCTGACTTAAGTCCATATTATAATATTTAATTTGTATATTTTGTAGCAGACAAACAATCGAGCTAGCTAGAGTTAGCTAGCATAAAGATCCGCATTATGTGTACCTTATACTATTCAGTTAAATTAATCAAATATCATCCATATAACATATATATAAAATCTCATTATATTATCATATTGTATCCATCTAAATATAAATACTATAGGTACTACTATTATATACATATTATTTTGTGTATATTATAATATATTCACAATTCTCAATCACTCACTTTAATGAGATTCAAAAAAACTGATAACAATATTTTATGAACATTGGGAGACAACGACAAGTACAGATAAACTTACTCCTACTTTTTTCTATCTATCTATATACACAGGATGATTTCATATAATACACAAATAGTAACGGTACAAAAATTGTATACTCTTTATAGATTTTTTGATCCGAACTTTCTGATAATTTCATAGATATTAAGGATATTAGGGAGGTATATCAAAACTGCTACGAAACAAACGTAAATTTAGTTGAATGTTCCTCACATAAGGACGTTCATGTGCTACGGTAGTGTCAAATGAGTACTATCTTTAATCTTTAATAATATTTATTTAGGATTTTAAAAAAGTTATAAAGTTTATCAATAATCTTACAACGATGTATAACCTTTTTTTATTTGTCCTAAATACAATAAAATCAGAATTGATTGTAAATTTCAGTAAATGTAAATTGATTTGACTAAATTTGACAGATTTTGATTTGACAGTGTACATGTGTATATGTAGGTGTATAATTTTTACAGTGCGCTGTCGCCAGTTTTCAAAATATGGTGGCAAAACCAAACCAAACAGTTTTAACTTTATTAAATAATTAATTCAAACGTTCGACAACACCATTTTTTTAAATTCAAATATATAAACTGCATAGAATATTTATAAACATTATTTATTATGCTGGCCACTTTAATAATATAGTTATTATAATTTTAAGTACAAAAAAGTTTTGTTCTCCATAAGACGCTGTGTTCGAAAGATTGATTTTTAATCGAATTACTCTTTGAAATGATCGTCAACAGGTTTTAAATTTTGGAGGAAGGAAACTACATAATTGAGCTATTCAATGCATTAAAAAAAATGTTTATCTACTATCAAGCCTCATGCATGAACGTTTTTAATACTAAAGCCACTGTGAAAATTCAAAACGATTTACAAAGCGATTTACAAACGATTTACTAGTAAAACTATTCAACGTGGATTTGAAAAAAATTTTATTGTATATTAAAAATCATGTTTTGAAAGAATTCGTGCCTTTACTAATTGTACTATAAATATGCCAAAATAAGATTTAGTCGAAGGAGACGCTTGAGTATGAAAATTCCTACCCAATATATTTTACACACCTAAGGGTTTGTTCGTGTTATTATAGATGCCAAAATAACTAAAATAATTTAAATATTATTATTATTCAATAATTATTTTCTATTCTATCGTTCTCCGATTTTTTTCACAAAATATGCATTGAAATTAATAATTTATACAAATATCAAGTAATTTATACAATTTTTATACTATATAAATATAGTAAATGAAAATGAAAAATGTCGCTACGACAGGGACGTAGCGAAGGCAAAGTAAAAACGATATTCATTCAAGAGTGACTTGATCTAAAGGATCAATAGTTTTTCTATGAATTCAGTTAAATGTACTGTTCAACTCGAAATTTAAAAACAAAAAAAAATGTAAGAAATTAAAATATGTAATAATTTGTTACATATGTACTAATGTGTTACAGCTAATAACAAGCATTAAAGATAGGTACATGGTATACCATCGTTGGTTTATTTTCCTCTCATGCCACCGCGTGGCGCTTCAAGTTAGTTTTAAAACACTCAATTCAAAACGATAATATAAACGGGTTACTCTATGATACACATGACATGAAGTTTTCATTTATGAAGATTTGCATTCGAAAGTATTGATGCTATCGTTTTAAAGTGGAAACTCGACACGGTGGTTGGAGCTAATGCACAAGTATGCATCAACAAATGTTTATTTATTTATTTTGAATTCAAAAACATTATCAATATTAATTAGGTGGAGGTATTGTTCATAATGGCCAATGGATTCGAATATTTCAGTAATTCCTAAAATAATGATTTCTTTTGTACGAAGTTTTTTAGCGAACTTCTTAAAAACTAACATGTATTACTATTGAGTATGAGTTAACGTTGAGTTGAATATCGTGTTCAAAATTTAATAATAATAACATTTTCGCGAGTTATAGTTCACAGGTTTTTTTTTTTTTTATAGTTCGAGTTAGCCTTTCACAGGTATTTCATAGAAACATATTACTAGACAACACTCTAATTTCAAAACATTATGCCTTATGACAGTGTGTTGTTTGACTTGCGTTAAAAGTAAATTTTGACAGTTTGAAATGTAAATTTTTCAATATTTTAAATTTATTGAATAATAGTTTATTTCCAAAATTTTGTTAATGTAGATTTTTCCACATAAACTATAAAATATATAAGAGATCTGGACCAGCTATTACTATGAAACGGTCAGAAACAGCTATAAGAAAAAGAAAATTTACTTCGGGTCTTCTCTCATCATTATTTCGCTATCTTCTATAGTTTTCCCCCATAAATTCGACAGTCTCTCTTTTATATATAAATAAGATAATACAGCACATACAATTTGGTTGCCTTTTTTGCCACCAGACGGCGTGACCAAAATGGTCAGTTATCAATAAATATTAAATCATACAATCAAACAAATAATATGTAACCATTATTTAAGAGTGTCCTAAATACGTTCCTGGATAAAAAATATGCAATCTTCATATACATTTGTTTAAATTATGCTTTTTTTTAAGTGTGTACATTAAATCATACGACAAAACACCACACCGCACACAGGATATTTCGAATAAAAACTTATATATACATAATCAACGAAAATTATTGGATCATAAAAGCAAAGTATATTTAGTGTTCACAAAATAATGTTCAGCCATCATAATGATTATTATCAAAAAAATAAAAATAAATAAATAAGGACAACAAAAAATGAAGAAGATTGTCATCACACAAATCATCAAACCATCCAAACAAACAAATAAATGTTGCAAATTTTTTATCATGTTAATAAATTATATGGATATGATTTTTATACGACTTTTTTATATTCATATGTTAGCAATTGTGTTTGGTTTTACTTGTGTGTGTAGTCCGGAGGGTTCTGGCCAAACTTTATTCAACGATACCACTTTCCATACATTATTAAACGATACCACAATCAGCCTAGCCCGTACAAATTTCACGAAAATAAAATTTTTGAATGATATACTTCTTTTGGCGCGTTATGAGAATTCGATCAGAGTGTATTTTCGACATGTAACGAATCGCTGATACTCCACTGATGTAGCATTCGCTAGATCAAAGATTGTTACACAGTTTTCCGATATTCATCTGAAGTTCGTGAAGGAAACTGCAGAAAACCTTCTCAAGCATAGCCGGTTACTTCGTTCTACGTCCATACGCCGACAGTTTAGTCAATTAACCATCCCCTTTTTTTTATTAATAATTGACAAACTGCCGATGTCAGGATTCGAACCCATAAAATGTAGACTCATTGGATTTAGATAAAATATATAATTTTCTATTGTAGTTTTCCACTACGTTATCATTTTATTAAACTTGTATGTCTTAATAGTAGTGATGAATACGTTCAAGAAATTAAACGATATTTACCATTGCTAAAATGAACAACATAACAATGTTTGTCCAACATCTGATAATTTTCGATAAACCCTCAGAAGTTACTGCTCATGCTTTGTACCACTTCCAAAAATTGACTTCGGGGTCTAGACAACATATGTACTGCGGGAAATCGCATGAAATCATCAGTTTGCTATGAAAAAAGTACTTTATTTTCTCGACTAAAATTGTGCATAAACATTTAAAATGCCAATAAAACGGATGGTAACAAAGATTTTTAAACAAGAATCATATTTTTTTTGTATTTATTGGGTAAGAAAATGTGTATTGTATATTTGAAGTTATTGTGAAGGTATTGGGAAGGTATTATCATTATATTTTTACATTATTACAAAATAATGTTAAGGATTCAATAGCTAAAACCCCGCTAAAGTTAGTGCAACCTTTGATGACTTTATATCCTTATAGTGACTTAACATATGTTAATGAAAAATAAACATCGAAACAAAAGTACAAAAAATATGAAACAATAAACAGTAAGTAAATATACTCATTATTACACGCATTGCAACCGTTAATAAGTATGTTTGTAAATGGTGAATTAAACAAATGGTTTTCGAACTAAATACACAACAATATAACATAATAATATTCTAACCATCATCCGTAAGTAGTTATATAAAAATAATAACGAGTGATTTTAAGTTAATAATGGATACAAAATATTAAACACAACAATTGTCTATATTTCCCTTAAAATAAATTAATTCATTAAACACAACACACATTTCATCACATTTAGTCACTCTTATATCAAGGATTGACTAGCCAAGTAGCCGCGGTTGTAAAGGCGTAGTGTGTACTTGGGACTGGGAGGTTATGGGTTCGAATCCCGACATTGGCATTTTGTCAATAGTTAAAAAAAAAGCCGGTTGATTGACTAAACTGTCGGCATATGGACAAGAACGAAGTAACCGGCTATGCTTGAGAAGGTTTTCTGCAGTTTCCTTCACGAACTCCAGATGAATATCGGCATAGTTCCTATCAGAGTCAGCTGTAGCCGCATATCCTACCAATTCCTAGTCTACACACAAAAATTCCTTATCCTCCATTCACATCCTCACATCCTTTGGCATCATAATGGACCTTATAGTCGAAGTGTAGCCTGACCAGGACAACTTCTACAATCTATCTATCTATCAAGGATTGTCTAGTGGAACTACTGGAACGGGCAAAACAGAACAACGTTAAATTGATCTGGATATTACGCTACAGTGGTTTCCAAAGAAACCAAAAAATAGATACCTTAACAAACTTTTCATAAACTCAGAACATATTTTAGGAATTCTAAAAACAAAATGCAAACAAGTGCTCAACGAGTGCATATATTTAAAACACCGTGATCACTGGGAAAATATAACGCAACAAAAACCCGGGAAAATACTGTTTTGGAAAGCATCCAAGAGAGACTGTCCCACGATGCACTCTACCTGAACAGGATATAACTTCGAAACGTTACCGGTTCATCATCGGACATTATCACCTACACACAATATAACTCCACAATGGATACAGCATGTGCAGCCACAGCATCTTATAGCAGATACAATATATTCGATGCATTTCACCCCGAATATATGAACCTTTAAAACTTCAGAAAAATCTGATGGGGTAGTACAATGGGCCATAAGAACTACGGTAATAATTTTCATACCCCAAGATTTATCTATCAATCTATCTATATACTTCCACTTAATCCTCATGAAAATTCAATAATAGGGTACCAACAGGTACCAAGTAGATGGGGAAGCACAATGGACCATCAAGTCAAAATGCAATACTTTCCATACCCCAAAATTTATCTATCTATCTCTCCACTTCTACTTAATCCTCATGAAAATTCAAAAATACGGTACCTAACGAGATGATCTAAAGGTGGAATTCGAAAATATGCCTGGAAACATAAATTATTAATTTTAAAGGTGCATCGTGAAAATTATAAGAAGTTTTTACGTTTTTAAAATATTTAAGTAAAAATACTTTTTATGTTCAATGGCTTTGATTGAACTTAAAAAATTGTGGTTTTAAGGCCCTAAATTTGTTTTCACTAGTGTTCTACGTCAGAATCAATCTTTTCGAATCTCTCTACGTAAAGGGGGTACACATTTTAAACAGTAGTGTGTACTTACAGGTATTTATGTATAATACTATAGTCGTTTCGTCATACATATTATTTCAATGACGACGATTCGATAAATAATAATAATATTTAATGAGTTATAAGTAAATATTATAAACTATATTCATGTATATATATATATATATATATATATATGCATAGTTATTATAAACGAACTATGTATGTATGGATTCGATGTAATAATTTCTACTTAAATATAGTTTATAGTTTATCATGTCGGTTTTAATTTTGTAAAGCATACTTTAAGCTGCATTCCATTCCTACAGGAATGAACGGAGTAAAAAAAGGTGAGAAGAATGTTTTGTTCAAGTCTGAATATAAAAGAAATTCTAGGTTAGCGACAGACAAATAATAGGTGTGGGATACAAGGGCCGAACTGGTTTGCGTACTACCCTAACGAACGCTTTATATTTCAACATGCTAAACTTATGTCCACAAATAGATGAATATTAATCTATTTAAGTTCATTTTAGATCAGAGCCTAAACAGACTAAAATCGTACATCCATCTCCCCGTGAGAGGGTAAATATCTATCGACTTTGAAACTTAGAATAAAAGAAAGGCGAGATAGATGAAAATATTAATAAAAAGATTGATCCAATAAAATTTCGGTATGACGGGCCTAAAAAAAAGATATTTAAGAAAAAAACTGAGATTTCGGGTAAATTTTATTTCTGTCGGCGGTAGCTTAATTACCCGAAGTCTCAGGTTTTTTTCTTAAATATCTTTTTTTGTGGCCCGGTATGACTGGCCTAAATTAAATTTTAATTTTAACTTACGACAAAAAATAATAAACTTTATTGACTATATCTAGTGCTCGTACATCCTGAATGCTTATTTAATGCCAAATTAAATGCTTATTTTGACCATGCACTGCCAGTGTTGCCAGCGTAGCTTGATATATATGATATGTTTGGAACATATATACATATGTTCCCCTTCGAAAAATGACAGAAAAGTGAAGAAAATTTTTGTTCTCGATTTTAATAATAATCATTTTCTAGACTAATTTCGATCCAAACAGTACGAAAATCAGGTTCATTTTAACGTCCGACCAACACATTTCAAAATTTTGCCTTCTCAATCCATACAGTTTGGAATATTAGCACTATTGGCCTGATACCTTGAAAACCGTTATTCGTATCATATTTTAACCAACGCCATCGTTTTCGCTAGGTCCAAAGTAGCTTAAAACCAAGTTTTTATCAAAATCGGAGACAAAAAATTTTCCTCTAATTTTAGCGATTTTTTTAAGGGGTACCCCTTGGAAAAAATGTGAAAAAAGTGAAGAAAATTTTTATTCTCGATTTTAATAATAATCATTTTCTAGGCTAATTTCGATCCAAACAGTACGAAAATCAGGTTCATTTTAACGTCCGACCAACACATTTCAAAATTTTGCCTTCTCAATCCATACAGTTTGGAATATTAGCACTTTTGGTCTGATACCTTGAAAACCGTTATTCGTATCATATTTTAACCAACGCCATCGTTTTCGCTAGGTCCAAATTAGCTTAAAACCAAGTTTTTATCAAAATCGAAGAAATAAAATTTTCCTCTAATTTTAACGATTTTTTTAAGGGGTACAGTTTGGAATTTTAGCACTATGGGCCGGATACCTTGAAAACCGTTAATCGTATCGTATTTTAAATAAATATAAATAAATAAAGGAATAAATCAATATATATATATATATATATATATATATATATATGCTTATTCATATATATATTATGCCTTATTCACACACATATATATATATATATATATATATATATATATATATATATATATATATATATATATATATATATATATATAAGCAGGAAACAGCTAGTATTTAATAAAAATGAAATTATTAAAATAAAAATAGTAAGTACCCACACATTTATTTTTCAATCCATTTACATTTATTTATTTTATATAAAGTTTTTAAATTTTATAAAAGCGTGAGTTTTTAATCGAAGATTTGTGAATACCGAAATTATGGCAAACTTATTATAACGATAAAAAAGTAATTTTTTTACACAAAAGTATCTAAAATGTTTTCTCACATACAAGTTACATGGGTAGATGAAAAGTTACGTAAAATGTAAGAAATGTAACCTTCTGGCAACACTGTGCACTGCCGTTGATTCGGTTATCCCTACCATACAATCTGCACCCTACCAATATCTAGAGTTTTCATTGATAATTTGTATCATTAATCGCTATCACTAAGCTTTGTGCTAATGCACAAGCAAAAACAGACTCTTCCAATAATACTCACTAGAATTATACACATGTTACTTTTGTATATATAACATGTATGACTTGTATGTATGACTACCTGTATGTATGCATAATACATTGTTTGTAAAATAAATGCTGTTAAATATTCAAAACATAAATACTGATTTATTATTGAATATCTAATTATTCATATGATTGGTTACAAGCACGGACTACAATTTTACTTAACTATTGTATTTATTGTATGACCAAATATAGTTGAGTCCATTTATTATTATAACAAGTTACATCTCGAAATGAAATTTATGAAAAGTTCTGTCTGTATTTCAAATCAATAAATAACAAAATCTTACAACAAAATCTTGCTGGTTAATCAGATTGGAATAATATTTTGAAGTCATTGAAAAATCTATTGTAGTTTATGATCTCCTGATCAGCAATTTAAATTACCGAGCGGGAAATTCAATTCAAAATCAGTTAAAACTAAATAATATACATAAAAAAAGATATTTTTTAATACAAGCTTTTATTAAATGAAGAAAATAAATATAAAAAAAAATTCGTTACGCAGGAGCTGCTTCAATTTAGCGAATTTCCTTAGAATACATAAATCACTCTCTAGTGGTCACAACTTTTGTTTGATCAAAATGAAATGTCGTATATGATTTTAGTATTTGCAAGGCAAATTTTATTAATAAATGACATACGTCTAGGGAAATGGGGGGGGGGGGTATAAAGAAAGAAGAAACACAAAATATAAAATATCTCTCTTAATATTAAATAATCGAAAAATGCGTAAGAAATTAAGTTGTAGACAATCAAATTTGCTACAATTCATCACCTTATCATTTTTGCTCAAACTCTAATGTGTACAGAGATAGTGAGGAATTTAGTTTTCAATCTTAAACCGTCAATATTTCTGTAAATATTAGTGTAACAGAAAACATGATAAGACACAAAATTACAGTAAAACTTAGTACCTACAACTTTACTTCTTATAAATTTTTCGATTTTTCGAATATTAAGGGAGATATGTCAAATTTTGAGTTTCCCCCTCCCTCTAAACCCTCCTTTCTCCTTATCCGATTTAACCCATTAACGAACTTGATTTTTTGATTACCAAAAGCGTTTCAAATTCCAAATTTCATTCCGATAAAATGAAAACTGTGACCGCTAGAGTGATTACAGACATATATATATATATATATATATATACATATATATATATATATATATATATATATATACATATATATATATATATATATATATATATATATGTATATATATATATACATATATATATATACATATATATATATATATATATATGTATATATATATATATAAATTTACAGAAGGGGATTTTTGACATCTACTAGGTAGAATCGATGGACATTTGAAGAAATTTTTGCGAAATTTCGACTTCGGTACGGGATCAATAGCTCTATTTCCTTTCAGGAAATTCACTAACAATAACAAGTCGAAAATAAAACATAAAACTTTTTTTGTTTAACAAGCTTTTACTTAATGAACTAAAAAGTAGAAAATACAATTTTTCCCTCGAGTCACTAATATGTGACTATAAAAAAAGGTGCTCACGTTTGAAATGTTCTCCTCAAACTTTTATAAACGGCCCAAGTTTATATTTATAATCATATATTGGCGACTCAGGAAAAAAAAATGTTTTTTCTACTTTTTACTTCATTAAATAAAAGCTTGTATTAAAAAAAATATTTTTTTATGTATATTATTTTAAACATATGTTAAAAGATTCAAAAGCAAGTCAATCTTGTACATTGTGTATAAGATGTCCCCAATTGAAATCATTTTGCCAACACTTTTATGAATATAGGTACTATACAAAAAGCATCCATTTAGAATAATAATATCTATTCAACTAACAACAATTTATGTCATTTCGCAGATAATTTCCGACCTTTAGAATATATACATAGTAAGAGAGTATTAATATTTCTATACCGAACATATAAATACATTGAACACAAATTGAAAGAGCTATTATTATTAATATTATTTTAGTAGTAAGTTTTTAATCGGACCATCTGCACTAAATATAAAGACACGCTATTAACGGTGTACGTAAGGAAACTTTAGCAAAACCAATAGTAATCATTTATTATTGAACTAAGTATTGATTATGATGGGTCTGTAAACAAAAATCAAGGTAACTTTATTGGAGACTCCTCTGCTTTCAGTTTGGTGTGTGTAAATGCGCTCTAAAAACCAAAACATTTCGTAACTACGCATTTTTAAGATGCTTTAAAAGTTTGACCTATGTAAGCAACATACTTTTCACTCTAGTCGTGCCTATTCAAAAGTGTACAAATAAATTGTCTGAAATGCCAGGGGTGGTGGATTCGATTCCCATTCTACATGTGAGTAATTGATCATATCAATTGTTTTTGAGTCAAAATTTTAATTCAAATAAAAAATATTTTGACAAAATGGAAACCCGACTTTAAAAATCAAATATTCTATAACAAAAAATGCACTAAAAAGTAAAAAATGATTGTTATTTTTGGAGGCGGTGTCCAAAAGTAATGTGAATTTCTCTATGCTGACACCGACTCCAAAAATAACAATAATTGTACATATATATTTAAAAACTTTTGCTTAGGTGAACTAAAATTGACACAAGAATATGCAATAATTTTTTTACTTTTTAGTGAATTTTTTGTTATAGAATATTTGATTTTTGAAGTCGGGTTTCCATTTTGTCAAAATCGGTTTTATTTCTCGCTTTTTAGTGGCTTTGAAGTTCTATAACTTATTTTATTTGTCTAAATATGGGTAGACCAACTAAACGGCCTACTAACTTTTAGTGAATTTCTTTATAACACATTTTTTTTTATCCGTTTTTTTTTTTTTTTTTTTAAATTTTTAGTGCATTTTTTCATAACAGATTTTCAGTTTTTTGCACTACATGCATTTTGTTTTTTTTTTTAAATTTTTTTTTTGAGGTCTAAAGTTAAAGTTTTTGAGGTAAAAGTTTGAACTACTGGGTAGACAGATTAATGTATTAACCCCAAAAATTTGAAAACCTTGTATCTCATCAAGTCAAGTCAAGTGTCAAGTCAATCTTTTCTTTTAATCGTATGGCAAATTAAAATTTTATATTATTGAGATACAAAGTTTTCAAATTTTTGGGACATAAAGACATAAATATGGTGACTACCTAGAATTTCCTGCAGTGCAGAACGAAAAGTCATTTGCATGATTCTGTAATCCCAAATGCTTGACGTCAAATTAAACCAAGGCTTATTTAGTTGATTAAAAAAATATTCATACCAAAAAAAAAAATGTATTTTTTTATAAAAGGAAATTTTTTTTGTATTTAAGCTTTTCATGCTGCCTCTAACGGTTTTAATATATTATTTTCTTCCTGGAAACCACATTTTTAGCTCTAGAACCCACACACAAGATTTCAGCTCATTTTTTTTTAGTTATAGCATTGACGGACCAGCCAAGTGGCCGAGCGGTCTAAAGCGTATGTCTGAGGCGTTATGTCTACTTGGAACTGGGAGGTTATGGGTTCGAATCCCGACATCGGTAGTTTGTCAATTTTTAAGAAAAAAAGGGGCGGTTAATTGACTAAACTGTCGGCGTATGGACAAGAACGAAATAACCGACTATGCTTGTGAAGGTTTTCTGCTGTTTCTTTCAGAAACTCCAGACGAATATCGGCATAGTTCCTATCAGAGTCGGCTGCGGCCGCACATCCTACCAATTCCTAGTCCACACACAAAAATTCCTTCCACTCCACTCACATTCTTAGGCATCACAATGGACCTTATAGTCGAAGTATATTATGATGAAGCAGTCACATAGAATTAGAATAAGTAGAAGATTTTAGGGACGCCTCTATCCCTGATCAATATTTTCAACCGTTGTAAACTTGGGACTAAACTGATAATACCTTTATACATATAACATACATAGAAGGTAATAAGTAAGTTTCGAAGCACAAAAAAGCCAATAATAACATTCAGGCTACACAAAGGTTGTGCGATCGGTACGATCATCGATGTAAACATATATTAAAACTTATTTGATATTCAGAATATAGCATGGGTGTTCATTTAATTATAAAATCATGTCGAATGTAGTAATATGTTCAAAGTTTGTTTTTTAAGGTGTGACATATTCTTGTAGTTTTTTTTTTCATATTTAAATATACATTTATTTATCGACACATTTGAAAGAAATAAATTTCATTATTAAAATGTCGTTGTATGAATATTAATAAATATTTAGTTGATGTTAATAACATTATGCGCAATGTACCCGGATTTGTACATTTGTCATATTAATTACTAAATATATGTTTAATTTAAGTATCATACATTTATAGACTAGTCCAGGGATTTCAAAAAATTTTTTTCTGATGGCAAGCTTTGAGAATCCTGAATTTATAACGGAACACTTTTTTTAAAATGTATTTTTTGTAAACTAATGTCTATTGATCTATTGTTAGTGTGCTTGCATTTTCTGCTATATACAAGTGACTAGCGTTTACTTAATTTGGCATTTAAGTAATATGTCTGAACAATGATAACATTATTTAACATCAAATGTTCGATATCAAAAATTATACACATCTAGGATGGAAATCGAACCCACGACCTCTGGCATTCAGAGATGCTTTGGTAGTGGAATGCATATGATTTCTCACTATCTTGATGCCCATGTACATTTTGTTTATTTTGAAGGGAAAAAAATATATACAAATTAGGCCAGAATTCGACTAAATTTTAATCAATAAAACAACACCGGACAACCTGTAACATAAGCATTATTCCTGCAGACTTGAAGACTTGATTTATGAAGAATATATCAGCAATACGGTCAGCCAAATATGGTTACTTCATAAGAACAAAATCAGGAAATGTTATTGGTAATGAAGCCCACGTGATGTTTTGTGGCGCCAGCTGCGGTGGGTTATAATATGGACATCCGTCAAATTAGTATTATCAAAATGTCCAAAAGTACACTTTGTTATTAAAATGTTATTGCGGAACACAGTTTAGGAAAATCTGTACCAGTCTCATTCAACACAATTCTACCTCAACTCGAACGAGAATGAAATTAAAAATTGGAGAATACGTTTTAACTATATTTAATCCGTGCCAAAATTGGCAAATCAGACCACTTATGGAACGCCTTTGTAACTGCGTTGACTAAGGCCATAATATGAATATCAAATTTTGATGAGGTAGGATGACTGGAAATGTTTTCCTTCTTCGCTTCTTAGTTCAGTAGTGCAACAAGAAAATTGTATCATATTCTCAAAAATGTTTTGCGTTTTAACCTTTATTATACACCTCTACACCAGAGAAAGAATGATATTCGACTGACGACCATATGTATAATATTTTAATTACATAAAAATATTAGTCAATAATCAGTTTCGCCTTACCTGATTCTTATCGAAATTTCTCAATTGTTCATCAGAGATTTGTTTCTGATAAAGTGCTCGTGCCAAAGCACCACGCGGTCGATAATGCTTTAAAACACGTGTAACACTACTATCGTAATTATCATTGCGGTAATTATTGGAATCCGGTGTCGTTGATGCTACGGAATACTCATCATTTAAAGTATCCGTTGGATTACAATCATAATAAAAATTTAGCTGTTCATCGTTCGTAACACTTTTATCCACATAATTTTCACCACTTTGTAAACAATCATTCATATTGCAAAAGCTTAAAATTATATAAAACACGTATACTATTGAAAGAATTGTGAGGTTAGATATAACGACAATATTATAAATAAATATTGATTTACTGTAAATATTAAAAAGAAATTATTTTTATTACGTGTTGTTTATGTTTTAATTGAAAACAATGCAAATTTCACTGGAAAATTTTGACTTTTAATACTAAAAACAAAGTAAACTTAATATTTTTGACAGATGACAGTCGTACAGCAACCTAAAATAAGCATGGTGACATTGTAAGCAGTAACATGTATAACATGTGGTACATGTTCAAGTAAGTGGATTGTATCTTAGTAGTTGTATAGCCGGCTGATTAAAGTCGGTAAGGTAGATGTTACTGCTGAATGGTGGTTGGTGTCTATGGTGTACATACTTGTATCATAGAATAAAAGTGTAATGTCAGTATTCAAATAAAATGTATTTAGTATTATAAGTGTGGAAGTTTGTAATTTAATCACGCAAAAACGGCTGAATCGATTTTAATGCAGTTTTTTTTCGAATGGTAGGTGTGAAAATAATTTATCATTTAAACATTGCGAGATACTAAAAATCTTTCAACATTAATTATTATCTTATTAAAGAAACAACTTCTACAACGTAGATCGAATAGTTTTGTCATTTTAGATGGTGCAAAAGACCTTGGAACTGTGAGTGATAGTTATTTTCAGGGTTTATTTTGTTTGGGCGCTTAAACTCCGAGTCATTATGCTGTGTTTTTAGAGTTCAACTTGACGCTGTATATGCTAACAAAGCACGCTAATGATTGACTTCGAACGATAGACACCACGCTCATAGACGGTTTATCCATCGAGGTAGGGCAGCAAATGCGTGAGTGCAAAAATGTAAACTCCCAAAACGAATGCTGTATAAGCATTTGTTTAGCCAACTTAGGGGCTTGCCTCCCAAGTTTAGGAGGAAAAATTGCACCGGTGGTTTTTTAGGCGGGACAAGTATTTAGGTTTTTTTAGTGGCGTTACCTTTGCCCATGATTGTTTCATTTTCATTTTCAATTGCATTTTTTATTTTTTGAATATTTTATCATTATCATTTTTGTTTCTGAAAAACAAAAAAAAACCCACATAACATACAAAATCTGATTAGAAAAAAACCTACATTTCCGACATACATTTTTAAATTGTCAGTTTAAGAGGTTTTGGTTTGATTTTAGGAGGTTTTGAAGTCACTCAAATAAACATTATATTGCTTGAAAAACAACTAAACTGTTTTAATCTGCCATAGTGAATATTTATGGCAACTGACGCTTAATATAATAATTATAATGCCCGGAACGAACGGTATTTACAAGAGTAACGAAAGCGTTCATAAGCCAATACGAACGCCAATAAGCGTGAAACGCTTATAAGCGTGAGCGTTGAAAGCATGTAAGCGCCCAAACCGAATACACCCTCAATTTCTAGTAGGTAGGATTCATTGATCGGAAATTTGAAGAAAATGTTGCGAAATCTTTTCATTGATACTATCGGCTTCATAATGATGACCATTTCTATAATTTTATAATACGTTTGTGTCGAAACCATTCTGCTTTCAGAAAAAAATTTACAACAAAAGTTTTTTTACAGCGAGCAACTTTTATTCGAAAACCAAATTGATTCTGCCCAAATAGATTGCAAAATTTACACCATTTATGAAGCCGATATTGTAACCAATTGTCTTTGATAGAAAATTCGCTAAAAAGTTGCGATTAAGTTTTGAAAGAAATTTATTGGACTAATCGTTTATTGATCCAAATCATATATTATTTTATCTTTTATTTGTATATTTATATTGGTATTTATGTTGAACTTAAAACACGGAAAACGTCTAGTAGGTATAGCACATTGATAGTAATAATACGAATTGTTTAGAATATATAAATATAATTGAATTTTTACAGTGCTATATTTTAGTGAATTATTTCAACACGAATAATTTTTATTGCTGATTTTAATTTTTAACACTAAATTTAATTTCTTTAGTACATAAAATTTGTATTCCTATCTACTAAATTACTATTTTTGTGTATTTTTTTATCAATATTTTTAATTGAAAATGCAAATAGCGTTTATAAGTAGTTTTTTCCCCATAGCCTTAGTAATTAGAATCGAATTACTTAAACTCGATTTACTTTAACGTATAAAAAAAAACTTTTGAGTTTATTACTTATGAAAATTACGTTCTTCTTTATTTATTACTGTATAAATTTTGTATCTATTCTTGTCATTTATTATGTGCACTCCCGTTCATAAAAATTGATCCAGTAAGTCTAAGCGTATACAAGGTGAATTGAACCAGGTGCATAATAGCACACGCCTCTAATATCTTTCTATGATGCTCCCATTCCTCAATAATTTTCTCAAAACACTTTTAGTCAAATGTGTTTTCGTTTGGACAAAAAACCCGTGTTTATCAATGATATGTCAATAGGACCCTCTTTTTACAATATTGAACAATCACTTCTAGTGAAATTTATATTCAATAAAGTAGTGATTTATTTGTTTTAACTATTCGATCTTAATATCTAAGCTTTCCATCATTGGAAGCAAAGGGAATTTCATTGATTTTTTTCTTCATTTGTTCTATATTGACAGTTTTCTTGTCGCATGGTACCGCTTGTAATGAGACCCACTTGATATTATCCAAAAGGCCCGGGCCTTATTAAGAGTATTAAATTTAACCTTTTTTATTTATTAACAAAATTTCGCTTTAATAGCATATATGTTATATAAGTCAGATAAATTATTGTAAGCTTTTAGTATTCCAAGCAACAACAAAATAAAACAGTTTCTTAATTCATTCAGTCATTTTACCAACTTCTGGTTACCAAAATTCGGGAACTTTTCCAGGGCTCCGAGCCCAGAGTGAATTGTGATTAAAAATAAAATACTGATTTTGATATTTTCTATAAAAAAATTTAGTAACAATTAGTCGCCAGTAACAGATAAAGGTCCCAAAATTAGTCGCCAGTAACAGATAAAGGCCCACAATCGAGGTTCTTATAATCATCATTTTTTCATGGAAACATAATAAATTGTGATGATTTTTCTCAAACATCGGATGCATCAATAATCATTGTTTACTAAATTTCAATTTATTTATTTTCTGCAATTTCACGCGTTTATAGTTATTTTGCAAAAAGTGGGCCTTATTAAGCACGAGTATCATACAAGTAATGGAAAGTTCAAGCACGATTAATTGTGTAAACAATATAATTGTTTTTTAGGACACATTTCTTAGTTTGCACACAAAACCAAACATTATTTGTATGCATTTGGATTTTTTTGTATTTGAAAATACTTTTGCTCTTGCAAAAAAATCAAATACATCGTCCTCGAAATTTCCCTCTTTCCCTCTTTCTCACGACACGACTATAGTTTAATTTTTTTTTTTTTGTATCGCCTTGTTATCTATTTACATACAAGCTCATTCTTTTAGTAAATGTAAAAGTTTTACATCAAATTTCTTTAATATAAATTAATAATAATAATAATAATAGCCAAAGCACTTAAAATTACCATGCTATATTGAATACACAATTTAAATAATTTATTGTGGGGGCGTGCGTACATAGTGAAAAAAAAAAAACCAATTAAATTTCCTATTTTTTATGGTAAACAAATAACCATTATTAACCAAGAAAATTAATTAATTTTTAAATTACATTTAAAATAATTACAATCTTTACATATCGATTGAATTTTCTTCATTTTTTTTTCCATTCTTTGTGTTAGTTGGTATATATATATATATATATATATATATAATTTAATTTTATAAAATTTACATTTAAGTCGTAAGAGTATTTCGTGACTAAAGAAGAAATTCGTTTTTATTAAGTTACCATTAAAATGAAGGGAGGCTAAAAGTTTGTTTTTTTATATTTTTATTAGGGGGTTTCTTGTTTGATTGTAAAACAGCTCATACTGATGGGTACTGTACAGGGGGATGGGGTGGCGGGTGGTAGATAGTACAGTGGTATCCTATACATGAAGATACAGTTTTCTTTTTCTTTTTTTTTTTAAATTACCAGAATGTAATTTCTGTGCATGGCGCGCATAAATGAGTTTCGTATCTTAATTGGAAACATGACGCTATGTTGTTTAAAAAAAACTAAAGTATCTTTTCTGCCGCTATTGTATTTAAAATATCTATGTGCCTGGCTCACAGTTGGTACCGCTTTTCTTTACCGGAGCCAATAGATTATTTGCATGTATTTGTATGTCAAATAAAATAAATTTAGTAATTTTCTTCTAAATATCTTTAAGTTCATCGTGAATAACAAAGTTGGGTCAAATAGATCATTAATTACAATTGTTATTAATTAATTAAAATTTTTGTTCTACCAAATATTAGAGTTGCTTCAAATTAATTTTTGAAGTTTTACTTCTTTTGGCACATTATGAGAATCCGATCAGAGTGTATTTTCAGCATTAAACGAATTGCTGATAAAACAAAATTTTCGTTCCTGTTTTATTGCACAATGTTTAGGAGACATTCAGTAAAAAATGTGTGTCTTACATGTACAATTTATATATACATAATATGCTTAAGCGGAACAGACAATAGTCTGACTGTCACATAAGCAGTGTGCCTAATTTTTGGATATTGAAAGACAAGACAATATTATACATTGTGAGAATACATTATAAGGATAAATGATCGTTTATATTGGTCGATAGCTATACCGCCAGCTCTATCTTACATTAGAACTTTTCAATTTGACTATACTGTTGAAATTAGGTATAGGAATGTTTTCATCATTATTACTCCATGTCTCTGATAAAAGAAGAATATTTGAATTAAAAGCCACATTATCAATGATATCATTTTTATGGGCTTGTAAACTTTGTATATTAAATATATTTATTCATAAACCTGGCCTGGTTTTGATAAATTTCACTAGCTCTGATTCAAATGTAAATAATGGATTTAACGCTAGTTTTTCAAACTCTAATTTTAACGTAAGAAGTGACGCTGGTTCTGTTCTACCAAGAATAATCATTGGTTTAGATACAATATATAATTTTTCTATTGTAGTTTTTTACTACTATATCATTTTATTAAACTTTTGTGTCTTAAATGGGCTGACCAATCACTTAAACGAAATGAATCTATTGAATAGCAGCAAAATGGCGTTTCTTCCAGTATTTTTCAATCAGAGAGGCCTTAAGGTTGAGGCTTGAATAGTATATGATCGTTTTTAACATTTCCATTTAAACTAAACAACTATTATCAACAATATGATTACTGCTTCCCCATTCAGTCCTATACGAATCGGTACTCATATTGTGCCTAGTCTAATACCAAATAATTAAGGCTGGTTTATTCAATATATGATATGTGTCAGGCATATTCGTCTAAAATCTAAGTAAAACATCTTTGTCTCTTGGAAAACTTTTTTTTAATAACTTCAAGTACATATCGTACTACTCGAACTTGATATAATTGTGGTCGGGTCGACAACTTTTTTTTTTTTAAATACGAACATTTCACACCACGTCTTTATATAAGATAAGGGGGCCACCGTTGTTGGTGTTGCTACACAGTTGTTAAGCATATTAAGAAGAAGAATATCGTAATTGATATTTAAATAAAATCTTGTAGTCTAGCTCTAAGTTTAATTAAAGATGTTATAAAATTATATTTAATGAAAATAATTATCAATTTCATTTCAATGTTTCTTTCGTATAATTATAATTTATCTCGGTAATTATGACATTTAATTTTTGAATTTTAATTCAATTTTTTATCTCTTTTATAGATTAAAATGGTGTTCAGTTGACATTCAATCGTATACTCATTAATTTCATTCAATCTTACATTTTTTTTCCAAAGATTTTCTTATTTTCTATTTAATCTTAATCTTTTCTCTACTATTATAAAATTGTAAATGTCTGTTTGTTTATTTGTTTGTTTGTTCGAACATAAACTAGTTTTGTTTAAAAGCTTACTGTTAAACTTAAAAGCTGGTATGTATTTTATCTTACTACGAGAGGTAGAATTCGGAAATAATCGTTGGAAAAAAACATATGGTGGAAAAGTCGATAAATATTTGAAGTAGTGGAAGCGATGGGACCGATAAATATTTCAAGTAGTGGAAGCGGTGGGAAATTACATTTATTTTTAGGGACATAAAATGTCAGGAGCCGGAGATATGACACTAAAACGCAGCAAAGCCACGGGAATAAGCTACCATTTCATATACAGGCTGTAATCGTCAAGATTAGACATTGTGATACGAAATTTACATCAGTGTAAATGTGAGTATGAGACAAACTCACATTTATGTGTAAAGAAACAAAAAGAGACAGGTGTGTACAATGTATTAAGTTGTTACAATTTTTAGGAATCAGAAAAAATATATTTGCTGTCTGTCTCCTTTTCTCTTGCGTACCTGTTAAATAAATGCGTACAAATAAATGCGTACCTATCTTTTACTTACACATACACTAATGCAAGTTTCGTATCTTAATGGCTTATCTGGACGATGACAGCGTGTATATAGAATACTGAGTACGCTTAAAATATGGTTTACTTTTTATTTACTTTATTTTTTTATTGTTTTCGCGTCTATTTATATTCATTGTTGGTATGGTTGCTTTTCGGTTATAATATACCAACGGAACTGACTAGCATTTATTAAATTTCACATTTAAGTAATAAGTCTAAATAAAGCTAACATTCTTTTGAATGTTATCAAATGCCTGAAAAATCATACACATCTAGAGGTTCTAGACCAATGCTCTGCCTCTGAGCTATCTGAGATATTATGGAAGTGGAATGTATATGATTCTTCACTATTTTTGATGTCGATAAATGATGTTGATTTGATTATTTACACAAATAACTCTTTATTTTCGATTGATTTTATTTTCGATAAAAGTGACCGTTAACGAGACTTTCACGAAAGAGTGCTTTAGGTGATTTTTGAGCCAGCGTAAAATTTTTAGCGGCACACGTATCGATAGGAACTTGAGATTTTGTTTAGAGTCATCAAAGGATCATGCTAAAATCCAGCTTTCTTCCTATTTATTCCTGCAATGTTTCTATACCCTGTATTGAAAACTATGCGGGAAATTAACGGTTCAGTTTCCTTTGTGGCCTCCTAATCATTCTTTTTTATATCGATTTATTGCGCAGTTCGATTATTTCTAATGGAATAATCATATCTAAAAATACCAACGATATTCCCCATTATTTGAAGATTTAATGGAGTTAAAATAAATAAAATTAGCACATATAAATACGAATTTCGACAACAAATTAGTCATCATCAGTATGAATTACATAAATCGTAATTATCTCGAAATATACTAAAATATATTCATAAAATACGAATAATTGTTTTATAGGAATTGGGATAAATTTTGAAATTTAATTTCAAAACTCTCTTTTTAATTATCTTTGATTAAATTATCTAGTATATAAGAAACCGATGAACAATCTGTGTCTACGAAAATTATATACGACAATCCACGAAAATTATAATATTAATATAATCGCAGTAATTCCTAAAATTCGATAATTGAACAAAAATGAATAGAATCGTTAATGTGATTTTGATGCAACTAATTTAAACGAATATTAAAATAAATGTAATCAAATCAGAGACATCAAGGAATTTGACATGCAGATATTCACGTATTAAAATATATACACAAAAATCACCCTAAAGGTGAATAAAGGGTGCAATGTAACGATCATCGTAGAAATGCCACACAATTTAAATAAAATATTAAAAAAAAAACGCGATGATTATTCACACAACACAAAATAATATAATGCAATAAAAATAAATTAAGAAACGAAAGACAGATTACCTTGTGCAATAATTATGTCTTATCCACCAAAAAAAAAAAACATAAAAATAACTAAAGGAACTTATTATACTTTGATTGGTTGTACCTCCATGTTAGTTGCGATAGTTTTTATATGTATATTTTTTTTTAAATTTTATATTATTTTATTTATTTTTTATTTGTAAACAAATGCATATAATTTAAAATTATATTTTTCGCGTGTAGCACGAATTTTAAGTATATGCAGTTTTTAAAATATATAATTAAAAAATAGGTAAATAAACTTTAATGAGTAAATTTTAGGGAAAACAGCTGCATTCTGTTGAATAATACAGATTTTTATCATTTCGTAGTTTTTGTTTTTTTTGTCTCTGTTTTTTTTTTTTTTCTGTTCTGTGTGTATTTATTTTAATTTGCAGTTAAAACGTATTAAAATATTGTTGGTGTTAAAGAGCATTACTTCCAATATACTATATTGATACAATCAATGTTCAATTTGTATATGTAGATACTTTCGTATGCATCTAATTCTGTGAGGTTTTGTACCGATTTCAGTAGCTATAGATTCAATTTGTTAATTTTGTGGTTGTTCTCAATAAAATGTGCCGCTATACACGATTTTTCGGTTCTCCCAAATTTCACATGAGCCAGATGTTCTTTGATTCGAATTCCGATTTGGCGACGACTTTGACCAACATAAGTTTTCGAACAGTTTTGACAACTGACACCATATATGCCCGCTTGTTTCTCATTACTAATTTTATCCTTAGGGTTGCTCAGTAACTGTTTGATTTTATTTCTACTTACATTTTATTTTCTAGTGATTTTATTCTCTAGTGACTATTTTAATAATCTTTATCCCATATACACTGAGCCTATTATCAGCCCAAACTATTTATTTTAAATAAATACTGTTGACGCTTAAGTATACACAAACAAATATATATGAATATTTATTTTAATTTTACACAAGCATAAATGCACTAATATGAACAAAAAAATTAGGCAAGTGAAATAACTACTCACTAAGGTAATTGCTTAGATATCCCATACATACTGAGAGTTCATTATCAGTCCAAACTGTTTATTTTAACATTCTTTAACAACAAATACTTGATATGAACACTTTGAGAATTATCGGTGATTAGATTCAATATATAATTTTTCTATTGTAATTTTCACTACTTCATCATTTTATTAAACTTTTTTGTCTTAATAGTAGTGTTGACCTTATTTAATAATTTTTTAATAAATTTTTTAAAAAGAAGTATAACTTCTTACGTGCATAAATGTATACTCCTGTAGCGGTGGTTTCAGTTACCAGTGGATTTGTTTAACGTTAGTGATCGAATAACCTGAATAATAATGCTGTGCATTGTATACATATATACATATATATATATATATATATATATATATATATATATATATATATATATATATATATATATATATATATATATATAACGTTTCCGAAAGCATTTCTAATAGAGAATCAATGTTTAATAAATAAATAAAACATTAACTATAAAATTATACAGTACACCTATACAATACACATACATACAAACATCTGGATAGTGTATAGGTATATTGTATGCGTATGGTTGTTTGTTTGTCATTTAAGAGTGGGCATTTTGTGATGCACATACTACAGATAAGAATTCAATGAACATATCTAACCCACTCTCATTACATGTGTACTGACTGACTTTACAGAATAACCACACGGCCAGTCAGTAATAAATAATATTGAACATTAATTCTCTATTGGAAAAGCGCTCCAACACACACGGTATATATATATATATATATATATATATATATACATATATATATATATATATATATATATATATATATATATATATATATATATATATATATCTACTTCAAAATCATAAATAAATACAAAATAACATTATAAGAAAAATGAATTATTGTAAATAAGAAAGTATCGTGGGTTTTTTTTTTCAAATTTTTTTTTAAATTTTTTATGTTTGATTCTACTATGGACCACAAAAGTTGATGTCCGATTTTAAAATTGTATAATTGATTTATGCCTTATTGATTCGGTTTTCGAAAAAATGCTTCGAATAAAAGTTGTTCACTATAAATATAGTATCAAATTTTATTCAAAAATTTTTTTTCGAAATTCGAATATATAAGGCACAAATCCAATTATAAAATTTTAAAAACCAACATCAACTTTTGACGCTTATTGTACTGTAGGTATAGAGGTTGGTATACAGTGAATGCAATCGTATAAGTGATATAGACGGATATTTTTAAATTAACTCCTTTGCTACTGGTTTTTATAATTCTTTATTAATGTCAAAAGTATATTCCATCTTTTTATTATTTATATTTTTATTTATAATAATAATAATAATAAAGAAAATGGTAAAAAATAAAAAGAAACAGAGAGAGAGAGAGATTATAATTCTTATTTTGTTATTAATGATTTTATATGAACAACAAATAATATCATTTATTTTTTTATATATTCAATCTTAAGATTATTCATTTGTATCTCTTCTGAACTCTGTTTGTTTATGGTGGTAGGTAGTCTCTCTAAGTAAGTAAGTAATTCAGTTGATGTTACACGCAGTAATATATTAAATTACAATTGTAATTAAAATTATTCACAACATATTTTGCAATTAATTGATAAATAATCAAACTAGATTGCTATTAAATTAGAAAAAGCTTCTGTCTAGTACACTAGACAGAGTAATTCGAAAAGTTCAAATATGGTTGGTCAACCAGCTGACACTTGAGGTTTGGGAAAGGAAACGAGGCATGGACGGAACCCTCGATCCGATTATGGCCAACGACTCTGCAGCTTCTTGCTCAATCATGAAAACTATTTTTGCAAATATATAGCTGTGCAACCTCACGATGCGGATGTTGGAGATTGGTAAAACATGCACTTATGTATGTGGCGTTACGCATAGCCCTCCAGCAGAAGAGGAGAAGTGGAACTCCTACAAGAAAAATGAATGTGAGTTTTTTTTGTAACAAATTTCATCTTCATAATTTTGTATATGGACTAATTCCATAGGGGCGATACTTATGCAGTTATAAACCATAAACGAGAAAAAACACCTTTAAAAAGCTTCTCCCCACTCTCCAGAACTGATAGTATGTCGTACGATAGTTTCCGACAAGCAACTATATCAATTTTGAAAACTCTTTTTCCCTCAAAAGTTGAATTTTCTAAACTTCCATTCTCCAAACTATCTTTCTCTCTCTTTCTCTCTCTCTCGGTACTATATTTTGGAGCTTTATTCTATACATTTCAAAACATAATATAATGTGGAAGACCGTATGGTTGTGTAGTTTGTACCTTAGTCAGACAACGCAATGTCCGAAGGGTCCGCCTGTCTTTCAAGTCAGGGGATACGTTTGTCTCTTCTGGTGTCCTGCTGCAGAAGTCCGTTCCTTCACCACAGGGATGTGTACTTTCAAAAAAATAAAATAACTTCAACGGCTGTTATTTGAAGACAGTCTGATGTCAATGTACAAAGATTGCCTATGATGACAGCCTTCAGAATGGAGGCGAGAAAATGACGAAGATGACCGCTGCAAACCGGAATGGTGGAAAAATTAGACTCTAGAGTGGGGCGTATACCACCAAGGCAACCAATCATGAGGACAACCATTTTGACTGTGTATTCAGGGTGTATTTGTCGTAGTTCTTGGAGAAGATCAAGATATTTAGTCTTTTTTTTGCTCCTCTTTCAAGATTATGTTCTTTTTGGCGGATGCAGAGAACTCGATGACGCGAATACTCTTAGCTGAAATATCCTGGAGCACTATATCAGGCTTAGTAGCAGAGAGTTGCCTGGTATTTGCGAACGAGAAATTCCAAAAGATAGTACATTTCTCGGTACATTTCTACATACGGTAGGACTGGTGTACGGTTGACTTCGACATTGTGTCTACCTAAATTAAATTATACCACAATCGCGTACAATGAAGAATTATCACAATAGATCAATTCTATTTACAAATCTCGCAGACTTTAAATTTTTTTGAAATTTACCATGTTTATATATGTGACACCAGCTTTATAAAGTACCTATATTAACTGATAAAAAAGAGTCAACCGTATATAAAATTTATCTATATTAATACTCATATCTTTGTTATTTATACATAATTTTTATTTAGTATATTATTTTATTTTAATATAAGGTTCTACTATGTATAGTACTACAGATAACTTGTTCGTCCATTGTAAAGGTAAGTATAGTAATATTAATATTATTTATATACTACGATGGACTTAGAGTACACTCAAACTTTGTATAAAGTTATGGTCAATGTCACAAGGCCATAGAGTACTATGACATTATTTTGCAATTAGTTCTTGAGTATATTTATATATATATATATATATATATATATATATATATATATATATATATATATATATATATATATATATATATATATATATTAATAATTATATTATAACAAAAATAAATAATTCCTGTGCAAAAAAACAACTGAATTTTATGTTTGGTTAATTATTTTAGATTGTCACCGATTTTTTGTTGATGTCGCCTTTTTTGTTGTTGTAGTTTTTTTATTGGTTACGGTTAACGGTTTTGCGTTATTTAATATCTCAGAATGGATAAAAAAGGAAGTGGTATAATTGTTTTTGCAAAACTGTCAATTTTAGTGTAAACATTAACAAATTTAAAGTTTTGTAGTTCACATTTTAGGTCTTTATCCTGTATATATAGGTATATATATATATATATATATATATATATATATATATATATATATATATATATATATATATATATATATATATATATATATATATAGGTAGTATATATAAGTGCATTATAAATTTAGCAGAAAAAAAATCTTGGTATATATGATCAAATTTTGTTCTAATTACTCCAACTCAAAGACGAAAGGAGATATCAACCTTCTTGAATGTTCTAAAGATTAAACGAATATCAAATTCGTGAATGGTAAAGCAATCTTGCACAATTATACGAGGCTTATCAATTTTTCTCCCATTGGAGAAAAAGTAGATTTAATACGTATCCTAGCAACAAAATAAAAATGACATTTCTATTTAACAAATTTTTTAGTTTTTCCCCCATGGGAAAAAAATCTACTTTTTCTCCCATGGGAGAAAAATTACTGTTTTAATACCTATTTGGAGGGAGTAAAGTGGTCATTTTAGTCCCGAAAGTGCAAAAATCATCTTTCATGTGAAATTGCAGTGAACACACCACTGTATTTTTGGTTATTCGATCGCTAGGCGCTATTATCTCCATAAATATTTTATTTATTTGTAAGACGTTGACCAAATATAGGGAATTTATGAAATCGATCGAAAATCTCACACCATTGTTATCACTTTTCATTTAAACAAAAGAGATGAATTTCATTAACAAACTAATTGTTTGTTTATTTTTAATAACATAACCGTATTAACGCATATGCAACTATCACAGTTGAGCCTGACTATTCTGTTTCTTATTCTTGCCATCAGTCCTCAAAAACTACAACAAACTTCAAAGCTGTTCATGTATTCATGTATTCAGTATGGACTTTATATTTCCATATAAATGAAAATCATTTGTGGTTTGAAGAACTTTCTTTGTCCAAAATCCCAAATAGAAAATCACTTTTCATACTAATGATTCTTCAATAATCCATAGAGCCCATATTTGGAGAATAGTTTAAAATTGAAACTTAAAATAACGGCAAATTATAATTTAAACTACAAATAACATTGTTCAATTTCAACATTTTTGAATGGTATTAAAACAAATTGAAAAAAATTTGTATATATATATGAAAATATTATCTATTTTAGTTCAGGATATTGAAATAATCAATTATAATTCAATTAGTTGAACAGAAAAAAAATCAATAACTAATGATAAATTTCAATAAAAATATTCTAATTTTATTTTTTATAATTTTTTTATTTTTTGTAGATATTCGTATCTTTGTTTATTATATTAAATTGTAATGAAATAGAAAATAATAAACGCTAAAATGATTTTGAACAATACCTTAAATGTATATTAACAATCATATATATTATTTAAATTCTTTGACTGTCCTAATAAATCAAATTATTGTTCATCAATTGACGAATGACCTTTCGTTTAAATGAACTATTTGTTGTAGATATAATGACGTTTCAGGAAATGTTTGCTGTTGATAATATTTTAATTTTAGAAATTAGAAGTTCGAGTTCTTGCCATTTTCAAGAACAGAGCAATTTTTAAAAGTTTCAATTCCGTGATAGACTTTGGTCTATCTCATTACCGGGCATTATTCCCTGCTAAATCATCTGCACACAAGGGGACTCCATAGCGGGTTCATTGTGCGCAGATTGTGTGGCGAGGAGGAACAACCATCCAGCCATTTTATCTTTGACTGTGAACCTCTGGGTTAGAGTAGATAAAGGATATTCGGTGCATCTCACTCCGAATATATGAACCTTCGGGAGATTCTGATAAGCAAGGGTATTGGCAACATATGGGAGAAGCGAATCTCATCAGGCTGAGGTTGAAGGGGGAGCACAATGGACCATATGGTCGAAGTGCAATACTTTTTAGACCCCAAGAAGTATCTATCTTTCTATCTTGGTCTATCTCAAACCAGAGTAACGACTATTTTAGAAAGGAAATTCTCGTTAAAACGTCACTTTTGGTTGTTCAATCTTTTCATCTCACGTACGTTTTTAAGATTTCTGTCTTCTGCATGAAAAATTTTCATTCCTTCATTCTCCAATCTAATGGTTTTTAATAAACTACGTTTGAATATTCAACACCATATTTCATTATGTGTATCGTAATAACTGTCACATAAGTGCCCCCTTCTTCATTTGACAATAATAATGTGTGCGTTAGATCAATTAAATTTGGCTATACAGTTGAAATTAGGTACAGGAATGTCTGCATCTTTAGTACTCTATGCTTCTGATAAAAAAATAATATTTGAATTACGAGCGACATTATCAATAATATCATTTTTATGGGCTCGTTACCTTTGTATATTAAATCTATATATTGATAATCCAGGTCTGGTTTTGATAAGTTTCACTAACTCTGATTCTAATGTAAATAATGGATCTAATGCCAGTCTTTTACTGGTCAGTGACGCTGGTTCTGTTCTACTATGATAAAATGTGGAATCATTCGTTTTAGATATAATCTATAATTTTGTTATTGTAATTTTTCACTACTATATCATTTTATTAAACTTTCGTGTCTTAATAGTAGGCTTGACCTTATTTAATATTATTTTAATAAATTATTGAAAAAAGAAGTATAACTTCTTCCGTGTGTACATCATAAGTTCTCACACACACTTTTATTTGTTTCAAATTTACCAACGAACCATCTATACACTCCGGTTCATAAAAATTGTGTGTACATTCAAGTTTTTATCAAATTATTATTTGTATGAGGATTATTAAAATAATCAAAAAGAAATCTGGAGGTTTTTTGAAATTAAATTTCGAATTTTGCCCCAATTCCTAGAACAATTATTTGTATTTTATAAATATGTATTTCGACTACAATGTAGTCATCATCAGTATGAATTAGCTAATCGTAACTATCTCTGGGATTTGGAGTCAGAGATATGTTGCTCGTTGCTAATTTGGTGCGTGTCTCACCTACAAATACAAATAATTGTTCTAGGAATTGAAATTTAATATGAAGTTTGAATTAGAAATGATATTTATAGTACGAGTAATACGAAAGGACAATTTATTTACAAAATGACAACTAATAATATAAAAACTAATAACAGTTTGAACTTATTTATGTGTTAAGGTTGTTTGTATGAAGCCTGTTATGATCATTTCCGTAATATTATTTATTCACTATAAGGATTATTACTACTTGTACAAATGGGTTTAAATAGTATTTACAGCACATTAGAGACAAATTATGATATGTGCAAATTATTCAATTATCGTGTAAACATATAACAAGGTATTATTTTTAATTTTTATTATTATTGACGTATGTTCTTTAAATACAATACAATAACACTCGTAATAATAGAAATACTGCTTTATCGGATCTGTAAAGTTAGCCATATCATGTTATTTTACTGTTATGTGTATAATATTATTGATTTTAAAATGCCATCCCAACAAGAAAAACTTTTTGCACATCTTTAAGATAATGTTTGTTCTTTTAAAATAAGTTTATTCTTAAAATTGAATAAAGAACATAAACGAATATGAATACAAATATTGGGGTAACTAAATAGAAAAAATCCGGGGTTAATTTGAGTTAAATTCAAAATTTAATGTAAAAACACCAATACTTGGCATAAGTAACCAATCAGGCTGTGGTCGAATTCAATATTTGAAATAGTTACGGATTACCACATTTATTTGGTGAACACTAGGTTAGGTTGTAGCGAAAATTCGAAGGTATTAAACTGAAATTCGGTATTTTGGTGGAGACGGCGTGAAAATTTATGGGAAGAAAATTTACTATGAGCCTTTCTCATTAGGATTTTCAAATGAGATTTTCTCATTTTGAATTGGTTCATTTGGTTATTTGGAAAATATTTCGATAAAAGTGGTTTTCGACTAATATAATCCAATCCAATCAAATAAGGATTTAACGTTGGATTGAAAGATAATACTCTGAAAATTTGAATAGATCTTCCTTTTGACATTCTATACACTGGCACAAATCATATAATCAAATGTCCACGTGTTAAGATATTCAAGAGGAAAGATCGTGAAAATAGGTTTTATGCAAATTTTTCGTTCGCTATGCATTAAATTATGTTCCGAGTCATTATAAAACGAAAAATTCTCTATAATTTATATCCTGGCCGTTTTTTATTAATTTCTTACCTTTTTTGAGATATTTTGCAAATAATGTGATTTTATTGAAATGCTTATGGAGGTCACGCCATCAATGGATGTGACGTAACATGCGCAAAAGGTAAACTACAAATTATAGAAATGGTTGAAGAACATCCTGACTTGTAACAACGGATAGAGCAAAATTGGCGATTTTTTTTCAAAATTTTACAGCTGATTTGTGCCGAGTCAATTCGGTTTTCGCAACATTGTTTAGAAAATATGCTGTTAGTATTTTTATTCTAAGGATTTTTTCGTTTAAATTAAACGCTTTTTTCTTAGTTAATTTTTGAAACAATTTGTTTTTTATATGTAGCATTCTCCAATGGTCAAACAATAAATTTACCATACAAAGATGTTATTTAAAAGATTATCACTGCCACAAAGTACATTCAACGTTCGAATCAAATAATTTGATCCAAAGCATTATTATGACTACAGGTCTAAAATGTATATATAAGTATATATGTATATGTTATGGACCAAGTGATTAATCAGGGCACTATTTATAATGCCCGGGCAATATGAATAATGACTAGTCGAAACGGGCTACGTAATTAATACTTATTTAAATTAATACTCATTATTTATCACATTGTCTGGTCATTATCAATATTGCTACGTATCTGTTGTGCAATTTGATAATTAAGGTACATTAAACAGAACGCGAGGAGCAAGATCAAACAAGTACGGACTTGTACATGCAGAAACACGTGCTGACCAATCAAAGCTCGCGACTCTAGCGCTGCTTACTACAGAGCGCTATTGTTTACTACTTAGTTTAGAATTGAAAACTAATAAAGAGTGGAATGGCAAATTAATAGAAAAGTGCAGTCAAGTGTGTTTAATTAGTAATTATGTATTTCAACATGGATAAATCAAAACTGAGTTGATATCGTTGAAAGGTCAGAATAATCGGTGTTTCACCAGTATAAGTTATGCAGGGATGATTCAAAAAGTGAAAAGTGTATGGTGTCAAATAAAAAACCAGGAGATTATCAACGTTTGCGAAGATTTGACGTTATGACTATTGGAGAAACAAAACGATTGTTCCAGTTAAAGAAGATAGTGTCATTAGGTTTTACGTACATCAAGGTGAAATATTTCACGTTCTACATGTTACCCATCTAGCAATTGTACATGGCGGAAGGAATCGAATGGAGAAAGAGTTAAATTTTCGCTATAAAAACATGACGAGAGAAATGATTATCATTAATTTAATAAAGATTTAATAAAACAAATCTTTTTATTACTCTGTCCAATAAGTCTCAGACATTATTCATAAAGCCCGGTCAATTTAATTATTTTAATAGGTTTTATCATATTGTCTACTCATATTGGACATTTTTCAAACTGTCTGGACTTTACGTATAATGCCCTATTAATCCTTTGGTCCATAATAACATATATAAAGATCTGCTTGCCATCATCCATATACACTATCTTACAATAATAAAAATTAAATACATATATGTTATAAAACTTAAACATATAATTATGGCCGCCACGGCATGGTGTATTTCTCTTATTGATTCCATGATCGATTGTTAGGTGATTGATCCGTCATCGTAATCAACAAACAGCGCTTGCTGCGCGATAGATTCCTCGATGATGAACGAATAAAATACATTACAACTAAGCAACACAACATAACAGAAATAAAAAAAATAAAAACAAACCAGTTTCAAACAAACAAATAAATACAAACACATCATAGTTCACACAGTTCCCTCCAGGTGGGTCTATCTCAGCACTGCATCATACTGTGCTAAGCTGGTTTTTTGTGTGTGTAGTTTACCAAGGGTTTTGTATAATGTTATACATTTTTTTTTGTCTATCTGTCTATTTCATATTTGTGTATAGTAAAACGCGATAGATTTTGTGTCAAAATGAATTAAAGATATTCATTCATTCATTAGTAAACATTTTTTGGGGTTGGATTTTTTTTTCTTCGATTTTTTAAAAGGTAGTTCACTCGTAAGATAGATAGATATACTGTCCAGGCTGCCCTGGACGGGCTACACTTCGACTATAAGGTCCATTGTGATGCCTAAGGATGTGAGTGGAATGGAAGGAATTTTTGTGTATAGACTAGGAATTGGTAGGATATGCGGCTGCAGCCGACTATGATAGGAACTGTGCCGATTTTCATCTGGAGTTCGTGGAGGAAACTGAAGAAAACCTTTTCAAGCTTAGCCGGTTACTTCGTTCTTGTCCATACGCCGACAGTTTAGTCAATTAACCGTCCCTTTTCTTTTCTTAATAATTGACAAACTGCCGATGTCTGGATTCGAACCCATAACTTCCCAGTTTCTAAATAGGCATATGTCTGTTTGTTATTTGTTTGTTCGAGCATCACGCAAAAACTACTGGACCGATTTTGTTGAAACTTTTTTTGTCTAACTACCAGAGATAGAATTCGAAAATAATCTATAAAATAGAAATTTGGTGGAAGTGTCGATAAATATTTGATGAAGTGGACGCGATTGGAACGATAAATTCTTAAAGTAATGGAAACGTTGAGAAATTACACGGGGGTTTTTAGGCCTAAAATGACTGGAGCCGAAGATAAAACAATAACAGGCGAAAGAATCCGTGTATAAGCTAGTATCTCGTAAAGTTGAAATGCAACCCCAATATTATTGAATAATCACTGTCAGCACTTTTAGTTCAATTGGCATAGCCGTAATAAGTATGTTTATCGTATTGCGTGTCGTACTGTCACGAGTGAACTACCTTAATTATTTTTCGTTATTTATTTGAATATTTAAACTCTTAAATACCTGTCTTAGGTTTTGATTCATTAATTTTTTAATTTTTAGTGAAAGGATTTTTGAAATAGAATATTTTGGTAGTTGTTTTATTTAAACTGTCGGTTGTGTGGGCGCATTAGTAGTACCTATAATTATTCCGCCGGAATTTTTTTGCATAATTATGTTTAAAACATGCTAATTACTACAACAGTGCATGTTGCCTCGCGGTTACCGGATAATATTTAAATTGTTCATACCAAAATTTATACCAAAACACCCTCCGCTCTTTCTAAATCAGTGTCTTTTTGACATCCATTTGAAAGTAGGTATCACGATTTTCAGAACATCCATTACTCCTTTGCCTAATTGGATGGAACTTTATTGTCTGTGCCAAAGGGGAGATTCCTGAGGTATCTCTGATGGTATTGTACAGTGTTCTACCATTTTGTTATTTGTTGTATCTAGCAAGTATACTATTAACCAGAATCTGATTTAAGTTTATGACTTACACAATCAGTAATTCGAAAAGCTTTAATTCCTCTCAAAAGTCTAAAGGATGCGATCAGAAAGAAAGAATTAATCAAAATAATTAAAAACATTGTCGAAATAAAATTTATCCCACGATTAGAGGTTATACAGATATTTCAGGATATTAAAAATGATTAAAATATACAATTATAAACCTCCGATGACAGATGTGAAACATGGATAATTAAAAAAAGATTTCTTTCGTATATATATTTAGTTAGATTTAGAGTTAGTTAGTTCGTTATGTACTCACATAAGTTAGGTATACAAACTAATAACTTACCAAACGTAAATCCTTTACAATGAAACCTAATAACTCTTATTTTAAAATAATTATAATATTATTTACCCACAAAATATATACATTTGTAATTATAAATTGTATGTTGATATTCTAATCATATATTTATTTTTACTATGTGTACCAAATAATTTTTATGTTTTAATCAGCACTAAACACTAAACATTATTAGATGTTTATCTCGGATTAATTTGTTAGTGATCTAATCAGTAATTTTGATCAAATGTATATATGTGATTATCAAGAGAATACCTTGCGAACCAAATTATTGAAAATTTCATGGAAAGGAATCTAAATTGTGCGAGCCAGAATCGCTCTTGGTTGGTTTATTAAATTAATAAAATTACAAGAAAACCGCTTGGAAAATTGATTTCGGGAAGGGTCAAGTTTTTCTAAGGGTCATCGATTGTGAAAGAAAGAATATTCATTAACCAACCGATACCGAGAAAGTGCTCTCAAAATTTTTGGGGTAGCTTTTGTATTATAAATTTCAACATAAGTTTCATTGAATCAGTAGCGCATCGACTAGCATTCTTGTTTACAGAACCCGTAGACAGAGTTCGTTGCATTTTAAACAAGGCTCCTGGATATTTCTTTAATGATGCGGTTTTTTTTAAATTACCCGAATAAAAGTGTATTTCACCTTAATCATGGGCTATGGGTTAATTTATAGATCAACTTGCGTTTTTCAAATAGGTACCCATATT
The DNA here is from genome assembly GCA_963920215.1 of Nineta flava. Classification (NCBI taxonomy): domain Eukaryota; kingdom Metazoa; phylum Arthropoda; class Insecta; order Neuroptera; family Chrysopidae; genus Nineta; species Nineta flava. The sequence goes on from OY986042.1 coordinate 103,404,026, forward strand.
TTTTGTGTGATATCAGCCCAGTTAATAGGAATCAATCGATTCTTTTGTTTGCTAATTTATTATTACAAAAAAAAAAGTCGAGCCCTATTCATCAACCAAGAATAAAAACTTTTTATTCGTGATAAATTTTGTTTAATGACCTTATTTTTCTTAAAAATTCAATCTTATTTTAGAATATCGATTCCTTAAAGGAATATTCCGGTGCTTTGTTTAAAATGAGACGTATAATGATTGAATTTCACTATTTGGATTAAAATGAGTACAGTCAGTTTTACTTGGAATATATAGTAAATTATATATATTTGTTGATAATTGAGAAAAAGAAGAAATATTTTTAATAATAATAAGAGAATATAGTATAGGAGGTAAAAAGATATTAGATGATGATAGTGATTTAAAATTGAACATTTCTTACTTTAATTACAAATTTTTTGAAAGAAAAAATAAAATAAAATTTTATACTCTTGTATTATTATTTTATATTTTTTAAGTATTATTATTCATCATATCTTCTTCTCTTCTTCTTCACAAACTAAATTGGTTATTATTATTATTAAAACAAGAAGAGATAGCTAAGAGTTGAGGAAGAACGAACGAACGAACATTCATTATTATAATTATCAGTATGTCTCTCAAAAACTAACTAACGATGATCACCATATTATCATCATGGTTTGTTTCGTTAGATGAGGATATATGTACTTAGTTTAGAGTTCTGTACTTAGTATATTTAAATGATGTGTAATTTTACATTTATTAAAAAAAATAAACAACATACAAATGATATTTAAAAACTATGAATATTAAAATTCATTATTTAGTGTTCATTTTTTACAGTGTGATCCATTTTTGAAGTTAGACTTCTTTTAGCGTGTTATGAGAATTCGATCAGAGTGTATTTTCAGCATGTAACAAATTACTGACATAACACGCTACTGATGTAGCTCTGATTTTCATCTTGCTCTATTGCACAGTGTTTGAGAGCGATGTAGTAAAAAATGTGAGTCATACAGTGTATAGACAAAATTTATATGTACATGCGTGGTATGCTTCAGCGAAACAGACAGACTTCTATCTGTCATATAAGCAGTATGACTACACAAAGACAAGACAATATTATACAATATGGAAAGATGAATCATTACGTTATTATTTTGGTAAATAGCTACTTTGGTAAATAGTCAATTTGACTATACAATTGAAATTAAGTATAGAAATGTCTTCATCATTCTTACTCCATGTTTCTGATAAAAGACGAAATCAATATCATTTTTATAGGCTCGTAAACTTGTTAATTATATATATAGATAAACCTGACAAATTGTCTTGATAAATTTCACTAATTCTGATTTTGATGTAAATAATGGATTTAATTCCAGTTTTTCCATCTCTAATTTTAACGACAGAAGTGACGCTGGTTCTGTTCTCCTATGATAAAATGTAAAATCATTGGTTTTAGATACAACATATAATTTTTTTATTGTAGTTTTTCTCTACTATATCATTTTATTAGACTTTTGTGGCTTAATAGTAGTTTTGACCTTAAGTAATATTATTTTAATATGTTATTCAAAAAGAAGCATAACTTCTTACTTGCGACATAAGTGCACATACACATTTTTTTACTTAGCGCAGAGAAAACGCCTTAAAATTAAGTACAATTGTCGATACGGTAAAGACATTATCAAGAGATGAGATACACATGTCGAGAGACGTGAAAAATTACGCTATGCATTCTTTCATACTATGTCTTCGTTACCTTACCGGAATGTGTAATGTGACGCTTTAAGTATACACAAATATTTGGAAAGATTTTTCCATTGGTACATACTGTATAGGTGATTATATGGAGACTAAATATTGTTTGTTTTAATAATTAGTTTGTAAATTTTTAATATGTTTAGTAGTTTTGTTGGTTTAAATTAAAAACAAAAAAAGTATGGAAACGATGAATTACGGTATTCAAACAATTATTAACAAGCAAGAAAAATTTATAATTAATTGTACGGTGTTTTTTGTTTATATCTACAAATTTTACGGTACCTACACTAAACGGTTATATTTTTTTTCATTTTCTTTTTTTTTTCTCAGTTCGTCGAATAGTTATTTATTCTAACCCTCATGAAAATTGCAGCCATAGTACTCTTTATTAAAAAACACCCCCCTTCTTTCAATTAAAATTCCACCGAAAATAATTTATGGTAAAAAGTCTGTAGTCTGAATTATTTATTCTCAAATATATTTGACAATAAGCATATGTTTGCAAATTCTGAATTCTTTTTTTAATCACAAACTTTGCGCCCAACCAATTCTACCAAAATCAGTTGTAATTTATTTATGAAACAATAAATAAATCCACATGGCTATACATATATGATTCCAATCTACAACAATATTAAAAAGAGGTCCAGATTTTGTCCAGAATTTTTCTGCCGTTATCTCTGGAATTACTGATCTGATTCTGAAAGCTCGTTCACTAATAGAAAGCTATACTTTCTCGTGTGATATAAGTTACATATTACATTAATATTCTTTGACAATTCTTTGACATCAAATGTTTGATTTGAAAAATCATACACATCTAGGATGGGAATCGAACCCACGTTCTCTGGCACTCTATACTAATCCTCTATCGCTGTGCTACCTGAGATGTTATGGTAGTGGAATGAATATGATCTCTCACTATCTTAATGTAAATGTATTATTAATTTGTCTATTTACTATTTCCATATTATTTTAATTCGTTTTTTTATTGTAAACTAGCATCTAAATATATTTACTGTCATAAAATTTAGTTTTTTAGTTTGTATGGAATTCAAGTTTGTATGGAAAATACACAACACTATGGTGCAAAGCCAGTTACACGGGGCTGCTAGTAACTACATAAATTAGTTTCTGAATTCGAACGTTAATTGGTTTTTGTAGTATTTTACATATACTTTATTTAGTAAACATTTCTAAGCCAATCAGAAGGCAATAATTTTTCCGATAACTATATCTGTGCTTCCAAAGATGATTGGCTAATTAAAATTGACTGACCTTTTACTTCATGCTTTTCAGCCATAATATGAATTCAGTCTAAATGGACTTACTCGCTATATATATTAAGTCTATATATAGCGACTGTCATTTTAAGTTAAAAGCTATTTATTGAGTTTAAGCACCTGAATGTTTGCAATATTTTTAAAATATATGTTCTGCAAGTACTCGTACGTATATAAATTGATGATAATTTTAATTGGTTCACTTGTATTTGTATTGTAAATAATATAATTTATTCATTATGGAATCGTATTTATATTATTTATGAGTTCTATTCAAGTTGGTGGTGCTACATATTCAAAAACTAATTGCTAACAATACATAAATATTTTTATTGAAATTAATGTTTCTGTTAAACATCTTTCAAATAGTCTAGATTATATTTGCACATCTATTCATATGCAGTAAAATATCTTTGTTAAATTTACATTCTTTATTAAAGCTTTTCTACTTTGTGCGTTTCACATTGGTGGTACTAAAAAAGACCCAATTCGTGTAAATAATAATATCGGAGACATTTACCATTTAAAGAATTCGTTTTGGAAGTCTATAGATACTTTTTTAAAGTTTTTAATCAAAAACAATTTATTTTAAACCGTGAAAATACTATAAATCCTTATTTTGAAAAAACTTTAAAAAAAATTAATCTGAAAACCAATCTTTTAACTTCGTAAACAATTCCATGACTTTTTTACTTCAAAAATTTACCTAGATCTGGACCAATTTTTTCAAGTGAATACCTTTACCGATTGTATACTTTCATTCTATTTAATATTTTATGAATAATTATTTCTTCAGTGGGCAAAAATTTTGTTTGTGTGTGATATGATTTTTGCATATTGAAATACAAGACAATATTATACATTATAGAAAGATGAATGATCGTTATTATATTGGGTAATAACTACATTGCCAGTTCTTACATACAATTGAAATTAGGTACAGGAATGTCTTCATCATTATTACTCCATCATTGTTTCTGATTAAAAACAATATCTGAATTATGATCCACATTATAAATAATATTATTTTTATGGGCTCGTAAACTTTGTATATTAAATCTATATTTCGATAAACCTGGCCTGGCCTTGATAAATTTCACTAACCTTGATTCTAATATAAATAATGGATTTAGAGCTTTCGAACTATACTTTTAACGGAAGAAGAGGCGCTGGTTCTAATTAATCTACCATGATTAAATGTTGAATCATTGGTTTTAAATACAATATATAATTTTTCTATTTAGTTTGTCACTATTATTTGATTTTATTCAACTTTTGTGTCTTTATAGTACTGTTGACCTTATTTAATATTATTTTAATAAATTATTTAAAAATAAATAAACGTGCGTAGTTCTGACGTAGTTCTGCGTTAATGGAAGAGTGTATTTTAATAGTTTTGAAAAATAGTTTTTAAGTAGTTCTTAAAAATTTTTCAGCTCATATTTTGCATAAAACTAATGCACCAATAGAAACTGTTCTACGAACCACCAACCCAGACTACACACAGATTTAACACAAAAAAAAAAATCAATTAGGTGTCGACAATATACTAACTACAATCTCTTACAATATTTACGAAGACAATGTTTTTTTTTTTAAATTTTTTTTATTGAATTTAAAAATGAAATAAATTTGTCAATTGAAATAATTGAATATATATGTTTATTTCAATTAATTTTAATTGATACAAAGATGTATGTATGTCTGTATATGCATCTTGCATTTGTTTATAATCTAACTGAAACAAGAAGATCCAATTCTATAGATAATATTATTAAGAAAATTGTATATCTGCAATGTATGCAAAAATATTTAAATGATATCGTTTAGACTGAAACACATTGTACAAAACGTAACGAATTGCGAGAAAGAAGATTTATTATGTATGTGTGCAGGTTGGCTTTTAATTCTGGGTAGCAAATGAGTTGTTTATTACTTTTTAGTGCATGAAACGTTTTTTAACGAATATCTATACAGAAATGTATCGAATTTAATATTCTTCTCATATCGGGCATCATGCATATATGTTATATAATTTACTAGACTTTGACTAGATAAAAAATTGACTAACTCAAACCGATAGCAAATGGGTTGAAACGTTTATCGATTGAAAAAAGCTCATTAAAAAAAACACCGCTTTTTCGATTTGTTCGCTAACGTACAAACAATTCAAAACTTTTTACTGTTTGAAAAACAATTTGTATTTAAGAATATAAGAAAAGAATACAAAATTTAGAATAGTTCTGAATCCGAACTAAAACTCCCAACAATTATTGGTGATTTTGCTCTGAATTTACAGTTTTCAAAAGCAAAACGACTCAATAATATAATTTTATGTACACAAACATAATCTTTCTACCCCATTTCCTCTTCCCGGTAGGGAAATCTGAAGTAATAAGACCTAGGAAGTGGAAATTTTGCATAGAAGTATATATCGTATCGAATGGATAATTTTGAATAAAATATATATCGGGCATGTATAAACTTATCCAAGTACCCTGTTAAATTTCCAAAGGAATCAACCAATCGAAGGTTAGCTTATATTATATGATAAAATATGCTATATATTATAATTAAAAAAATAACAAGCAGGGAAACTTGGTAGTGAACTTCAACTAGATCTAGAATCAGTCATTCCTTAAGCGTGATTTCTTTTGAAAATCAAAAAGAGATTAAACGTACGTTTAAATTACACCATAGGTTTTTACAATATTTCAAGCAAATAATTCATGGCCTGTTTATTTATTTTATTTATTTACTTACACTTTTATATATATATATATATATATATATATATATATATATATATATATATATATATATATATATATATATATATATATATATATAACTATAAGGCTTTAACATTTAATACATTTTTTTAAATGTTCTAACTTCAAGGTGCTTCCAGTAGGCTAGGTTAGATTGTAGTCCCGGATGGGACACACTTAGACCATAAGATTCATTGTGATACCTATACATTAAGGATATGAGCAAAGAAATTTGTAAGCAGACTAGGCAGGTTGTGCGGCTGCAGCTGACTTTGATAGGAACTATGCCGATGTTTATCTGGAGTTCGTGAAAACAAACTGCAGAAGACCTGCACAAGCATACCCGGTTACTTTCGTTCTTGTCCATACGCCCTATTTTATTTTTTTTAAATAGTTAATTTAAATGACTAACTGCCACCGTTGGGATTCCACAACCTCCCACTTTCAAGCCAATTGGACTGGTTGATTTCAGTAAAATCTCTTTGAATTTCGCTTAATAATTATTTTACTAGAAATAATTTTACAAAATCAATTGTTAATGTATGAAAAAAATGAAAGAAATAATAAGTTGGCATCAATGGTTTTATAAAAGCTTATAACAAAAGAATATGAATGGAGTCAGTGTAACATATACATATTACACATCATTATGTTGTACCAAAAATGAAAAGTATATTTATTCTCAATCTTCCCTAAATTTCCAGGATAACTTTCATTTAATATAATGATGTTATATATAAATGCATATATATTCTATATATATATATATATATATATATATATATATATATATATATATATATATATATATATATATATATATATATATATATATATATATATGTATATGTATATGTATATATATATATATATTCTATATTCTGTACATATAAAATATTATATGTATATAATATATCGGTCGTGTGTTTATTCTTTTAGTAAATTTTTAAAAAAATCAATGGTAGAAAACACACACACATGCACACACACACACACAGACGTATATAAAGTTCAATTCCCATCATGTATGCCATTAGCGGCAACACCTAATCTCTCATACCAAATAAAATAAAATAAAAACGAGATAGCAAAATACATCGAATGACTTCAATGAAAATTTAGATTGGGATTTTAAACTTGTTGTGTATCAAAATTTAGCATCCTACCCGGTCACATTTCGTGTAAAAACCCTCCAAAAATAATATATCACAATGACGGACTAATCCTCCCCTTCTCGTTCTTATTATTCGTCAATCTTATCAGACACTTACCAGATTATAAATCATGGTAAGCATTTGGCACTGTGAGTATCGAAATATAAATCGGAACTACTTCGATGAACTTCACTAAGAAAATAATTAAATTTGGAAAGAGCTTTTGAATAACGATGTTGCTATTAGAGAAATCCCTGAACCACTAAGTCAAAATTAAGCATATTTTACTCACTTGTCCTTGAATGTGTGGCCTAATAAATGGATGCCACTAGTATTTTACTCAAGGTTCCGAGATGAATACGATGCATTTTAGTCATTTACGAAGTGAAATACTTGAAAAGTAAATTCATTCTAATTAGGTAACTTTGGTGGAAGTTAAAGAATCGTATAAAAAGTATTTTAATTTGTAAAAACTAAAATACAATAAACTTTAAAAATAAAGCACTAAAACATCCAAAAATAAGTCAATACTTAGTTATTAAAGTTTGAGACGCGTTATATTAATAATTTCTTTGAGACGATTGTGATGATTCAATTATAATAAAAAGCGTTCCAAGATTTTACTAAACTATTTCATTTTTTGCTGTTTAATACTAATAGCAGCATTTATTTTATGACTTGCAAATTTACTATTTCTAGATTTCAGATTTATCCCCGATTTGTATTTTTATCCCCGAATAGTTAGACTCTTATTACCGAGAAAATAGTTTGCTGGATTAAAAAGACGAGGTAGTTATACTTTTTATATGATTCGAAATGGACTTTTGCGACCTTTACGGCACGAATTTTCTGCATAATGATAAAATCACATGCCGCGCATCCACATATTTAAGAACATAGATAGATAGAAATAGATTGTAGAAGCTGCCCTGGACGGGCTACACTTCGACCATAAGGTCCATTGTGATGCCTAAGGATGAGAGGATGTGTGTGGAGTGGAAGAAATTTGTGTGTAGGCTAGAAATTGGTAGGATATACCGCTGCAGCCGACTTTGAAAGGAACTATGCCGATATTCATCTGGAGTTCGTGAAGGAAACTGCAGAAAACCTTCTCAAGCATAGCCGGTTACTTCGTTCTTGTCCATACGCCGAAATTTAATAAATTCACCGTCTTTTTTTTTTAATAATTGACAAACTGCCGATGTCGGGATTCGATCCTATAACCTCCCAGTTTCCAAATAGGCAAACTGCGCAGTCAAAACGCCTTAGACCGTTCGGCCACTTGGACTGGTTATTTTAGAACATAATAATTTTAAAAAAAAAAAGAGTAAACAATGGAAGTAATACCATCTAATATATTACATACATATAACATACACACACCAGGTCTCCATGACGACGCGCGCGAGAATATCAAGGAAGAGAAAAGATAACATAAAATAACACATATATGGAGTTTTCTAAAGCAGAAAGAAGAATGATATGGTGGTGTAGAAGCCACTTTGCAGTTATAATGATGTCATTTACACTCTAGAGTTACGAAGAAGTATAGTAGAAGAACCACTACCAACCTATACTGCCATATCGTAACACCTTACGAGAGTATATAGCTCAGTTAACATATAATATTGTGTGAAGTATGTGTTTGCATGGCGGTATATATACATATATGTATGTATGTATATGTATCCAATATGAGCTTATACTTCCTCGGCTTCTTCAACAGAGTTACCTCACGTGTAGGTTACCTACATCACTATCGTCTCATCTTAAAGTCGTCGCCTTTTTATTCTTATAAAATGTACATTCTTAAGAAATTGTAGGAACAAACTGCCTCCAGGTTTAACTAACATATATTTAGTCCCAAATAATATTTATAGCATGTATAGAATAGGATTACAGTCCTGTATTGTAAGAAACAGAATAAATTCAACGTTTGATGCACTCAATTATATTGCGCATTAGCTACGGAAATTGATAGTTTTGAGTTAACACAATATGGGAAAACATTTTTTTATTACCTAAATGTTTATGAAATGCCGTTTCTCTTTAGAATTTTTCGGCAGAACGCAGTGATGTCTCTATGCAGAAAGCAAAGTCACAGTTTGCAGTTGCTATGACTATTTGGAATGTGTCACATCACTGGCAGTGATTGTTTTGCAGATTTAGCAGTGACTTAAAAATGAATATGATGATTATTAAAATGATCAAAGAGAACTCAAAATTCACTCAAATTACAAATTTTGTCCCCAATTCCTAGAACAATTATTTGTATTTTATAAATACGTATTTCGGCAACAAGGTAGTCATCATCAGTATGAATTAGCTAATAGTAACTATTTCTGGGATATGGAGTCAGAGATATGTTGTGCGTTGCTTATTTGGTGAGACACGCACCAAATTAGCAGCGAGAAACATATCTCTGACTCCACATCTCATAGATATTTACGATTAGCTAATTCATACTGATGATGCTTTAAAAGTAGCCTTACCAAAGCCGCCATTTTGGAATATGACGTCATGGGTAACTTTACCAATAAATCATAACCTGATCTTTTTTTTTCTAAAACTTTAATATGTACAGAGAAATTCGCTAAAAACTAACATTCTTTTGCGTTAATGATATTTATAAAAAAGTATATTGTGTTATAATTAAAATATCTTTTCAACCTTCAATTATGAAAAAAATAAACCGTTAGAATAGATTAGATTTGAAACAGACGCAAGTCTTATTAAGAGTTTTGTACCGCGACCAATAGGACCTATTGTACCTCCTTTCCTTCAAGGGTGTTCCAGAAGTCTTATGGCCTTGATAAACGTTAGGATATCCTTTGATGACACTTTATGGATTTCATCTGGTTGGAGATCTGCCCATCTCAAAAGATAGTGTCTTTTTAGAGAGAGACTTTCGCATTCAGAATGTGAATTCTGGTTAATTTCTTCTCCTCATTTTACCGAATTTGTAACCATCCTCAATAAGTTGTTTTTTTCTACTTGTAAATGATCGGAGGTGTTATTTCATGAGAAGCTAAGTATGATCTTGAGCCAAGTAGCCGAGCGCTCTAAGGCGTCATGTCTGCGCAGTATGCAGTACTTGGAAACTGGGAGATTATGGATTCGAATCCCGACGTCGGCAGTTTGTCAATTATAAAGATTAAAAAAAAAAAAAAAGGGGCGGTTGATTGATTAAACTGTCGGCGTATGGACAAGAACGAAGTAACCGGCTATGCTTGAGAAGGTTTTCTGCAGTTTCCTTCACGAACTCCAGATGAATATCGGCATAGTTCCTATCATAGTCGGCTGCAGCCGCATATCCTACCAATTCCTAGTCTACTTACAAATTCCTTCCACTCCACTCACACCCTCACATCCTAAGGCATCACAATGGACCTTATGGTCGAAGTGTAGCCCGTCCAGGGCAGCCTTTTCTATCTACCATGATCTTGACCAGGAATATTTATCCAAGAATGATTGGACTCTTGTACCTCCTCTTCTTTTTTTAAATATTTTATTGTGATTTTTGGCACTCCAAAAACCGGTTAAGTGGAACATATCCGACTTTTCGTTTCCATCGATTCCTGGCAATTCCAGGTACTCAGCCAATAACGGCTCTGTTAATAACCAGTTGAAAACTTGGTACCCACTACCTTAATCCATTTAAGTCTTCAGTTTTGAAAAAACATGAAATTACAATGGAAAATTTATGTTGAACACATATAAACTGAACATAGCACTAAGTAAAAGCGGAAACGACCTTAAAAACTATATCTTTTTACATATAAAAACCGAGTGTATATATATATATATATATATATATATATATATATATATATATATATATATGTAGGATGTCCCGTAAATAGTCGAGTCCCATTAGAGGGTAGGTAGAGGGTACGATTTTGGAACGAAGAGTTCTGAGACATTTTTTATTAGACGCACCGTTAATGAATTATTAATTAAATAAGGAAACTAGGTTGAAACCAGAGTTGCAAAAAGTGCATTTTTTTGATAATTCATTTTTGATTTAAATATCAATTTTTGGATCAATATTGCTTAAATTTGTCAAATTATAAATTCCTTGAAAAGAGCTTTAATTAATTTTTTTATTTTTTTGAATATGTAATAAATAAATTGTTTTAATAATAAATTTAAAAAAAATGCGCAAATTAAATTCGATAAATTATAAAGTTTTCTCAAAAGTGTATTAATAAAATTATTTTATTGATTCATTTTTTGAATAATGCAATAATTAATTCAATTTTCAGAAAATCGCAAGACATGCACCCCCATAAAACAAAGATCCCACCCCTTAAATTTTACTTTACTGTTACTGTGGATACGAACGACAGATAAAATTCGTAGTAGCTTTAGGACACATAGATACTAGCTTTACATAGATACTAGCTATTCTTTGGTTTCAATCTAGTTTCCTTAATTAATTAATAATTAATTAACGGTGTCCCTAATAAAAAAATGTCTCAGGACATTTTGTGCCAAAATCGTCTACCTACCCTCTCTCTACCTACCCTCTTATGGAACTCGACTACTCTACTACGGTACACCCTATATATATATATATATATATTATGTGTGTTTTAACGAATCACCTTTAAATACCTCACACCACCACCACAAATGAATAAACACTACCAACAGTAGAAGAACATCCAACTCTTCTTTCTTCTCTCATAACTTAAACCTCATCACTATCTTTGGATAATAGTTAGTAGGTTGTACCTCATTTCTCACCTTGCCCGTAAATTTCTACTCACTATTATCTTACACTGTATGGTGTTCGCTTCCTTACTGGCATGAGTTTTATTCGACTTGGAATGAACTTAAGGACGTTCATGCATGATGCTTGGTAGTAGATACACATTAAATTTAAATTAATTTTAAAAAGTGAATTGAAAAGCTCAATTATATAGTTATCCTCCCTCAAAAATTTAAAACCTGCCGACAACCATTTCAAAGAGTAATTATCGATTAAAAATCAAACTTTTAACACAGCGTCTAATGGAGAACAGAATTTTTTTGTACTTAAAATTATAATAACTATATTATTAAAGTAGACACTATACTAAATAATGATTATAAATATTCTTTGAAAAATGCAGTTTATATAATTGCATTAAAAAAATGGTGTTGACGAACGTTTGAAATAACTATTTAATACAATTAAAACTGTTTTGTTAGGTTCGTTTACTGGCGACAGCGTACAGTTATAAAATATACATATACGTATATACTGTCAAATCAAGTCAAATCAATTTCTAATTTAAATTTACTGATATTTTACAATAAATACTTTTAAAATGTTTAGATCAAATAAAAAAAGGTTATAAATTGTTGTAAGATTATTGATATACTTTACAAATTTTTGTAAATCCAAAAAAATTTTATTAAAGATAAAGTGCTCTTTTGATTCTAGCGTAGCACATGAACGTCCTTAAAAGTGCTTATACTATGGATGCTCCTTTAAGTATATAGTAAACATATCTTTGTTAACATTATATGTACTATGAACCACAAAAGTTGATGTTATTTTTTTAATTTTTATAATTGATTTGACCCTTATTGATTCGGTTTTCGAAAAAATGCTTCTGCTAAAAGTTGTTCATTAGATATATAGTACCAACTTTTATTCGAAAAGTTTGTTTTCGAAAACCGAATGAATAAGGATCAAATCATCTATATAATTTAAAAAACTGACATCAACTTTTGTGGCCGCAAGAGACCGGATAGGTATAGTTTTGATGTGGTTGGATACATGAATTAATGCTTCTTTGCTCGAATATATATCTGTTTCGAATTTTTCTGTTATCTTTGTAACTGTGTACATATACTTATCCTATTTTTGAAAACAAATTTTTATTTTCTATTCGTCTTATTACTGGCGTGGTTATTTACATATTTTCTTCATTTCTGCATTTTGTCTGTTTTGCATTCCACTTGAAATTTGATTAATGTGTTGGTTTTAGTTGAGTTTTTGATGTCGTAAATTGTAAGCAATATGCTTTTGACGTTATACTTCTTTTGGTGCTTTATGAGATTCCGATCAGAGTGTATTTTCAGCATGTAACATATACACTCGACTCGTGTATATCGATGTAACACAGATTTCTACCCTGCTTTATTATACTTTGGGAGACAATCAGTAAAAAATGTATGTCATACAGTAGAAAGACTTAATTTATGTATACATACATTACATGCTTAAGAGAAACAGACAAGTATCTGCCTGTCACATAAGCAGTGTGACTAAACAGTTTGATATAGTTTTTGGATATTGCATGACAATATTATATACATTATAGAATGATGACTGATCGTTATGATTATGGTAAATAGATGATAATTAGAATATTTCAATTTGACAATACAGTTGAAATTAGGTACATGAATGTCTTCATCATTATTACTCCATGTTTTTGATAAAATAAGAATTACAAGTCACATTCTCAAAGATATCATTTTCATATGCACGTAAACTTTGTGTACTAAATGTATATATTGATAAACGTGGCATGGTCTTGATAAATTTTACTAAATCTGATTCTAATGCAAATAATGGATTTAATGACATTCTTTCAAACTCTTATTTCAAAGGAAGAAGTGTCGCTGGTTCTGTTCTACCATGATAAAATGTAGTATCATTGGTTTAAGATAAATATATAATTGTAGTTTTTCACTACTAAATCCTTTTATTAAACGAAAGTCTCATAAAAATCCAAATAGTACCACCCACAATACTTTATAAATCAGACACTGTACTGTAAGTTTGGTGGAAAAAACGTTGTCTAAAATTTAATACCATGTTTTTACTCCCATAAAAAACTGTGATAAAATTAAAGAAAATAATAAAAAAGTTAAACATATATAAAACAATAATGCCCCTTTGGTATCAAAAACAGGTAAATTATAAACACGAAACAATTAATCTTAATTATAAAATTATATTGAAGCTCAATGATTGCATGTGTATCAACCACGATATGAACGTTTTTTATGAAACAAAAATCAGCGTTACTTCCATGTCATGGTTTAGGCATAAGCAAAAAAGAAGGACACAACGTCGCCTTGCCCTATTACTTTCCAAAATACAACCATTTCGGAACCTGTATCCTTGGAAGATAGAAGGTATAATATTTTCATTAAAAAACCAGGTCTGGTTCAATATGGGGTATTCATTTCCTGCAGTTTTGTCCAGGATGTGTCACTACATTTACTATTGATGCTGTTTAGATTCGAACGTTTAAAATGAGTCACTGAACAAACTGTTTGAACTACAAAAGGCCATCCAGATAAGTTCTGGTTCAGATTTTGTATGTTGCAAATATATTTATCGGATTGTCAAGAAATTGAGCGGTGTTACTATCTAAAATATGTCTACACTCATAAACTAAAGTTCCTTGAAATTGGGAAAACATCGAGACAATTCGACAATTCAAAAGATCTGGGTTATGCGCATCGAGGATTATTGAGAGAGTCTCAATAACAAACTAACCTCACGGACAGATTTTATAACAAATAAAAAAGGTTAACAACAGTACATACAATCATTTGTATTTTCGAACCAAAGAATAATTTAAGATTCAGTACTTTGGACAAAACCAGCATTCTTTTTACAAAACTCTTAGTTTATCTACCTTATACCTTCTGGTTTGCTCGCTTTTTGTTGTTATTTGTCCGGCTGCCCTCATTTTAAGACTAAAAACCTCAATGTAATTTCCCACCGATTCCACTAATCATAATATTTATTATTTCCACCGTTTCCACTACTTCAAATATTTATCGGTACTTCCATCAAATTTCTACTTCAATATTTTTCAATTCTATCAGATTTGAAATGCTTACCAGTTTTAAAGTCTAATCTTAAACAATCTTAAATCAAAATCGGTCCAGTAAAATAAACTAAAAAATAAGCAGACATTTACAATTTTATAATAGAAGAGATTTGTCCCTTATTCCTTCGGTTTTTGGGAAAATGTTTTGAATAAAATTTGTTAGTATATTTATAATGATCAACTTTTATCTGAAGCTTTTTCTCGGAAATCAATTATAAAATTTTGAAATGATAGCTTGACTTTTGAATATTGTCAAAAAATAACGTTATTTTTGTGACCACGTGTACTAACAATAAATAAAAATATGTATTGATAAAAGCCGCAGCCTACGAACTACGGAACCCTTTGATAAACATTGATTCAAAATTGATTCAAAAGTGAACTCCAACCACATCATACACCAACCATATGGAAGTAAAATAATCGTATAAAAACAGGATTAAATAATTAAAAATGTGTGTTATTATAAATATATCAACGCTTATCTCGTCTTGTTTGTCTGAATATACACATACTAATATACACACACATACACACACACACATCACATACAGCCGTACAGTCGTGTGTGTGTATCTTGTTAAGGTAGTTTTTATTTTTTAATCTTGTGGTTTGATAGTTACCTAAAGTTAAAAGTAATATTGAAAAATATAAAATTAGTTTTTAATAATAATTGTTTCACCTAAAGCAAAAATCATATATATAAAAATAATCCACCTGAATAATATATAATAAAACATAAAGAATTAAAAAAAAAACAAGAAACGAATATACAAGATATGAGGTTCAATTATGTGTATTATCCATATACGTATTTTTAGATACGTAAAAAAATAAATTTATAATAATATTGTTGTAGGGGTTAATTAAAATTATAAATACTGCAGTATTGAAATATTATGTATTCATTTTTTTACAGAAGAATTATAGATATTCAACTTTGATACACAATATATAGTGGTGTCTCGATGCATCTGAGCAGGAGATAACCTCGAAAGGTTACTGGATTCATCACCGGACATTGTCACCCACGAAAACATCTGCACGTAATAGGACTTTCCAATAGATCCATTATGTGCAGATTGTGTACAGCAAATACACGATATTCGGAGCATCTCACTCCGAATATATGAAGCTTATATTCCCATTTAATGTCCTGTTTCTCGTATACATAAAATTGTTTCCTTATTTTGTACACTATTAATCAACCGTGGCCGAGCGGTCTAAGGCGTATGTCTGAGGCGTTATGTCTACTTGGAGCTGGGAGGTTATGGGTTCGAATCCCGACATCGGCAGTTTGTCTATTATTAAGAAAAAAAAGGGCGGTGACTTAACAAAACTGTCGGCGTATGGACAAAAACGCAGTAACCGGCTATGTTTGTGAAGGTTTTCTGCAGATTCCTTCACGACCTCCAGATGAATATCGGCATAGTTCCTATCAGAGTCTGAGGAACACAATGGACCTTATGGTGTAATCAGACCTTATGGTGTAAGTGTAACCCTGGGCTCCGCTACAATCTATCTATGTATACTATTTATTAGAAATGTGAAACATTTATATGAATATACGAAAATTATTGTAATGCAATCCTTGTTACTATTTAAACTATACTATTGTCAAGTATTATTATAATAAAAACCTTTAAACTGGACTCGAACACGAATCCTTCAACGTACCGGGATTTTCCAATTTCAATGTCTCAATTATTTTATTGATAAAAAAATTACTTTTAATAATGACGAATCATTTTAATTTTATCAAAATATTGTAAAGATAAATATAGACAGTACCAAAATTTCGTTTCCAGAGAATATCAAAAACAAATATACATATATATTTATATACCTATATATATATATATATATATATATATATATATATATATATATATATATATATATATATATATATATATATATGTATATATATAGAGATATTATAAATAAAGTGTATAAAATGATCATATACAATTCAAAAAAACATAAAATAAAACAACTCACAACACCCATATAAAAGAAAACAAAATACAACATTTTATCGTCTTAATAATAATAAAAGGTGTATTATTTTAATTATTAATTACATATTATCATTTAAAAAAGATAATATTTATATATTCAATATGCAAATCAGATAGCAAGTATGTAGTACCATGCATACCATGGATGGAATTATTGCTTTATATATATTTTATATATATATATATATATATATATATATATATATATATATATATATATATATATATATACACTACGTAAATTAAAATAGACCCAATAGCAACATTTTGTAGTGCATCTATCTCTGTCTATGAACAGTATGCCATGATATAACGTTCTTTGTTACCCCCACCAAAGACTGATCTAACTCAGTGCATAGCATAGCACTTTATATTATAATGTTGGATGCTTTGTAAGTGTTTGATTGTATTATTTAAACGCCATTTCAACAATGAAATATTTCACAAGGACCAACAAAGTGTAACAAAGACAATATATTATAGTACCTGAATATAGACAGCGATAGATATATCAGAATATACACAAAGATATTATTCTTATACGTATCCATAGAAATATATACTATTAAGTGTGTATGCAAATACAGCTTAATTGATTAGAGCAAATCCTAGAATAGGCACAGTGGTGGTGTATGGTTCAAGTCACAGTTTTGGTTATACTATCTTTTTATTTAATTTATATTTTACACATTTTTAATATATATTTTCATTGATCCTTAAAATGCCATATAAATCTCAGATAGTCAGCTTGTGGACTATGTGTATTGAATAGTACTTACATATTGTCAGTTAGTTCATGCATTACAACCAAAAACAACATTGAACGAACGATATCGTCTACCTTTAAATATAAGTATCGTATCAGACCGTCGAGTTTATATTTATTTATATACAATAATATTATTATAATACTTTGTGGGACTCTGTGATCGAATAATCTGAATCTATGTAGTAACTTTATGCATATCACATTGGATATTATAGTTTATTTTAATTTTTACTCATGTAACGACGTGTCTGTATCTTACCATTTTTACACGTGAAAGTTTTGATGAAAGTTTCCAATCGCAATAAATGTATGTGATATAACTTATATACTTACATTTCTTTGTGCATGCTGAAATATATCAATCGCATGTTTTTGTTAATAGCTTATAATTCTCGTCCTGCTCAATATTTCTTTCTTTGTGAACCATTTCAGTCACATGTTCATAGTAAACCAATCACAAGGAAGTAAACCAATCACCCTATTCTTACATCTTAAGTTACATATTAAATTGCATCGAAATAGAGGCCAGGTTATAACTGCATAGTTTCATCAAAAAATTCTACTGCGCCTGCTCACCACGATATGCGTTATGAATAGTTACTTGAAAATTTATATGTGTAAAATAGGATTAAGTCATTATAATACCTGATAATGCGATGATGAAACCATCATATTCTCTGACAGATGATGTTGTTATATGACTCATTGTCCACTCAGTTTTCAGTGAAGTGTTCAACGAAAAATACTTTTAGACACTTTCAATAAATAAATGTTAAAGTGAGGAATAGAAAATACGCCGTGCCGCACAAAAGTGATTCCTTCGGTTTGAAGTATTTATACCAAGTAGCGTAGTTGAATAAAATACGTTTACTCTCTTTTTACCTCAATCTTTTTTACTGTGTAACAGAAATTTATTTTAATTAGGGAGTCTTTGTCCCTAAGGTACACATAGCTATTGGCGGTGAATCGATTTTGTAAAAAATTGTTGAAATATCTCAACGTTAAAACTTACGTAATCTGAAAACCGATTTTTAAAAAAAGTGTGTGTGTATACTAATGTACGTACATATGAACATATACTTCTTTTTAAATAATTTATTAAAATAATATTGAAAAAGTCAACGTTACTATTAAGACACAAAAGAGTAATAAAATAATATAGTAGTGAAAAACTACAATAGAAAAATTATACATTATATCTAAAACCAATGATTCAACATTTTATCAAAATAGATCAGAACCAGCGACACTTCTTCCGTTCAAATTAGAGTATGAAAGACTGACATTAAATCTATAATTTACATCATAATTAGAGTTAGTGAAATTTATCAATAACAGACCTTTTTTTACCACATGTCTCTCAAACACTGTGCAGCAGAGCAGGATAGAAAACTGTGTAACTTCGATTGAGCGAGTGCTACATCCGCGTTATATCATGCTGAAAATACATAATTTACAAAAAAAACACAACAAATAATGGGAAGTTGAACCCGTGTCCACACTACATAATGTTATGATAAATAATTTGATATACACGAAACAAAAAGAACATCGGGAATAATCCTTTAGTTAAGATACAACTTTCTTGGCAAACTTTGTTATTTTCATTTATATTTCAGTGCACAAAAATATGATAACGTAGCATTTATAGTAAATGAATCGGTGTATATTTGAAATATAATATTTGGATGCAGCAGTTTCATATTATAATGTAATATATATCATATATATATATATATATATATATATATATATATATATATATATATATATATATTGTAAATGTAATGTAATGTAAGTACAAAAACATCGCACCACGTGTTTTAGTTCGTTCAGTTCGTCTTTTTTTAAGGATGTACGAGCACTGAAGCTTCAAAAAGATCAAGGCTTGATTTTCTTTACATATAGTTGTAAGTTTCAGGGGGGGTACGGGGGTCTTAAGTTAATTATTTAATGTTAAAGTTCGAGTTTTAATGCATTGCTCTTATGGAGAAACCCGTGAACACAATGGAAAAGAGAAACGCATATTAATAAACAGATTGATCCAATAAAATGAGATTTCAGATAAATTTTATTTCTGTCGGCGGTAGCTTAATTACCCGAAATCTCAAGTTCTTTTCTTAAATATATTTTTTAGGTCCGATATTACGAGCCTAAATTAAATTTAAAGTTAGTTAAATTTGAATTTTAACTAACGACAAAAAATAATAAACTTTATTGTAGACTTTTACGAATGTACTATATAAGATTTTAAAGAATTTTATAAATGGACTATATGCAGTGCTCGTACATCCTTAACATACTACAATTATCTATATAATTTGTTATGTGTTACCATAGTCATAAACATAGACGTGTAATTACTCCACTTGAAATTATATTCTTCAGAGAGAGAGACGTTTGTTTCTACATATATACCACTCGTACGTACGTTCATATGTATATTGTCGAGTGTTGTACATTCTTATGCATAAATAAATATTAACCCTCCTACACACATTATATTGTTGTTGCTGGTGTTACAAAAAAATAATTTTTAAAAAAAATAAATGCATTTGAGTACATAATTTTTAAGAAAACGTGTAAATGTCTTACAAATACCTATACAATTATTAATGTTTACCAACCAAAAAATACCTTTAATACATCTTAATACAGTTACAGTTGGATATAAGGTTTGTAAACGGACTAGTAAACGATTTTCAATCCGATAGACATCAAATGAATGGCGTGTTTGTAATTTTTGCAGATATACTACGTTTGGTGTGCTATGAGAATCCAATCAGTATTTTTACCAGGAAACGGTAGCACTCGCTCGATCGATGTTACACAGTTTTATATCCTGCTCTATTGCATAGTGCTTGGGAGACACCTAGTAAAAAATGTGTGTCATACCTACAGTAGAAAGGGAGTTGGGATACCTTTCATTGGCTCAGAGCCTCTTTTAGAAATTCCAAGGACAGCATGTAAACAGGTGATCAACGAGGGATCAAATGCTAAACACCGTGATCACTGGGGAAAAGTAACGCGGCAGGATCTCGGGAAGGTATGCTATCTCTCCATGCACTGAGACTGAACAAGATGCAACTGCGGAGGGTTACCGGATTTATTACCGGGAATTATCCCCTGCGGTAGCATCTGCACACAATAGGACTCCATAACGGGTCCATTATGTGAAGATTGTATGGCGAGGAGGTAGAAACATCCAGCCACATTATCTTTGACTGTGAACCTCTAGGTTACAGCAGATACAGAATATTCGGTGCATCTCACCCCGAATATATGAACCTTCAGGAAAACCTGAGAAGCAAGGCTCCTGGCTATTGCCAACATATGGAAGGAGGAAATCTCGTCGGACTGAAGTAGAAGGGTAACACAATGGACTATAAAGCCGAAGTGCTATACTCTTCAGACCCCAAGATGTATCTATCTATCTATCTATCTATCTATCTATCTATCTATCTATCTATCTATCTATCTATCTATCTATATATCTATCTATCTATCTATCTATCTATATATCTATCTATCTATCTATCTATCTATCTACAATAGAAAGACTAAATTTTTATATGTATATATATGATGCCTCACGAAACAATCGACAAGTAAGTCTGTCACATAAGTGACACCACTCTTCAGTGCACAATAATTTTGTGTGTGCTATGATTTTTGCATATTGGAATACAAGCAGTGCCGGATTAGCTACGTAGCAAGAGTAGCAAATGCTACGGGCCCCGCGCATTTAGGGGCCCCGCGCACCCACGCCTACCAGAGCGTAAAAAAAATTATTTAAGGAAATTACAAGTCACTGATGTTATATTTTTTTTTGAGTCATTATTGATAACGTACTGTCTGCTTTAGATAAACGTATGAAAGCATACCATAAAATAACTAGTATTTTTGGAGTATTTCATCAGTTAAAATCTGTTTACAAAGAGGAGATTTTGAAAAAATCTTCAATTATTGTCTGTGCTTACGCACATGATTTGGAGGACTGTCTAGGTGACGAATTAGTGCAGTTCGCTGAGCTGCTCAAATCAGATGTGGCTACTGCTATTGACCGGAAGAAGGATGAAGCTCAGGAACTGGACTTTAGAATCGTGTTTCCCAAATGTAGAAATTGCCTAGCGCATTTACTTGTATCTCATGATCACCAACTGCAGTGGCGAACGTTCTTTTTCAACGTTAAAGCGTATAAAAAATGAGTATTACGATGGGCCAAAAACGTCTAAATCACCTCAGCTTGATGAATATAGGAACTGATTTACTCAGAGAAAACGATATCAATAGTTTAATCTCTAAATTTGTCCACATTATATCCAGAAAAGTTCATTTGTAACATTTTCTTTTATTAATCATCCTAAATTTAAAACCTAAGGTAAAGCAAGGGCCCCTTAATGAAATTTGCTACGGGCCCCGCGCTGCCTTAATCCGGCACTGAATACAAGACAATATTATGCATTATAGAACGAAAGATAAATGATCGTTATTATTTTGGTAAATAGATACACCGCCAGCTCTCTACATTAGAACATTTAAATTTGACTATACAGTTGAAATTAGGTATAGGAATGTCTTCATCATTATTACTCCATGTTTTTGAAAAAAGAAGAATGTCACATTATCAAAGATATCATTTTTATGGGCTTGCATATCAAATGTATATATTTATAAACCTGGCCTGATCTGAATAAATTTCACTAACTCTGATTCTAATGTAAATCATGGATTTAATGTCAGTGTTTCATACTCTAATTTTAACGGATCATGGCAAACTTTTTATCCTCCCAACTATTTCCTATTATACAAAAGAATGTGTCTTATCGACATGAACAAAATTACGCGGATACAGAAAATTGATATTTAATTGAATAGTTATTATTTTGTTCAAAATTCCAATGCACTTTTTCGATGGTAAATGGTGATGGTTCGTTCGTAGGTATATAAATGCGATATATATTTTATATGAATTTTGACGTTAAAATGGTGACGCAAAAATTAAAAATGATTAAAATATGACTTTATAATTGACTTTTATTGCATACCTTTAGAGTTGTAAGTTATTTAAAAAAAAATGTAGATTATAACGTTATGAATATTCATAATATGTTTTATAAATCATTGTTTCGTATGCATTTTTTATGAATATAAAGGCTTGGTCCATATCAATGTGAAAATTACAGTTATCTCAAATGCAAAATAAGATGTTTCGAGAGTGATTTATTTGAGTACTATGAGCTGAGTTCGATAATCAAATCAAACCCGAAGCTGTAAGACAGGCTTAAACATAACATTTTCTTCAGTTAAAAATTACCAATCATTCACTTATAATCGTTATACTATGGCTTGCTAAAATAACCTTTTGGAAGAAAACAGTTAACCAGAAGAAATACTTTGAATTGTCTCAATAATGGCTTCTACAATTTTTGTACTTCCAGGTTATTCGGTTTGTCATTTTGATACTTTTGTTTTGGTATCTATAAATTTTGTTGCGATGGTTAAATTCTTGTATATCTTATATATCTTTTTCATTCCATATAAGGTATATTTGAATATGCCCTGTTCTTGACACATCAGAGCTCGAATTCAGAACATTTTTAATTTTTTTACTACATTTTTTGCAGACGTCATTTACATCTTTGATTACCATAGGTACCTCACTCGTTTATTATGTTTTACGTATAAGTGATGTATAAACAATTACAGCTTATATGCTTTTATTTTTATTGAAATATATATGGAAAGAAACTTTGATTCGTACGAAAAAAAGGCAACACAAATTTGGTTGAACCTCGGAATGAAAGGTAATAAGCTGCAAATCAGCATAAACATTTCTTGTCACTTGCGTATGTAATAACATGTAAGCGTCTTAAGATATTCAAGGGGAAAGGCCGTTAAAATTGGGTTTTTATTTGCAAATATCTTCTTTTCTATGTATCAAATCTTTAAAGTATTATGAAACTTTTAGAGCTTACAATTTTCTGTAATTTATGTCCTGATAATTTTTTTAATCACCAACAGTTTTTGAACCATGTATTTATAATTAACACATTTTATTTGAAGCATTTTTTCGAAAACCGAATTGATAAGGCACAAATCAAATTTAAATTTTGATAAAAGTATACCTGTATGGCTGCCGATAGTCTCTTCCAATTACCTTATTCGGCTTTCGAAAAAGTGCTTACAATAAAAGTTATTACTACACTAATAGGTTTTATTCGAAGCGGTTTTTTTTAAAGCTGAACTCTAAATATTTCTTCGAAATTCGATTGGGTTCGGTACAAATTAACTATGAAAAAAAACGCCACTATTGTGTGAATACCTATTGAATCAATAAATGTATTATTTAAATGAACAGTGAATAAATTGTCTGTAACTAATTGTAGATCTCATGACTTCAGTCTCTGAACTCACTCTCAGTCTTACTACATCTATAGTTATTAATTATTGTATGTTTAATATATTTATTGAAAGTATTCTATTTTAGTTCGTGAAATAAATGAATGTATTAATTGCAGATATAATATAATTACAGATTATTATTTATACATATTATATATAAATTTAAATATGCAAATCCACGCTTAGACTTTCGTAAGATAAGTGTTATTAAAATAATAATCTATAAATTAAAATTAGATTAGCTTAATAATCCATGTATTTTATACAAATCAAGCATATATTATTTAAATAATTTCATATTGGGTTTATTAATTAGAAATTAATAATATATTTAACTATATTTTATGACATTTACTTGGAAATTCATCAGAAGGCTTACAAAAACAATTACAAATATGTAAATTGTATTAAACTACTTCCCTGAGTTCTAGAACATGCGTAAGTAGAGGTAAACGAGGTAGCGGGAGACCTTGCAATGAAAACAGCATCGACACCTCATAGAAAAACGAAGATCATCTGTGGACTGTGGAGATCACATTTTCTGAGAAAAGTTCCTGAAGAAACAAGAGACTAGCGCATCCTTCACAGATTAGCGCAAATCAAAAATCTTGTCGAGCAAAAATTGACAGCCGCTGTAGATACTGTGAGGAGCCTCGGTAAAGTACTGAATATTGTCTGACGAACTGCAATGCCCTGATTCACAAGGGTATCAGATACCTGACCTACTAGGTTTCCACTCTAGATTCTACACTTTCTGATGGAGGCAGGCCTGGAATGTTTGATACAACCCAAAATTTTCTCAGTGTTTACCTGATAGGAGGACCACAAAAGATCTTTCAGGTTATAGTGTAATATCATGCATCATTCATTAATTCATTAAATACAATTCTGATTATGGCAATACAAGTAATATATAAGGTCTTTCTCCATAGTTTCTATTTGTTAGACATTTGAATTATAAAAATAAGGTATGCACTCTAACCTTACTTATGTCTTATTTACAATTTTCATTTCTTGTCATTATAAAAAATTTATTGGTTTAAATTTTTAATTTTTAGTTGCTGAGGAAGTGATAAATAAATGACGAAACGTTCAATTTATTTAAATTAATTCATTTATTCTCCTAGTCCTATTTCCTACGAATTAATTATTATTATACATTATGGATACGAATATTGAAACATTAAATACAATTTTAACTTCAGCTGGATATAAAGTCCAAAGTAGAAGTTTTTGTCGTTCTTAAAAATCTTTTCTCATATCAATTATAAAAACTACGAACAAATTTTATAAGACAATGATTTTAAATTAGAAACATATAGACAAATTAAATGTAAACCAGGGTAATCCATGAAACCTTTAATATTTATTGTTATATAAAAAATAGTAAACATTTTTATAACTCGGAAAAACACTGCACATATTTACAAAAAGACAAAAACAGTTTCTCAACTGTATGTACTTATCTTTAAAATCTATGTTTACAGTTTACGGGCAATATGAAATAATAAACGTGAATTGCGCCACCTAGGTAATACTTTGCTATTAGATCATAAAATTTCAATCGAACTATAAGATTTAAGTTGTTTTTTTTTTACTAAATTAATGTTAAGTAACACCTTATAAACACCTTATTTCTCAAAGTATCTAATTTATCTATAAATCTTTGAACGTCAAAGTTGAGTATAAAATATAAAGAAAGAAAAAAAAAAGACTAAAGGAAATAAATTTGATCTGATTGTATTAACAAATAAATTAAAAAATAAACTTTATGAGAACGTAGTACACAAACTGATGTTTAGAAATACCAATATTATCTTGGATTTGTATGAAATATTGTTCGAGCAAACAACCAAAACAATGTTATTTTCTGTCGGTTGATTTCTTTCATGGTTTTTGGATATTGAAAGACAAGATAATTTTATATAACGAAAGATGAATGATCGTTATTTTTGTAGGTAAATAGCTACACCGCCGGCTCTTACATTAAAACATTTCAATTTGACTAAATAGTTGAAATAAGGTACAGGAATGTCTTCATCATTATAAATCCATGTTTCTGATAAAAGAAGAATATTAGAATTACGAACCACATTATAAATGATATCGATATCTTTATGAGCTCGTAAACGTTGTATATTAAATGTGTATATTGCTAAACCTGACCTGGTGTTCATAAATTTCACTATAACCTTGATTAAAATGTAAATAATGGATTTAATGCCAGTCTTTCAAAGTCTAATTTTAACGGAAGAAGTGGCGCTGGTTCTGTTCTACGATGATAAAACGTAGAATCTTTGGTTTTAGATACATATATATATATATATATATATATATATATATATATATATATATATATATATATATGTATATATATATATATATATATATATATATATATATATAA
Organism: Nineta flava; assembly: GCA_963920215.1. Classification (NCBI taxonomy): domain Eukaryota; kingdom Metazoa; phylum Arthropoda; class Insecta; order Neuroptera; family Chrysopidae; genus Nineta; species Nineta flava. Next base: position 103,430,444 of record OY986042.1, read on the forward strand.
TTTTCCTATTGTATTTTTTCACTACTATCATTTTATTAAACTTTTGTGTCATAATACTGGTGATAATAGTAGTAGATAGTGTTTAAAAATTATAAAAAATTATTTAAAAAGAAGTATAACTTCTTACGTGCGTACCTAAGTATACAATATTTTGAAATGCTTATATTATTTTTTTGAGATCTATTTACGTCTGTGAACGCTAAAACAATGGAACACAGCTTACACATAAAACATACCAATAAATTTTTTACAATGAAAAGAAATGATAATTGTAATTAATTTAATGATTTCAATCTACTGATGCCAAAAAACATTTTCCGAATTTCCGAGTTCAACACTATTGTGAAAATATTAGATTCTCAAATGATACTATTGTGAAACTTATATTTAGCAATTTCAATTTTTAGCTAAAATAATTTACATATATTACTCGAATACAATAATAAATATATATACATATATATATATAAACGAATTGGTTACATTGTAACGTTTTATTATTATTTGTTAGTAAAGAGTCGAGTCAATTAACATTTACAAAGTCACGGTCAACAATTAAAAGAAGCTTGAAGCGTTTATTACCATGTGATGCTAACAGATCTCTGAACCATCTCTTCTTATAAAAATATATAAACGTACCATATTACTACATTACCTTCTTTCTACCTTCATATAGGTTTACCATTTTACAAATACAAGAACAAAAATATACAGCAGATAGATAGATATTCATTATAACACTTAACCTATAGGTATTATAACTAACTTTATATATATATATATATATATATATATATATACTTATCCATATAAATACAAGCCCAATGTTTTAGGTCTGACACTAACCAATTAACTCTGACAAATTAGTAAGACCTGTTATTAACAGCGGTATTTAAAATATATTTATATTATATTGTATTTGTTCTCGAATATATACCGTGTGTCAATTTACATTTTTTTCTCTCACAAAAGATATTTATTCTGTGACTTGCTGGAGTACCTACACCTTCCAGTAGATCTTTAGTAATAAAAATTAATAGTTTTCCATTCTGTACCCTCTGTGTCTGAATCTTTCAGGACACACACACACTTGAAAAACTTTTTTTTTAATATTTCGAATTGGGATTACAAAATTATGGATGTCCTTAATATTGTACTTTTTACGACAACAGGACTGGTCCATCAATGTTTATTAGATCAAATTTAATGAATATCTTTATTTACCACCATTTTCAAGGTTATATGTAGGACAACAATTCAACAAAAATGCAAAATGTCTATTGAACGTATCTAGTACAAAACGAATTAAAAATTTCCCGTTACCTCCACCATATTTATATGTAAAATGATAATGTTTATTATATGCCTATGCATCATCTTGGAAAAGAGCTGATAATCTTCAAACGACTGAAAATACTTTTATCAAATAGATATAAAAACCACCACAAGGAAAGCAGCTATCTAATAAAAAACCGCATTCAAATCAGTCCATGCGTTTGAGAGCTACGATGTCACAGGGAAGTCCACAGGCAGACACATACAGGCTTCAAATTTAGTACATTCCACTTTTGCGTCGGGAGTTAACAAGTCAAAAAGGACCATCGTTAAATTTATATATATATATATATATATATATATATATATATATATATATATATATATATATATATATATATATATATATATATATATATATATGTATATAGAATAGAAAATTTTTTGCATTTTGAATCATTTATTTTTTTAAATTTTTATTTTAGTTATTAGTTTACAAATCAGTTCAGTTCATTTATTTATTCTCACCTTGTATATAATTTATAGTGAGTGTACCTTAAGGTATAATTCTACATGTTTGATTAAACTCATATAACACAGCTTTAACAATGTTATATTTAAATTAACCAATATAAGTGGGTAGACCAAAAGGCCATATGTGGATTTTTTATAGTGAAACAAAAAATGATAGTTACTAAAACTAAAGATTACAATTAAATGATATATCATCTAATTTAGAACTCTACAACTAGCTAATGTGAGTACGAACCAAACGATTATTGACCTTTTTTATTGAATAAAATTATAATTATTATTAATTACATGCAATAAATATTTATAATTTTTCACACTTTTAATAAAATTTCGAACTATATAATTAGTTGCTTTTGTTCGCGCACCTCTCGACTATTGTTCGGAGCATGATCATTTTATTTTAAGTATAAATTGCTAGAATGTCCTATGACTGATGTCCACTGTTCAATGATTGAATTAACTGTACAAGTTTAGGGTCTTGAAATTTTACATGGAAAATCGTAAAAAGTAAAGTTGTAGGTACTGAGTTTTACTGTAATTTTGTTTCTTATCATTTTTTCTGTTACCCTAATATTTACAGAATTATTGACGGTTTAAGATTGAAAATTAAATTTCTCAATATCTCTGTACACATTAGAGTTTGAGCAAAAATGATAAGGTGATGAATTGTAGCAAACATGATTTTCTACAAATTTATTCCTAACGCATTTTTCGATTGTTCTAATATTAAGAGAGATATTTTATGTTTTGTGTTTTTTTCTTTCTTTCTTGCAAATTCTAAAATCATATACGACAATTCATTTTGATCAGACTAAAAATGGGAGCCCTAGAAAGTGATTTATGTATTTTAAGGAAATTCGCTGAAGCAGCTCCTGCGTAACGAATTTTTTTTCATTTCGAAAAGCAGAAAGTTCGTGTCAAGAAAATGATGTTGTGATATCGAAAATTTCTTTATTTCTCATCGGGTTTCAACTATACATATAACAAAAGTGGATTGGTTTTATCAGATGATTATTTTGTTTAAATATAGGATTTCGGAATAGATACAGGGAACAAAAATGTGTATAGTCTATTTGTTACACGGTATAGTTATCTTAAATTCGGTAAAAACCGCTTTAACATGATATGGTAATAAACTCTTGGTGATTTCATATTATCGTGAAAAAATATTTTCTAAATATAAAGAATTGACAATTTGTTTAGTTGAAATATTTTTCCTTTTTAACTTTTACTGATTTTCATTTTTGGTATTCTGAAAAAATTTAGTTATTGCCGATAAATTGACATTATAAGGTACAATGATAGACAAAAGAAATTATTGTCTCGAAAAAGATTTAGCCTTATAGTTATTTATCGGAAATAAAAAAAATATTCAACGGATTTGGAACGAATTTCACAGTTAAACATTCGTTTTCTTGGAATTATTTTAACACTGATTGATTTTATACAACGTGAATTTAATTTTAAATTAAATATAAAAATTAAATTTTTTATTTAACAGCTCCTAACCTCACCCAACCCTACAATTATGTAACTAAAAACCAATCTATATCCCCATCAAAATAATTCCAATTATGTTCCCAAAAAATTTTATTTTATTCTCATGTAGTGTCTACAGTTTGATTTTTAAATTCATTTACTTTTAATTTGTAACTTAATACATTTTTTGATCCAAGCGTAACTTCGAAAGTTTATCACTTTCGTAAAAAAAACTTTTTTATGGTTTAAGGAGGTTTCAATATGACACCACTTTTTGATAGATTTTTCAAAAAACTCAATGTATAGACCACCGCAAAAGTATTGTTCTTTTTTAAAATTTCATAGTTGATTTGAAAAAATATTAATATTTGAGTATTTTTAAATTTCGGGAAACTGCAAAAACTTACTGGTTATTTTTGGAGGCGGTGTCCAAAAGTTATGTGAATTTCTCTATGCTGACACCGACTCCAAAAATAACAATAATTGTACATGTATATTTAAAAAATTTTGCTTAGGTGAACTAAAATTGATACAAGAATATGCAATTATTTTTTACTTTTTAGTGCATTTTTTGTTATAGAATATTTGATTTTTGAAGTCGGGTTTCCATTTTGTCAAAATAGGTTTTATTAATCAAACTTATTTATTGATCTTCCTGTATATAATATTTCTTCAACTTAGTTCTGGTAAATACTAAACATAATTTGTAATAAATAAAATAATTATTGAAATAATTATGATTTCAAACAAAACAAAAAAAAAACTTTAATAATAATAATAATAATAATATTTCTATTAAAATCAATCACGAACAGCGAACACTTTTAAAAGGGAACAGCGAACAAACATCAGGTAACAAGAATAACATATACTTAACCAACTAACTAATAATATAAAACTAAAGGAATTACTAATAGAAAATATTTATCAATCAATATTTAATATAAATACAAAAGAACATATATTATACTACATTCATTCAACTGCGAGATTTTACCTCTATGTATAGACACTATCAATGGAATAATAGAAGAACTACCAGTCCAAGTGGCCGAGCTGTCTAAGGCAGTATGCCTACTTGGAAACTGGGAGGTTATGGGTTCAAATCCCGACATCGGCCGTTTGTCAATTATTAAGAAAACAAAAAGGGGCGGTTACTTGACTAAACTTTCGGCTTATGGACAAGAACGAAGTAACCGGCTATACTTGAGAAGAAAAGAACTGCAGAAAAGAAGTTTTCTGCAGTTTTCTTCACGAACTCCAGATGAATATCGGCATAGTTCTTATCATAGTCGGCTGCAGCCGCATATTCTTCCAATTCCTAATCTATACACAAAAATTCTATGTTCTAGAGTTAAAAAGTCAGATCAAGTTCGTGCAAAATCGAACCATGTTAGGCAAAATGGGCAAAACTGCCAAACTTTGAAACCGTAAGAGATAGAACAAATATGTAAAGACATAAAATGTTCCTTTTTTAAAAATAAACCAATTTTTTTTTCAAACTTTTTCACAAAAATTCAGTATATCCCCAGTATTTAAGCAATTAACTGTGTTAGTTGTTATTTTCACTTGTTTCTATAGTCTTTATTGTTTCAATTAAAATATAAAAAATAAAATAAATAAGTACTTTATATGAATAGAAAAAAGTGATGAATAGAATACTCTTACAAGTCAATACAATACAAGAGACCTGTTAATCTCGTCTCGTCTCGCGGCATCACTAATTAGGACTGTGGACAAGGCTGGAGTACTCCATCTTATTGGGTCGCGAAATAGTATTAGATGGTTTGATAGTAGGTTCAAAGCAATCCTCGACAGGATAGAAAATGATTCAATCATAGGGATGGTTAATGGTCATACGTCGACAACATAAGAAGTGGAATATTTACGTAATACAAGATTTGTGCATATTTATACATACAGAGGTCAAGTGATGCTGACTCACACAATATTTTTACAAATCTTTTATAAAATTTTACTTGTCTTATTATAGACATTATAAACCATATAGATGATTTATTATACAAGTTGTATGTGATTATAAAGTCTTCAGCAAGTTTGTGAATTTTATACCCAGTATATGTAAATATACAAGGTATATTCAGTTTAGTCCCGACTTTGTAACGCCTTATAATATTGATCGTAGGCATGCATGTTTGGCATATGTTCATAAATTGGCCTAATTTGGCCATTTCCGCATGTCCGTCGGTTTGTCCGATAACTCAAGAACGAAAAGAGATAACGAGTTGAACTTTTGTTTGTTTGTTCTAGTTTGTTCTAGCTCGCGCGCCTTATTTTTGTGCGCACTTGTTTTGAGTGCTTTGGTTGTGGCTCTTATCATGTCTTTGGGTGGTCTTGTTTGAAAAATTGGAGAAGGAAGTGGATGTGTGTGCTGTTATCCACCTGGTTCGACTCACCCTATATATATATATATATATATATATATATATATATATATATATATATATATATATATATATATATATATATATATATAGGGTGATATGCTAACTTTATTTGATATTCACAATGATTAATTCCTTTCAGGAAATTCACTTTCTATGTAGGTTCTATGAAACTAATTTTTGTTTCTTTGTAGTTTTGAAATGATGTTTCCAAATGCATATAATATAGAAACTAATATGTAGCAATTATTAAATAAAACTATATAGATTGGTAAACATTTGAATATAATTATGTATTAACATTTACATATCGATATCAAGTTCAATAATAATAATATATGTAATATCATTTTTTGATATATTAATCGAAGCTTTGAAAAATGATTTTAATAGTATTATGATTACTAAACTATAGGTATCTGAGTGAGTATTGGTATATCATCTATCTATAAATAATATGACGATCCAATAGTTCCAATTTCAGTACGTGATGAGGAATAAATATTTTTATAATTGTATTATATGCTACAGCGTGGATAATAATTGTATATTTTGTTTCAAATAATCTGGACATAATTTGAAAATCAGATTTTTACCGAATATCTCGCTGGGGATAAACATTTCGTCAAATATAAAACTTATTATTACGCGTTGGTAATTTGGTGTGTGTCTCATAATGATTTTGAATCATACAAAGGCTCTTATAAAAACGCCTCTGAGGGCTTACAGCTATGAAAAAACCAATTGTGGATACATATCCTCAGTTGGTTTACCAGTAAGTACTGGTAAGTACTGGTTGTCAGACAGGCCACAGCAAACTCAATAAACATATGCACAAAATCAATCTCTTAGGGAATGATCTCTGCAGATTTTGTCATGAGAGAAGGAACCCGGAATTCACATTTTGTGTAAATGCGAAAGATTCTTCCTCAAAATAGACAATCACTTGGGAAAGGAAAATTTCCACTCAGTGTTGCCTAAAGATACCCTAATGACTATCTAGACTATAGGACTGGCGGTAAACACCTTTGAAGGAAAGGAGGTAAACTAGATCAAATTGGTAGCGACACAAAAGTTCTATATAAGATTTCTGATTTGTGTGCAATAAAAAAATGGGCAAGTTCAATAGGTGTGCAGGAAACAACAAGTGGTCCTTGCCCAATAAATGTTCCGTAAAAAAAACGTTAATTATTAATGTTTCGTATAGCATGATTTTTAAACTAAAGCAGCGATACTTTTGAAGATACGCTGTGTGGCAACAATTCTGTGACAGACAGGCACTGACGTGATCCCATAAGCAATCCTTTTTTTAAGCACGGAACACATGGTTTTTTATCCTGGAATAATAGAAATAGAGCATCAATTCTTGAAAAGCAATCATGCAAATTACATGAATCACAGAACCATATTACTTTCAGTAATTCACTCTTATAAAATGACTTCTAAAACTTGTTTTAAATTCATTCTATTCCAAACGAACCATATAATAAGTTTCAAACACACACAGAAAAAAAAAACAATATAGTACTTATTAATTTTTATCAATAATTTATTCCAATTATTACTTTTTAAAAAGCGATTTTTTGTACATTTTTTTGTGTGTTCTTTTTTGGTTTAATAACATTCATCATAATAATTCTATTTCAAGACCACAGAACAGAAATAGTTTTATTGAATTTATTATTATTTTATTGGAATGAAGCGAAGATGGGTTATTATCTATCTAGCTATACGATGAGTAGTTATTGGTGTTTGATTTCCCATAACAATAATTTCTTCTATAACTAAAAAACAAAACAAAAAAAAAACACATCTAAATATAAAATTTCATTATCTTTTCTGTTATTTGTGTATTAGTAGATAGATACATAACTCTTTAACAGTTTATCGATCTTATAAAATAATAATAATACCATTAATATATTTATTATGATTATTACCATTATTGTGCATTTATTCTAATACACGATGGAAAACCCGTTGAAGAATCAAAAGTACGTTGTCTAAAGGACAAAAACAACAAATATATTATTGTATTGAAAACAAAAATTAATTGTGTTAAAAAAACCTTTTCAAAACAATGATTTTCATTTAAACTGCACTATTAAAGTAGAAAATCCTTCTTTATTTTTTTGAAAGTTCTTTTTGACAGTTAATCCGAAACAACTTCAAAATTTGTAAAACCAAATTTATTGGGCGCTGACAAAATATTACTATGGTTGTTACAATATAATATGAGCGATCAATGGTTTTATTTTTTCCAAAAATTATAAATTCGTATCAGCTTTATTATCGCTGGAAAAAAATTTATTTTCTACTTTTAAATGCAATTGTGTTGTGAAAAGAGAACCATAGTTTTAAACAGTTTTTTTCTAATTATTGTTATTTTAAGACTAAAAAATCTATCTTCCAACGTTTCCACTAATTCTCTATATTTATTCAAGCTGCGATCAAAGCAAGCGGCTCTCTGGGCAGAATCATTTAAGAGCCGGGCAAGAACAAAATAGGTCACTTTGATGTGGTTATCAAGACACTGCGTGTTTCAGGGCAATGAAACGGTCGACGAACTCGGCCGTGGAAGAGGCACACTACTATGTTAGAGACTGGGACCATATCTAGGAATAACTATGAATAGGAAATGAAAAGACACAGCAGACTGCAGACAAACCAAACAAATGATAGCTGGATACATTGCCGCGAGATCAACCTGGCTTATTGGAAAAAACGGGAAGAGATAAGCCTTCTGTTTGGGGCTCTTATCGGTCACTGCAGGCTCAAGAGGCATCTATTTCTCACCAGGTTAGAGGACATTGTGATCTATCGGGACTATACCGGGGCAGATGATACACCCTTCCACCTTCTGGCAGAATGTCCTTTCAGAGCCAAAATGAGGTATCTAGTCTTCAGTTTGACCAAAATGGTGGAATCTGAGGTAAAACAATTAAAGTGGAGCTCTGTCCTATCATTCGAAAAAGGAGACGGTAGGTTTGACAAAGAATACAGAGCTAAAAGAAATGAACAAGGCGTGGTAGAGAATATAGGTGCCTGAGAGGATGGATCAGAGGTCGGTAAAAAAAGTCTAGAAAGGCCTGCTTGTCAGGCTTCGATCTCCTCTCTACTACTACTACAACTACCACTAATACTATTTTCAACGCTTCTACTAAATTCTATTGTAGGGATCTTTTCTGGATCATATTGTAGGGAATGAATTCATCGCACATAAGAAAACCATGAAAATATTTTTTTTATCTTTTGATTAAATTAATATGAAGATTTTTTTAAAGAAAATTTCTATGTTCAAATAGTTTCTGAGATATAAGAAGGCTTTAGGTATTGGTCAACGAATAGAGAGCAGAGTACAGAGAATGAAGGATATTCAAGAAAATTATAAACATATTTTCAATCAAAAAATTTTATTATTTATTAAGGAAATAAGTTATTAGTGGGCACATAATTTATGAAAAATATTTTATATAACTCAATATGGATGGAGCATATTCATATTCATTCTTCAAATGATGAGAATTATTTTATTTATTATTATAAATATGTTTTTAATAATTTTTCTATTTAATACGTGTTTTAATATCCGTATTGTTTGTTAGAATTAATAATCAATTTTCTTTTTGAATATTTTGTAACCCAGTATGATACGACACTGAACTATTGAAAAATATTAGGGATATATACAGGTGTTCTAAAATTCATTCAAGAAAACTATACTACGGTGTAGAGTTGACGCTTATTTTCGATTTGACGCTTATTTTTTAAGATATCAATTAAATACAATCGGTTAAACATTGATAAATTCAACCAATCACACAGAGCACATTGTGTAAGGAGGCGTGGCCTTAGCAGTAGAGCGTATAGTGGTATAGCTTTCTTAAAAATATTAATCAGGATATTATGATCAATGCGTTATTTCAAATTTGGATCACTGTGTACCGTGAATATAAGAATTTTTGAATAAATCCTAATTTGTGTCTCACTTTGAATATTTCATTTTTTTTATAAACAGGCTAAAATTTACTTCCAAATTTTGTGCACCCATTTTGATTTAGAGAAGACTATCTCTGAAATATTCTACGAATTAACTTAATATTGTTCTGTAGAACAGTATGAAATATCATTGGTATATCGGAAAATATTTGAATAACAATGAACTTTTTGAAAAAAAGTATTATTATATATTAGTTCATAATGTTTGATAATACTTTTTTTCAAAAAGTTCATTGTTATTCAAATATTTTCCGTATTTACGTTTTTTTGAATCATGAGCCATTTGATTTCGTATTTCTGGGTCTAAAAGCTAAGTTACCAATCCGGTATACACAATAATATAATAATAATTGATTTTTCAAATGTATTGGACATTAAATTGTGTTATTATTAAATTAATTTTTTAATGTTTCGACTTTCTTGTTTTATGTCATGTATATATATATCCTTTATATAATATAAAAAGTGTTTTAAAATAGGTTAAAGGTCTCTTTGGTTATTTTATACTGTACAAAAAAAAAATTGTAATTAGTTTTTATTTCAAACGTCATAGACAGACAGACATACATACCATACCATACCATACCATACCATACCATACCATACAGACATAAAGAAAGTTGTAAAATGTTTGTTATAAAAGATCAAAACGTTCGACCACAAAATGATCAGCAATTATTTATAATAATCGAAATAAAGTATAAAATTCATGCACATTGTTAACGTATTCGTAAACATATTGTTCAATAAAATTTCAAATTCGCCCCAATATCTAGATCAGTTTTTGTATTATAAATATGTATTTTGACTAAAAAGTATTCATCATCAATATAAATTAGCTAGTCGTAATTTACTCTTTGACAATAAGAAATAAATAGAAAATAGAGATCAATAGACAAAAATAAATATAAAAAAATTAAACAAAAAGAATTAAAATATAATAAATTTTATTGAAATTACTCTTGTTAAAATTGCTTTCATTCGATTTACGCTTGTTATCATCTCTCTTATTAAAATTACTCTTACATTGTCTCAGGATATGTTTTTCGTTGCTAATTTGGTGACATTTTCACACCGTTTCTTGGTTGTGCCTTGCTTATATATGTTTGACTTAGCACCAATCAAGAATGATCTTAGAATAGAGTTACACGTCGGTCAACCATATATACGCATGGCACAACCAAGAAACGTCGTGAAACTGTTACCAAATTAGCTACGAATAAGATATCCTGAGACAATGTAAGAAAAGTCTCTGTATGAGATTCTTTAACAAGGTGAGTGCTGGAGCAATTTTAAAGTTTGAAATAAATTAATTTAAATCTTTGTTTGCATAAATTGAGAGTATCTTGAAGCATTTAAAAGTGTGTATTTCAAATAAAATACAAATTTACATGCAGTATTGAGTACAGTATTGAGTACATGCAGTGTTGAGTTCGACTTTTTTGCCAAGTGTAACCGTACGAGCGGGTAACCAACTAGTTCTAATTGAATTTACTGGTCAATTGAATTAGCACAAAATCTTTCATATGATAGTAGAACAGTATGAAATATCATTGGTATATCGGAAAATATTTGAATAACAATGAACTTTTTGAAAAAAAGTATTATCAAACATTATGAACTAATATATAATAATACTTTTTTTCAAAAAGTTCATTGTTATTCAAATATTTTCCGATATACCAATGATATTTCATACTGTTCTACTATCATATGAAAGATTTTGTGCTAATTCAATTGACCAGTAAATTCAATTAGAACTAGTTGGTTACCCGCTCGTACGGTTACACTTGGCAAAAAAGTCGAACTCAACACTGCATGTACTCAATACTGTACTCAATACTGCATGTAAATATGTATTTTATTTGAAATACACACTTTTAAATGCTTCAAGATACTCTCAATTTATGCAAACAAAGATTTAAATTAATTTATTTCAAACTTTAAAATTGCTCCAGCACTCACCTTGTTAAAGAATCTCATACAGAGACTTTTCTTACATTGTCTCAGGATATCTTATTCGTAGCTAATTTGGTAACAGTTTCACGACGTTTCTTGGTTGTGCCATGCGTATATATGGTTGACCGACGTGTAACTCTATTCTAAGATCATTCTTGATTGGTGCTAAGTCAAACATATATAAGCAAGGCACAACCAAGAAACGGTGTGAAAATGTCACCAAATTAGCAACGAAAAACATATCCTGAGACAATGTAAGAGTAATTTTAATAAGAGAGATGATAACAAGCGTAAATCGAATGAAAGCAATTTTAACAAGAGTAATTTCAATAAAATTTATTATATTTTAATTCTTTTTGTTTAATTTTTTTATATTTATTTTTGTCTATTGATCTCTATTTTCTATTTATTTCTTATTGTCAAAGAGTAAATTACGACTAGCTAATTTATATTGATGATGAATACTTTTTAGTCAAAATACATATTTATAATACAAAAACTGATCTAGATATTGGGGCGAATTTGAAATTTTATTGAACAATATGTTTACGAATACGTTAACAATGTGCATGAATTTTATACTTTATTTCGATTATTATAAATAATTGCTGATCATTTTGTGGTCGAACGTTTTGATCTTTTATAACAAACATTTTACAACTTTCTTTATGTCTGTATGGTATGGTATGGTATGGTATGGTATGGTATGGTATGTATGTCTGTCTGTCTATGACGTTTGAAATAAAAACTAATTACAATTTTTTTTTTGTACAGTATAAAATAACCAAAGAGACCTTTAACCTATTTTAAAACACTTTTTATATTATATAAAGGATATATATATATACATGACATAAAACAAGAAAGTCGAAACATTAAAAAATTAATTTAATAATAACACAATTTAATGTCCAATACATTTGAAAAATCAATTATTATTATATTATTGTGTATACCGGATTGGTAACTTAGCTTTTAGACCCAGAAATACGAAATCAAATGGCTCATGATTCAAAAAAACGTAAATACGGTGGCAATTTGTCAATTATAATTAATGGGGTGGGTAATTGAATAAAATTGTCAGCGTATGGACAGGAACGAAGAAATCGGCTATGCTTGTGAAGGTCGGCAGAAGGTCCAGATGAACATCGGCATAGTTCCTATCAAAGTCGACTGCAGCCGCACAACCTACCAATTTGGGGTGGGAATTCACGTTGAAAAACCCAAAGCAAAGATTAGCCTCAACTTGGGAAAATATGTCACCATCTTTCAGACAGATGTCGACGCTATACTGGCTGGATCTGTGAGAACCTACCTACGGGCAACATAATCCAAAACGTATATATTCTCTCGGATAGTCAAGTTGCTCTAAAATATTTATTTGCAACTGAAGGTACCCAGGGATTGCCAAAATAAACTACTGGAGCTGGCAAAACGGAACAATATTAAATTGATATAGATACCAGGACAAAGTGGTTTCGAAACGAAAAAGCAGATACCTTAGCAAAGAATGAGTCGGAATACATTTTATAGCCACATAACCTATTTTAGGAATTCCAAAGATAGCATGAAAACCAGCGATCAACGAGTCGATAGACGTTAAACATTGGGAAAATATACTGCAAAAAAAACCTCGGGAAAATACGGTTTCAAAATACATCCAAGAGACTGTCTCTCGATGCAATCAACTTTAACAGGATACAATTTCAGAAGGTACCGGTTTCATCACCGCACATTATCACCTACGATAGCATCTGCATGAAATAGGATTCCACAATGGTTCCATTATGCGCACAGACTGTGCGGCGAGATTGAAGAAACCTTCAGTTCAATCATCTTTAACTGCGAATCTCTCGGTTACAGCAGATACGAAATATTCGGTACATCTCACCCCGAATATATGAACCTTCAGAAAAACCTGAATAGCAAGCTCCAGACCGTTCTATATGGGAGAAGCGAATCTCGTCAGGCTAAAGCAGAAGGGCGAGCACAATGGACCATAAGGTCGCAGTGTAACACTTTTTATACCCAAAGATATATCTATCTATCTAAATGTATTACAAAGTTATTGCATTGGTAAAAATTGAATTAAATTGACACTGCTGTATATATTTTTATTGTTAAATCACATTTAAAATATTCAATAATAATTCGATACATCACATAAAAATTATATTATATTCTGATATATTTATAACATAATTACTGAAATTATTATTTTGAAATAAGTAACTTTGATGGTTGTTGGTTGTTGGTCTATATAGGAACAGAACATTATTGTTATTATTATTTTATTTTAGTTTTAATTTCAATAATATTATTATTAGTAGAGTACAATTATGGTCATATTTACTTATTACAATACCTATAATTCAATTATGATTATTATATAGTTTTATATACATGACATGATAAGTTAGCCACAATTATCAACAGATTATACATATATACATACCTTTATATATATAAAACAATCCGGGTGGAATATTATAATTTGGATATTTAATAGGGTATTGGATATTCTGCCAAATGGATGCCTTAGGTAAATTTCCGTTTATCGCGCCGTCATATAATTGGATACAAAATTAATAAATATATATATATATATATATATATATATACATATATATATATATATATATATATATATATATATATATATATATATATATATATGGTTTAATATATATATATATGGTTTAATGCAAATGGATTATTCTTAAACGTCGATAAAACAAAATATATCCATTTCAGGACCCCAAATAATAGGAATGAACTAGATTTAATTTTACAAGTCAATGGTGCAAATATACTAAAACAAACCTATATTAGGTTCTTAGGTATAGTTCTAGAAGAGAAACTAACTTGGGCTAAGCACTGTAATGATCTATGCAGTAAGCTAAGATCATCCTGTTACGCTATTAGAAATCTAAGGAACTCATTACGCCCAGACTCTTTAATAGTTATTTATTACGCCTACGTCTACTCGAGAATCAAGTATGGTATTATATTTTGGGGAAGTTCCCATTGTGCACAAGACGTGTTTATTATGCAGAAAAGGATTGTGCGACTAATTGCGAACATGACACAAGGTACATCTTGCAAGAATCTGTATAAAAATTTCAAAATACTACCGCTGCCCTGTATATACATACTGGAGTGCTTACTTGTAACTCGAAAAAATTACAACTATCTCGAATTGAACAGTGCTAATCACGATTACAATACTCGCCACTGTAATGACATCAGAACGCCAATTCACAACTTAGCTCTTTATGAACAAAATCCACTTTACTGGGGACATAAATTCTATAATAGATTGCCTGAAAGAATTAGGGGTATAAAAGATCATAAAAGGTTCAAGTCTGCATGTAAGGAAATTCTTCTGGAAAATTGTTATTATAATTTTAAGGATTTTTTGATGACATGACTTATTGTTATTGTTATCATTGTTGTTATTGTTGTTATTATTGTTATATTACATTTATTGTTATTATTGTTATTATCATACTTGTTATCATTTTTATGAATATTATTGTTGTTGTTATTGTTGATTTTAAAAATTTTAACCTGTATTTACTTATGAAAGTTTTAATTGTATTGCTTTTGTTTTGATGAAACCTGACACTATTTATACTGCAGCAGCAGTCATACAAATAAAGAATTATTATTATTATTATTATTATTATTATTATTATTATTATTATTATTATTATTATATGTTCATCGGACCGACACTGTGAAACCAACACGTCCATTACGGTTAAAAGAATTTAAAACGAATAAACTGCAATAAAGTCATTCATTTTACGAAAATTCATTTTGTTCGTGATGAAATATTTGTATCGGCTGGGTTGTTCAAAAGTTTCTTTTTTTCGTACAGAAACTGTTCGCAAACTGTTGCATTAATCGCAAGACACTGAATTTTGTCTACAATATTCAACGTATAGCAGATTTTTGTTTTATCATCGTGCATTACAGAAGTGTATTTGTCGAGAGTGACAAATCTTTCTATATGTGACCATAAAAGCAAATTTTATTTTTATAACCGAAATCATAGCTATTTAAAATATAGTTTTGACGTGAAAACGGCTATTTTCGTTAAACTGGTGGTCGCTCGAACATTTCTGTGTTATAAAATATCGTCAGATTTTAATCGCTAATAACTTCAAGACTGGTGGATCCTACAATGGCTTCACAATGGTTGATCCCACAACAAATAGATAATGTCTACGTATCTGTCTCGTTGTACTTATTTTCCCTGTGACATCACCGTACAAGTGTAAGCGCATGCGCGTGAATGGTAACGAATTACTTAGTGTAAAGTTATAGATTTTGATTCGGGTACCATTGAGAAAAGCTTTTGGAGAACTACTAGAAGTCTAAGTGAGGTAATAAAAATTTTAGTCTTAGTAAAAATTTTAAATTTTGACTCATTTTCGAACTGAGAATTTAACATTTACTGAAATTCCACTTTTTTCGGATTTCTTTCGGGTTTGTATATTCTGTCTATTAAATTTATTTTAACAGTCCATTTTTCAAATAAATAGAAGTTTATATTCAAAACCATTCTATAATATTTATATTTTTACACTTTTAGATAAACTAAATGTTTTTTTGAAGATTATTGATATAAACAGAGAACTTGTATGTTTTATTTTTTTTCGAAAGTTTACTAAAACTTACTAAGACAAATTTAAAAAACAAATTTTTAACAATTGATTTTTTATGTAATATTACAATTAAAAATTGTTTTTTGAAAATGTACATTCAAACGCAGGTAACGTCATTATATCGCTTTAGTAACGCCACCGCATGGAGAAATGATAAAACATCCATGTTTACGAGAGAGACAAGAAACTATTAGACTATTTTGTTATGGTAACACCACACATAGTGATCTGAATATAGAAAATACTACTGTATAGATAGATAGCATGATTCCAATTGGCTCTCAGCCTCAACGGATATAATGACGTCACAATCAATCCTGAGTAGTTTTTTTATACAAAAATTTATTTATTTTTGATTAATAATGAATGAAAAAAAGAAATTGTTAATAAAAAAAAAATTATCAAAACATACTTCAAACGAATTATTCTTTCATTTATATATGAATTTCTAGCGATAAAAAATTAAGGCTTCTCTATTACAATAATGTTTTTGGTCCTGTTCAGTGTCGTATTTTATGTTTAATCGCTCACAAAACTATTTAAAGAATTTCTAATAAATAGTAATGATCTATGCATAATAATTTTATTTTTATCTTGATTAGATTACATGAAGAAAAATAAAAACAATGAATTAATTTATGACAAATTCTCTTAATAAATCATAATCTTACACACACACAAATAACGTTAAATATTTTTAAATATTCAATATATAATTAATTTAAATAATAAAAAAAATTAAAAAATAATTTGTACGAAAATAAAAATTATTTTAATAATCTAGCCATAAGCGTAAATATATTTTATAAAATTTAAATAGTATATAGAATATTTATATGAGTTATTTAAAAGCTATCAAGTTTGAGTAGAGTTCTTATCGTTAAAGGTAGGTACCATTTAATTCTGTGAACTTGAGCCACTAAACACATCAACGGATTTCATCAATCGGAATCGTTTGCGTTAGTCTTTGATTGATTTTATAACCTTGATAAATGTTTGTTGGAAAGTTTATAATAATTTCGGTTGAAATATGGTATTGTAAAAAGTTATACGATCATAAGTAATATAAACATTTGGGGTCAGTTTCGAACATTTTCATTGGACGTATGTTAAATCTCGAAACATTTGTTTCGATTGAATTCAGGGAATAATTATTTGAATTTGGTATTTTTGCACGAAATAGACCAAGCTTTATGACATCATTATTCATCACGGTATTTTTTAGTTATATGGTTTATCAAAATGATTAGCAATACACGTTTTCGAACCCAAAGCCATGGTATTGTCAATTGCCATGCTATATCTTGAAAACAACGAGTCTAACATTAAATTTGACTCAATTTTCGTTTTCGTTGGGTCCAAATTATCTAAAAAAACAAATTTGTCATTGAATTTTAAAGAAACAAATTTTTGTCAATTTCTTCAAATATTTCTAAGGGATACCCCTTAAGAAAATCGGCAAAAATCGAAAAAAAGCTTTTATCTTCAATTCTGTTTAAAATCGTATTTCTACGTTATTTTGGTCTACGAATTATGAAAATTCACTCAAAAATTTTATATGATTATATGGTTTTCAAAATAATTAACAATATATGTTTTCGAAACCAACATCATGGCATCGACAGGTGAGTTACATGCTATATATAAAAAACAATGAGCCTTACATTAAATTTGACTAAATTTTGGTTGTCCTTGGGTCCAAAACCCCCTTTTCAATGCAGTTGAAAATTAAAAGTGCTAAGTTCATGGACATATATGGTACCTGCGTTATATAGACTGTGTAGATGTTTGAAATAGTTTCATACAGTATTTAATTATGATGTAGTGTTAATGATAACAATATTTATTATATTGATCGATTCGAGATGATTTTTAATTCAAATTATAAAACAAAAATATAAAACAAAATGAAGAAATGTCTAGAATAGACATAAGCAGACACAATATATTAATTTATGATCTGAAAAATAATATTGACGTGCGATTATCAAACATAACATATTATGTATATGATTTTGATTTTGATGGCTGCACCACATTATTTAATAAGTTTTAAGGACAAATATATTAAAAAGTATAAGAAAATAAATTTTTTCAGAGTTACACTTTTTAAGAAACTTTAGGGGTAAACGATGGGAGTGAATTTTTAGCAAGTAACGAAGACGCGCATATACCGATGCACGAAATTCATATAGTGAAGTATTCATTTTGTATTAACGTTTGCTTTATTTGACATTTAAGTAATATGTGTGAACATTAATATCATTCTTTGAAATCAAATACTTGATGTGAAAAGTCAAACACATGTAGCTTCGATACCCATCCTAGATGTGTTTTAATTTCATATCAAGCATTTGATGTCAAAGAATATTATCAATGTTCAGATATATTACTTAAATGTCAAATTAAGTAAACGTTAGTCACTTCCGTTGGTATAATATCACCGAAAGGCAGCCATACTAACAATGGATAAATAGACGCTACAAAAAAACAATGTAAAAAAATCTAATATTAATTATAAGTTAAAAATATATCGCTTACCGCTAAAATTCGACCATGAGAAATTGGGATCCATGCTGTTTCTTATGGTTCAATGATTCTACTTGTGGATCTTTAACTCTCTCGTTGGTCCCCTCTGATGTCTTATGAATCAAGAAATGCTTTAAGGTATGAACACTGATGTATTTACTGAATTATGGATCAAGCGACAGTAAAAAACATCCCGAATCAGAAGGTCTATGGTACATGGAACCGTGTTCAGCCTGATTGTATTATAAAAAATACAAACAATCTTAAGAAAGTCGGTAAATCTATATAATAAAAGTTATGCTGTGCGTTGGTAGCCGCATCACTTGAGAACGGCTCTACCGACTTGGCTAAATTTAAAAAAAAATGTTCGCTATCGTCCGAATAAGCTTTTAATGGAATCGAAAGTTGGAAACGTTACCCGAAGAATTGGAAATTCGAAAAAAATGAATGTGTGTATTTCTATGGGACTTTTGAATGTTTTTTTTATGTTTCGTTAAAATAAACAACTTGCGATACATGTCCCTTACATACCCACACCCTCCAGGTGTTGATAAAATGTCTTACTATAAAACCTTAAGAGATAAAAAAAAATCAAAGACAAAAAATTACCCTTTTCGAAAAATAAACCCAGACCAGGGGCGGGTGGTTAAGGTGAATTTTTGAAATATCTTTGCTTTTACCCGAATTTATCCGAAATATCATTGATTTTACGCGGCGAATCTGCACAAATCAGCTAGTTTTTAATAAATATTTACACATTTTATGTACTTTTACTTTAACAGTACTATCAAAATATAAAAGACACACTTTCTAAAGTATAATAACAGAGTGAGAAAATACAATAAGTACAAAAAGGGCAGATTGTTTATCAGATTTTTTCAGTTTACTCTCAGCCATAAAAAGTTTCAGTTTAAAAATCAAAAGATTATCGAGGACTAGCTTCCCGAACGTGTTAAATTAGAATATGTATCCGGCACATGACAGATCTTTATAAATACAATATTTATATATTCTATGTATACACACACACAACACACACACACACACACACATAGACGAATAGGTTTTCATATAAATATAGTACGCTTAAGTTATATTTCGCCACCAGCAATGAATAGAAGTTATAGTAATTTGTTTTCTTGGTCGTGCCGGAACGAACTTTGTTGTTCTTATTTTGAATCTATCCGTTGTTGTTGTTTTCTATCGATGATGAACATTGGTTGGTTATGTGACTTAACCACTGATTAGCGCCAATTAGACACCACTTGTGCTAAAGAATAATATTCAGATGTTGTTATATAGGGTGTTTTTTTTGGTATGAAAGAACTTCCGATAAATATAAATTTATTAAAATAGGAATAATTTTATTAACTTTTTCTTTTATTTATTATGGTTTGCCATTTTCGCATGGAACGACTCACGCCTCATCA
The DNA here is from genome assembly GCA_963920215.1 of Nineta flava. NCBI lineage: Eukaryota > Metazoa > Arthropoda > Insecta > Neuroptera > Chrysopidae > Nineta > Nineta flava. Next base: position 103,450,727 of record OY986042.1, read on the forward strand.
ACGCTTTGAAATTATTAACATTTAGTTTGAAAATCAGTCTTCAATTGTGTTAGTTCAATTGTGAAAAATTGTGTTAGTGCTCATTTTTGGCTGAATGGTTTTGTTAACAAACAAAACTGTTGCTTTTGGAGTAAGACAAAACCAGAACTGAAATTGAAAACACCATTGCATCCAGAAAAAGTCACTGTTTGATGTGGATTGCATGCTGGCGGTATCATCGGTCCTTATTTCTCTAAAAACGATGCTGGAATCCACATTACGGTCGATGGAGCAAGTTACCGAATCCTGATCAACGATTTTTTGTTTGAAAACATGGAAAACATAGATCCAGACGAAATTTGCTTTCAATAGGATGGAGCTACAACCCATACAGCACGTCAATCCATTGATTTGTTAGAAACAAAATTTAATGAAAACATTATCTCTCGATTTGCACCTGATAACTGGCCTCCTAGATCATGTGATTTAACACCACTCGATTATTTTCTATGGAGTTATGTTAAGTCATTGGTGTACGCTAACAAACCAGCCACAATCGTCGATCTGGAAGCCAACATTGAACAGAACATAAAATCAGATTTGCTCGAAAAAGTCGTTAAAAATTGGACTGACAGATTGCAGTCCGTCAGGAGCAGCCTGACTTGGAAACTGGGAGGTTATGGGCTCGAATCCCAACATCGGCAGTTTGTCGGGATTCAAAAAAGGGGCGGTTAATTGATTAAACCGTCGGCATATGGATAAGAACGAAGTAACCGGCTATGCTTGAGAAGATTTTCTGCAGTTTCCTTCACAAACTCCAAATGAATATCGGCATAGTTCCCATCATAGTCGGCTGCAGCCGCATATTCTACCAATTCCTAGTCTATACACAAAAATTCCTTCCACTCCACTCGCATCCTCACATCCTTAGGCATCACAATGGATCTTATGGTCGAAATGTGCCTCTACAATCTCTATCTATCTAATGCTTTGAACTTCAAAATAAAAAAATTTCATTAATAAAATTAATCTTTTTGTATTTTTATTTTATTTATTTAAAGTTTTCACCCTCTTAAGAAAACACCCGTTATATATGGAGATGATAATGATTCTCTAAAGTCTAAAAGATAAAGAGAATAGTTTTATACAAATAATAATACGATGATGAATATTCCTTCTAAACAAAAGCTAACCTACACAACACAAAAAATTCCCATTTTAAAATACCTATAATCAAGGAAATTTTGTGCCTGCAAGTGAAAGTAAAGATGTCAGAATAAAAGTTTTTTATTATTATTGGTATATAAAATATGAATTTTGCATTAAAGATGGAATTTATTAATTTGCGAAGATTTATTATATTTTTGTGGGTGGGATATTTACTATCGTGTGGAATCCATATTTTTTCCGGTAAATCTAATAATTAATAGTAATGTCAGAATTACGATTCTAAATTGCATAGAGAGCTATTTACATCCAAATTACTATTAGTAGTCTTCCGGCTAAATATTGTTATCCATTCACAGTGATATTGCTTAATTTTTGATATGGACAAGTGAAAATAACAACTAACTGAATTAATTGCTTAAATATCCTGTATATAATGAAAAGCTTATGAAAAAAGTTTCAAACAAAAGTTGTTTTTAAAAAAGGAGCATTTTTTGTCTCTAGTCTCTTACGGTTATAAAGATGGACCGATTTCCCCATTTTGCCCAAACATTTGCCCAAACGTTCGATTTTGCTCACTCATGAACTTGATCATACTTTTTAGCTCTAGAACACGCATACTAAATTTCCGCTCAATACAATGTAGTCATCAACAACTGATGATGACTCCATTGTAGTCGAAACACGTATTTATAAAATGCAAATAAATGTTCTAGGAATTGAGGCAAAATTTGCAAAGTAATTTCAAAAAACCTACAGTTCTCTTTGATTATTTTAATAATCTTTATTAGTTCCAAGAAGTTCAATTAAATAATTACATACTATTTATTAATTTACACTTAGTGCATAAAAAATGAAAAAAAATTTAATTTTCTTAATGTTTTCAATAAATGTTTTTTGAATTATTATTTATAATTTATATACATTTTTTTTTTTTTGTATTTTCTCTATTATCCATATATTAATGTTATAAAGAGATTAATGATATTTATTACTGATAGTAAAATTAGTTGAACACTTTTTGTTATTAAAAACACATCAAATATGGTGTCGAAGTATTCAAACGAACGAATTACCTATATCTATAAAAAAAAAAAAAACAACATGTAGACATTAAACGGCTAACTAATATTATAGGAGGAACGACAATTAGGGATATCTACCTATTCTAATCGTCATCGTGTGTTTTTAGTGACGGTTTTACTGGTAGTATAAGTATATTAGCTGATATATTAGAGATATTCCTAATAATATTATAATATGTGTGTATACACCAGTAATTATGTATTTCAAATATATTTTAATATAGGTTACACATGTGTACAGTCATGGGCATGCCAATATTTGTAATATTCAATGTATATTCAATATATATATATATATATATACAGTGTGTCTACTTAAGTTGGCTCCATATGGAAAACTTTTGTATTATAAGGTTTACGAAAAAAAGTTATCCTTTATAAAAATCTCTGCTTTCGAAAATATCAATATTCAGCTACTTTTGAAATCGAATGTACAGGGAGTCCAGAAATTGAAAAAGTTCGATAGGAATTTTTTTTTCCACTTCAATTTTAAATTAAATTTTGCAAATCCTACTTATAAAACACGTTATCTATTATTCTAATTAACCAGTCATCGTACTTCAAATGTTTATTTGCTGATTTGAAACATTTAATGAATGATATGTAACAAAATAATGAATACAGAACATTTATTTTTCATTCATTACATTACAAATACAATTATTATTGTTGACGTAAGTAACAACAGTTATCTTCAGTTCGTTTTTGCCTCAACGTATCCACCTTCGCGTTCCATACATGTAATTGTTCTTTTTCAAAATTCTTTAAATCCACTCCTACACATTTCGGGAGTGATTTCTTGAACTGTTTCCCGTATAATCTGTTCTATATGGTCTACATTTAGAACAAAAATATACAAAATTTAATTTATAATTGAAGTGATCAAAACATTCCTATCGAACTTTTTCAATTTTTAGCACCCTATACATTCAATGTCAAAAGTGAATAGCTGAATATTAATATTTTGGAATGCAGAGATTTTTATAAAGAATAATTTTTTTTCGTAAACCTTATAATATAAATGTTTCCATATGGAACCAACTTAAGTAGACACACTGTATATATATATATATATAGGTGAGTCAAAAGTGATGGAGTTTCTTAAAAGGATGGATAGGGGATGAAATTCAAAGATGACAAGTCCTGGAAATTTTTTCTCCTGACCCACCGTTAATTAGATATTCAATAATTAAAGTAACCAAATAGAGAAGCACGTTAACGGAATATGAAATGGTGGGGAATGAACTCACCCTATACATATATATATATATATATATATATATATATATATATATATATATATATATATATATATATATATATATATATATATATATATATTGGAATGAAAAATAGAATTGTGCAGAAATTTGAAAATAATCTCTACAGAATAAATTTCAAAGAATTTATTTTTTGAAAGAACTATTTTTAATAATATCTTCTTTCTAATAAAAGGCGAACCTATATTTTTGGGGTTGATTCTTTGGGAAATTTCGTTTTTGAAAAGCTGATTGTGGAAGAAAGGCAACGCTAAAGATGACTAAAAATACAGTATTTTGTTTGTACTAATGTTTGTATTAATTATTTATTATAAATAAATTTTTTGATTAGAAACAATTTACTGTTTATGATCGTACACAATATGTATGTATTATAATCGTTTATTGAATAATTAATGTTCAATTTTAATTATTTATTTATGTGATTGAATAAAAAGGAACAAAGTGAAATAGTGGACTGAGGATGTAGGGACAGGGGAGGGGGATGGCAGAGAAGTATACGATAATAATAATTATATGTTTTCAATCAATGTATATATATACTTACATATTAAACAATAATACACAGCAAAATATAAAATCGATATATTTCTTGTATTTTTTTTTCGTATTCACACAGGTCGAATATTTACATTTTAAAATTTAAATTGTTTTTAGTAAACTCGCGTCCATTGTTAGTATGGTTGCTTTTCGGTTATATTATACCAACGGAAGTGACTAGCGTTTACTTTATTTGACATTTCAGTAATATGTCTGAACATTGATACCACTTTTTGACATCAAATGTTTCATATGAAAAATCATACATATTTAGGGATGGGGATTGAACACACGACCACCGGCATTCTATACCAATGCTCTACCAACTGAGCTACCTTAGTTGTTATGGTAGTACTATGCATATGATCATTCACTCTCATTTCTGATTGTATTATTAATTTTGTTCACATATTTACATACTTTTAAATTGTTTTTTGTAAACTAACGTCTATTTATTTCCATTGTTAGTATGGTTGCCTTTCGGTTATATTATACCAACGGAAGCGACTAGCGTTTACTTTATTCGACATTTTTCATATCAAACATTTGATGTAAAAAAGTGGTTTTAAAATTTAGTTATACTCAAGTAGTAAAGAAATTTATTTAAGTTTCCCTTTCGTCGGTTTGGAAGAAGACCGCCTCAACTCAAAATTGTCGATATAGTCATTTGTCATTGGTCCATATTAAAATAGTAAACTTTTTATTGTGTCCGAACCACGACTGTATTTTTGGCCACTAGAAAACTCTGGTACAAATTATCACATTTCCGAGATACTGCACACGACTCATGGATGAGACTGTAGTAGCCTAGTTTGTTAGAATTAGCAAGAGGTGTTTATGAGAAGTCAAAAAATTAAACCTTCGAAAAAAGAAAGGAAAAACTAAAAAAGTAACTTTATAGTCTAACTATGTTCTAGACTAATGTAAATACCTAAATAATTTTGAGTCGGCGCCAAACAAACACAATGTAATATTTTGTAATATTGACTTTTAGCCGAAAATCAGATTCACCCTACGCCCATTTCGATGGAGATTTTTTGGCGCCGACTCAAAATTATTTAGGTATTTACATTAGTGTAGGACTTACTTTTTTAGTTTTTCCTTTCTTTTTTCGACGGTTTAATTTTTTGTAACAAAGTTATTATTTTTTGCTTTTCAGTGACTGTCTACTTTCGTCGGTTCTATTTTTTGTTAAAAAGTTTTATTTTACACACTACTATACGTTTTAGTACTAGCGATTGGCTATAAATAATTTCGTATATTAATCCAGTTTCTTTTTTAAACGATGAATATGTCAATTTTTCTTTTCACAATTTATACTAAATGATCCGATTAATAAAAAAGAGCCCCAATTTGAGTATTATAAATTATTTATTATCAAAATATATACGAAGTACATACGTGATGTTGGTATGAAATTAAACTTAAAAAAAAAAACAACAACAACAAAACTCAAAGTTGTTATTCAAAAAAGATTTCTTATCTATTTAAAAAAAGAACAGTGTAAAAATCTGTATAATATCACAGTAATACAATTAGATTGGTGGTATAAATGAATCATGATATAAATATTAGACTATATGCATTGTTGATTGTAATTCATGGCGGTAATCATTTTCATAATTTATAATTTCATTAATTTGTGTCTCGCGGGCTCGTCACGATTCCATATGCACTGATTTGAACTCATATACATATATACATATACAACACATAACTACATGCCTTTATAATTCTGTTTTTTTTTTTGAAATGAATAAATATATTCTTCACATATTTATTTATATCAGTTGCGTATGATTTTTTGTTGTTGTATATTCTATAACGCAACCATTAATTCAAATATTTAAATATTAATTATTTATAGCAAGGATTATTGTTGGCTCACCGTGTCTATTTAGTAAAATCACTATAACCTTTAAACAAATAACTGATGGTTCAAGTTTTACACAACTCTTACATTTTATCATGATAAAAAAAAATTCGTTACGCAGGAGCTGCTTTAACTTAGCGAATTTCCTTAATATACATAAATCACTTTCTAGCGGTCACACTGTTAGTCTGATCAAAATGAAATGTTGTATATGATTTTAGTATTTACAACCGATTTATTTAGTATTTACCGATATTCATTTATGGGCTATATACATATATCCTATGCATAAAACCTTGAAGGTTGAAATGCCGCATGGTTTTATTTGAAATAGGTATATCAAATTTACAAGCATTGGGTGCAAATTTATTTTCACACACTGTTTTGTTGTTGTATAGACCAGAGGTTCCCAAACCTTTTTTTTCCGGTTGACCACGTGGCTTCCCCATATTGATCTTTTACAAATTCATCAATTTCAAACGTGTTTTTTAATCTACTTACTTTGAGTTAGAGCTAATTACTATGAAAGCGTTTACTGTATAGTGGGAAATTTGAAAATAAAAAAGCATGTAAAGTTTTTCTTCATACCTCCGCTTACCGAATTAACCTTACATAGAGGTATGCCATGTAAATTTAGCCCTTATTTTGGTTTTATTGTTAGTTAAATCAGATGACCACCAGACGCGCATCGCTTAGCAAGTTTCGCGTATAGCAGCAGCTTATTAAGGTTCTACTGTTTTTTCGGCAGTAGTGTACGCATATAGCCGTACTGAGTCTCCATTGTGCATGGTCCAAGACACATTTAGCCGGTTTTGTGAGTAGACTAAGAATTGGTTGGATATGCGGCTGTAGCCGACTATGATAGGTACTAGGCCGATATTCATCTGGAGTTCGTGAAGGAAACTGCAGAAAACCTTAACCTCAAGCATACCCGGTTACTTCGATCTTGTCCATACACCGACTGTTTAGTCAATCAACCGCCCCTTTTTTTTAAATTTTTATAATTGACAAACTGCCGATGTCGGGATTCGAACCCACACCTCCCTGTTTCCAAGTACTGCATACTGCGCAGACATGACGCCTTAGACCGCTCGGCTACTTGGCTGGTACGGACCTAATACTACCTTAACTATAATATAGCAACAACACTCATGTATGAAACATATGTTTATGTAGTAATCTTGTATTTATACATAGAAACAATTCAATCAGCATAAATAGACTTTATAATAATAAAGTAAGTATATGTGAATTAGTTGAGAATGTCGATGGGAGGAACTCTCTCAACAATAATAATAAACCTTTACTTTAAACAGTCAGCAGTCGATAATCAATAATACATATTATAAATTAAATGTTAATGATAATCAATAATCTATCAATAATTCTTTTCAATTTTAAATATTCATTTCTCTTTTTTTGCCATATATGTATGTAACACAAGTTTTTTTATTTTTATTTAAAAAATTATTATTCAACTTAAATAGAATAATAATATTAAACTGCAATTTAGAATTTATTTCATTTTCAATGGAGTTCCTACTTGGATTCTCATATATACACTCCGGTTCAATAAAATTGAACTGACCTGAACCATATCACTCTCTCACAATTTTGATTATTCTTGTAGTAAATCTTTTTGACAGATACAACATTTTATTTTATTTTTATACGTAAAAGGCATGTATAACACTTAACATGTATTTACATTACATATTCTTAATCTATTACTAACTTGTTTACATAAATAAACAATATAAAACTTCCATTAATTTTTTTCACATTTAAAAAATATACTACTTATCTTTGTTTATAATTAAATAATATACAGAGAGTTACAAAAGTGGGGAGTTTTATGAAATGTCAGAAAATGAACATTTCAGGTTGGTTCAATTTTATTGAATGGGAGTGTACATTTAAAGGAGTTCCTGCATACAATCACTTTTCGATAGATATCTTGAAATTTTTGTTTATTGGCTGAGAATAAAATTATTGTTTTTAAATGTGTAGTCTTAAAAAAAATTAGATGTGTTAAATTTTAAAAATTCCTTTTATTACTTGTTAACATTTTAATTTGTACTACGCTTGTTCGACTATTTTTAATTTTCAAATTTTATAATTGTATTTTAAATTAATTCTGAAGAATTTATAAAATTTTTTATCGTTTATAATTTTTTCGAAGCCATTACAATTAGGTGAGGATAGTTACTTGTTCAATTTTTGTAAACATGTACATATTAACAACGCAACTTGAATAAAAAACTTATAAAATTTATTCTGCTTTCAAGAATGATGGCTAATATATTACCACATTCCTGATTGCGGCTTTTTAAGTTAAATAAAACTTAAAAAACGTAAAACTTTATTGATACTTGAATTTCGCGTAATTAATGTATTGTTATGTTAAGTTTTTAATTAACTATGAACCTCTTATTTTTCAAAAACACACCTCACCACTTAGACCTCTTAGGCAAATGTGAAAAATTCACAAAAAAATGTTTGGCTTTGATTTGAACAAATTATCTTGTAAACAAGCTACATCTACATAATTGATAATGCATTGTTATGTTAAAAGTAAATTTAAAAAAAAATTATAAACTTTAGCAGAGCGTGGTTTCGATCCACGGACCTCTGGGTTATGGGCCCAGCACGCTTCCACTGCGCCACTCTGCTCTGTTTCATTTACTTATCAGATTACCAAGCAAATCGATTACATGTATTACTTTTGCAACATATGTGTATTGAAAAACTAATAAATTTATACAAAAACCACATTTTAAGAATTAGCTAGAATATTTTCTCCGGTGTGATCACGGTTACGTTGAACTTTGAACTTTACATAATCTTATTGTAAAAAATAATAAAATAATAATTGAATGATAAACTCAATCAACTATATTATTTAAAACGATACAAATTAGTAAAAATTAATATGATCATTTTTAAAATCTGAAGTGTACACAAATCTATTGGCATATGCTAATAAGACACTAGTCTTAATAAAGTTATTCGCGTGTGTTCGAGAAAGATAGAGCTAGAGCTTCATTCAGGAAAACTATAACACGGTGTAAAGCAAACAAAAAAGTTTTATAAAGTTTTTCGATATGATATATTTCAGTTTTTGCATAATAATTAATTAAACATTATTAATAAATTCAACCAATCGCATTTGCAGTTTTGAATTTTTATGGGTACCTATTGGGAAGTCTGATTGTCGCTACTCTAGGATGCTCTACTGTAGCTGCCCTACTCCACCAATCACAGAGCGCATAGTGTAGGGGTGGGGCCACAGTAGTGGAGTAGGGCGGCCACGGTATTGCATGCTAGAGTGGCGACAATCAAAGTTCTCAATAAGTGTAGCGACACCCAAAAATGCAAATGTCATTGATTGAATTTATTACTGTTTACTTAATTATATCTCAAAACCTAAGCGTCAAATCGCCAAAGATAACTATCCATTGCATATAAGAGGTACATCGAGATAGACTTACATTATTTCAAGTTTTTTTAATTGTCTTTAGCAGTTATAGTTCAATTTCATAATAAATGTTTGATAGGGACAGATACCTTAAATTAACATAATACAATTGTTTTATCTGTTCAAAAATATAATATAAAACATAAAAATACTTGGATTTTACTTGATCTATATTGGGTATGGCACGGATTAACCGGATCACCCTGTACTTTCAAATACAATAAAAAGAGAATATACTGAAATTCTACCACCTTGTGTTTTGCCTGAGATTGCCTGAGCCGTTTCTCGAACGAAAGTTTTTCTATGGTTTAGATTTTAGAGTTCAGATCTTAAAAATGAAACAAAAAAATTGCATACAAATCATTTAAAAACAGACACGCAAACAAGCTTATAAGCACACACACACACACACACACACACACACACACACACTTATGTATGTGAATTGTTGCAGGTGTACAACAAATTCAAGTATAACAAATCTCTAATTATTTATATTATTCATAATACATATTACAAAAATATTACTTACTACATGTGTAACATAAACCATGTAATATTATTAATACAGTTGTGAGGGCGTACGGTTACATCTAGTACAGGCAAAATATTATAGCGGGAGAGAATTGAGAATCCCACCAAAAACAAAAATGTGAAAGGGACACCAAGTTCTCATATACAAAAAGTATATGAAAACTTAATTGACGTAAATTGACAAACTTCCAGTGTTGGGAATCGAACAAGCAACCTCCCACTTCCAGGTAGAGCGCCTTTTACAACTAGACCACTCTTAATTATTAAGTCTTTTTTTACTTGAACAATATGTACAACTGTTTTTACTTGAACAATAGTAATTTTTAACTGATTATTTTAATCCAATAATACAGATTTTTCAACTAAATAACGTCAAATTTAAACTGTATAACTGTTCCTTTAGAACTGAATATTGGATAGGTTAAATCGTGCTTTTATAAACTGCCAAAACCAAAACGAACGAATAATAAAAACATTGTTTTTTTCAAGACATATTTTCTGATAGACAAATAATTATTACAGTTTACCAATCCCACATTTGTATGAATATCTAAGTGTAAACATATGTACAGAAGCATGCAGGCCTGCTTCTATACATGTTATTTAATGTGTTATATTTAATTTGTTTTTTGAACAGAATCATACTTGTTTTTGTGACAAAATCATACTTTTGCTATTTTTTTTTTATAAAATAAATTATGTTTGATTTATTTCAATTTTTGATTTTAAAATAACTTTTTGATCTGATTTTTAGTTCTAAAGGATTTTTCAATAAAATAAATCTTGATTGATTTTATATAAAAAAAAATCTAAAACCAATATGTTTTTTATATTTTTTTCCAATTATTTGATTTAATGATATATTTTTCCTTGATAAAAAACAAACTCTACTACTCTATTTCATTATCATTCTCTTTTTGCGATTATAATAGAAAAAAAAACTCCTCTCTTGAGGAGAAAAATATACTTTAACTTAGAAATATGTGTGGGGTCCAGAAAAATTCTTAATTAATTCTTAATAATTTTCAATACAACAATATTAATATTTAATTTATAACTAATTTAGTTTATTTTGCAGTACCAAAATATATAATACTAAATTCGGAGCCATAAAGTTAAAATTTCGACTCCGCACTATAATGTACAATTTTGGTCCCCATTATAATGTACAACCTGTAGCAGAAGTCTGCTATAATATTCGAACGAGCGGAGAAGATAGTGGGACAATGTGTGGTGTGTGATTATAGTTCATTGTCTTCCATATCATAAAATAAAACCAATAATAATTGTAAATTTACTTGTAAAAATAATAAATAATAATTTTTCTGATTGATAATAATTGAATGGTATATTATTATTATTACCTACCTGGCTGGATACCTTTGTGTGAGAGCTGGGTAAGTAACTAAATTATTTGTAGATACGCAAAAAAAAGAACGAATAAGTTTAATTACTTGTGGTTACATTTTGTGTAAATTAATGTGGTTTATTATTTTCTCATTATTATTATTATTATTATTATTATTCATTGCTGGGATAGAATGAGCGTGGTTGGTTGGACAATGTTTGATTATGTGAAAATTAATTTTGTTGTTGTTATTCAATAAAAGGTGTCAGATTTTTGTGTGTTTTGTTTCTCATAAGAATTTATTTGGTGTCTTTATTTTCAGCCATTCAAAATTAGTAGTTTCGATGGTTATAACAGCTAACTGACTATGGCACGGATTAACCGGATCATCCTGTACTTTCAAATACAATAAAAAGAGAATCTACTAGAAATTCTACCGCCATTATACCTTTATAGAAATTATACCTTTTAATTCCTTAAATACTCAGTATATTCTGTATATTCTGAAAATTAATTTCATACAAAAGTTGTTTATTTTAAAAAATGACCCTTTTTGTTTTTAATTTTTTTTGTCTATCTCTTACGGTTTCAACCCCTCCCCCCCTTTCTAGGTGAGAAGTACGGTCCGATTTTGTCCATTCATGAACTAAAGTTACTTTTTAAATACTTTTTTGAGTTATCGTGTGCACGGACTTGCGGAAATGTACTAATTAGGTCATTTTATGTATACAATTATATCATGAATTTTATTCTGCGATTAATATATTCAACCGTTAAATAGTCGGGACAAAACTTAATATACCTATCCATGTATTCACATAGTTATTGCAAACGACATGATAACTTGAAATATCAACGGCATATTTTTTTATGTGTCCATTTTCTGCACTTCAGAAATATCTAATATCCTTACATATTATAAATTAGTTAAGTCCCCCAGCCGTGTCTGTCTTTCTGTATACGGTAAACTCAAAAACTACCGAATAGATTTTCATACGGTTTTCACCAATGGGCGAAGTGATTCATGAGGAAGGTTTAGGTGTATAATTCATTGAGGTTTTGTGTAAATTGGCTGAAATATGACGATAATATTGAACTGTATCTTAGCACTGTACCCGGCGCATCTTCAGGTGCGAGTTGCTAGTTTATAATAAAATTGTAGGCAGCGTAAATCTCGCGACAAGCTTCAATATCATATAAATTTTGAATAAATTTTTAAATGTAATAAATCGATGGGTTTGATTTAATTTAAATTTAAATTTTCTTCTTTTTAGAGCATTTAAAATAAAAGCTGAATTTTCTAAAGAAAATTCGCTAAAAAATATCAGATGATTTGAGATGTTTTTTTCAAGCTGTGCTGGGATCAAATTTAATTACAACATTGAAATACAATGTATGTAAAGAATAAAAATTATATTAATATCATCTATATGAGAAAATATATTAATAAAAATTTCATATTAATAGAAAAATATATATCTCAATTGAGTAATGACTAACAACGTCTTTCCATTATTATATATTTTCGTAACAACCACAAATAGCCTATATAATAGCAACAAAAACAGCCCTAAATAGTGCGTATATTATTAGATTGTATAGCACATATGATCTTCTAACTAAATATAACATATAACCCACAAAACGTATACATACAGACAGTATATATACCTACCTACCTACCTACCTAGTGTGATATTAGTGTAGTTAATACTCTATATAAGACGAGAGACGACCACCCGCTTATAACGCTAAATAATGACGTATGGGCCAGTGTGCCGCGAAATTAAAAACGTGCTATATTGAAAATAATCGTTGAACTTATATCATATACATGTATGTATGGATGTAAGTGTGTGTGTGTGTGTGTGTGTGTCTGTTCATTTATTTTTACCACCTTCTTATTGTTACAAGCGATAACGATGACGGCCGTAAACGAATAAAAAATCACAGACTAGACCACTGGTTGTGTTATGGTCTGCATTCTTCGCAGTTTTTATTTTAAAAATTATTTTTATTTTCAAACGCTTATTCTGTGTATACAGAGTGGTCTAAATTAAAAATAGTGACACACCTTGTTGGTACAGTTTGTAAGAATTGTTCTGAAGAGACAAAAAATGAAATGAAACTGGTCAAAGTGGCCGAGTGGTCAACGGCATTATGTCTAAGACGTTATCCGTCTACTTGGAACTGGGAGGTTATCGGTTCAAATCCCGACATCGGTAGTTTGTCAACCTATTTTTCCCGCATAATTCATTTTATGGGGATAGGATTTTTCTCCGAGCCTGTAATCATAAAATCTGTAACAAATTTTAAGAGTTTCTAGGTGCCCATGATGATACAGTAGCGGTGTCTAACGGTGTCTACTAAGCATCTCAAATCATCTGATATTGAAATATTTTTTAGCGAATTTTCTTTAGAAAATTCAGCTTTTATTTATATGCTCTAAAAAGAAGAAAATAAAATTTAAATTAAATCAAACCCATCAATTTATTACATTTATAAATTTATTCACAATTTATATGATATTAAAGCTTGTCGCGAGATTTAGGCTGCCTACAATACCCAGTTCCCCATGATACCCAGGTTTCTTTGATAACATATATTGGAATCACTCTGTGAATGCATACATTCGTCCGGATAAATATGTAACGTTAGCACTACTTATTTTAATTATTTATATCCTGATAGTAAGCATTATTGATCGATGGTGTATAACAATTTTTACCCAAACTTAATGAAGTAAAACACTATAGTTCATAGAATAAGTCAGTCCTTTTAGTAGACAATCAAAATCCTTTATAAAAATATTAACAAAATAATAATAGAAGAACAATAATTATTTTATAACAATAAAAGTAAATTAAATTTTGTATATGAAATCAAATATATTATTATTTTTCATAAAAACGTAGAATAAAAAAAAATTCAAGGAGGGAGAGTTAATGTTTCTTAATTAAGTTGTCATATTTATATGAAAATTATATTAATATTATATTTTATATATATGACAGTAAATATACATATGTATGTACTATGTAGAGATATATAACCTTAAACTACTCATATACAGTGAAAATCGTTTATATACTGTTTGAGGTGATGATTATTAAGAAACCAATACGTATTTTTGCAATCAAGTAAATTGTGATACATGCATAAACTTTCACAAGAAACTTATGACTTTCTTATGGCATTTTTCAAATTTGATGATTTGAAAATCAATATTTATATAAATAAATAATTTATTGACGTATTCTCAAAAATTGATACCAATTTGATCCATCGTTTATTTTCTTAGACAAATGCTTTTAAATATGATGTTTCTTATAGATCTTATACACAGACCTTTATGGCTGACCAGCTTTTTCTAATTTTGTTAATAATCCCCCAATGTAAATGCATAAAAAACCGAATGTAATTTAGCTAAACAGTTATAGAATAGAATAAATTAAAATTAATCTCGATTAATAACAGTTATACTTATTACCAATGGTTTTGCGATGTCATAAATGCGCCTAAGAAAAAATAATAAAGATAAAAATATAATCAACAAGGAAAATATGATAGTTACCGATAGATTGATTTTTATTTGAATACGAAAAGATGTTTGTACTTGAATAAAAAAGTAATATATCTAAAATTGTCCACTAAATAAAACTTTATTCAGTTAAACAAACCTTAGGGGTCAAAAATAACGAAGTCGTTTCATTACTTTATTTTATAAAATTAGTAACAATTATCAATATATACGCTTGTTATATAATTATAAATCAAAAATAATGAATTTTCATAACTGTTAGAAGAATTAAGTAAATAAAAAATTTCAAACACTGATTTGACGAGTAAGTTTCGATGGAACCTCCTTCAGTGGTCCATACAATTGCAGATAAATCTGGAGGGCAGAGCTATATAACTATTCTTCTTCTCATATAATTTCTGCAATTTCCAGAATACATCTTAATATATATATAATTCTTCTGTCCGTGTGTATGTGACTGAACTCCTCCTAAACGGCTAGACAGATTTTGATGAAATTTTGTGTGTGTTGTCCAGTGGCTTCGAGATGGGTTTTGATTCACAAATGTAGAATCATTGGTTTTGGATACAATATATTATTTTTCTATTGTAGTTTTTCACTACTTTATCATTTTATTACACTTTTGTGTCTTAATAGTAGTGTTGACCTTATTTAGTATTATTTTAATAAATTATTTAAAAAGATGTATAACTTGTTACGTGCATACATAAGTACAAACACACACTTTTTTTGAAAACTCTAAAACCAGATAAATTCCCATAACAGACTCTGAAGGAAAAGTGAAGATAACTATGTAATAGATAGATAGATAGATAGATTGTCGAGGCTACCTTGGACGGGCTGCACTTCGACCATAAGGTCCATTGTGATGCCGAAGGATGTGAGTATATGAGTGGAGTGGAAGGAATTTTGTGTATAGACTAGAAATTGGTAGGATATGCGGCTGCAGCCGACTATGAGAGGAACTATACTGATATTCATCTGGAGTTCGTGAAGGAAACTGCAGAAAACCTTCTCAAGCATAGCATTTGGTTACTTCATGATAACTTGTTGGTTACAAATACGACGATATTAAATATGTTGGTTACTTCAATATTACAAATATGTTGGTTACTTCGTTCTCGAAACTGCCGATGTCGGGATACGAATCCATAACCTCCCAGTTTCCAAGTAGGCATACTGCGTAGACATGACACCTTAGACGGCTCGGCCACTTGGACTGGTGCCAGTCAGTTTGTAGATTTTTTATGCGTAGTACATGGAAAGCGACGTCGCTATAAACGGTTTACACTGTATGTTTATATTTTATTCAGTAAAATGAAAGAACAAAGCAAAAAATGAAAAAATATTAAATATTAAATATAAATTTTAATTGTATTGTACTGTTAATAACATAATGAAAAGTTTTCCCATTTTATTTGTATTTTTTAAATAAAAACGATGGAACTTATGATTGCATTTAAATTACTTATTAATATAAATGTATACACAATTACTATGGATTACAGTGGGATATTACATTGGTTGGTAGTTTATTTATAATGTCTACGTTATTATTATTGTTGTAAATAATAATATTCTGTGTCAAGAATCCTTGTTTTTGAGATACTTATGTACCTATATATCTTTTTATAGTAGGTATAGAATGGATTCTTAATACAGATATATAGCAAGAAATCATGTTTGTTAATCTATATGACCATCGACAAAAAGTGTTAATTGAATCACAAATTTAGCAGAATCGTTGTTGAAATAGGTGCTTCAGCATTTCAGTAACGTTTATTTATTTCGTCTTTATTTCAAATCTTTTAGTAGTTTATATATATATATATATTCGCAGATGGATTGTCAAATCCGCTATTTACAAAACCGGTAGTTGTTCTACATAACAACTCCGTTATGTAAAACAACTGAACGACGTTTAGCTGTTATATATAATAGGGAATATGCATGAAAATGCATATTCCCTATGCATTTTTAATCAATCAATCACTTGAATTGAAGCATGTTTACTTGACAAATATCAAGGTAAAATTACTTTTTAAATCACTTTAAAAATAAGCGAGATATGAATGATTGAAATTCCCGTTTAGACAAAGAGGGTGATAGCCCTCTTGATATGTTATGTGACGTCATATTACACTTTCACCATTTAAAATACACGTAAAACTCCGTTTTTAGTATTTTTGCAAGAAAGAGACAGATAAAAATCTTTAAAAGCTTATAGCTTCCTTGATATTTATCGGATTTAATTTCGTTTTTAAATATTATTACAGTATTAATAGTATTTTCATATTCTAAAAATTAATGTGAAAAAAAATTTCCATGCATATTCCCTATTACTGAACTTTAACACGTAATTGCTTAAACGTTTTGCGTTTATCAATGCGGGTCAACGATTAGACGTTATGTAAAACAACGTGAAATGAAACGTCAGATTGTAGATTTTAGTTTATATCATTATTATTAATATTAATACTACTATTTATATTACCTAGCAGTCTATATTGTTTAAGTCTTAAATTCATAGCTTAGAATTATTGTAAACGGGCTAATGGAATTTCCATTACTAAAGGTAATGAGAAGGGCAAAAATTTATGAAACTGAGCATTAATGTCTAACTACCTATAAGTATGTAGCGCTAATATTACATTTTCTAAATGAATTTTATTCATAACGTATAAGAAATGTATTAAATGCATGATTACATTTCCATACATTAAAAAACCCCAATTGGATTTCCACCCTCACTTACAGTCACAAAAAAAAAAATCATAAATTAAAAATAATTATACCCATTTTCTTTTGTTCAACTTGAGTATAGTAATGGGTACCTACATTCATGTGTATGTTATTATTAATTATAACATATTTCTTATTATTATATTGTGTATATACATTTTCTTGCTGTTTGATTGGCATTACTTATTATTAAAGTTATAGTAAATATAATTTCTTTTATTTTTAATAATAATACAATTATTTAATGACTTTTAATTTATACATATTTTATAATTTATATATGCAGTACAATCGGTTGCTGAAAAATTTAACACATCTTTTTAAAGATTTTGAATTTGAAGTTCACATGTTTTTTATTTCTAGTTAAAACCAAATCTTACTTTCAAAATTTCAGCTAATTGATATTGAGCTCGTGACAATTCAATATTGTAGCATATCTATTATATAGATGGAATTTAACAATATTCATTGAAATAGAAATTTGGTGGAGCTGTTGATAAATATAGAGAAGTAGTGGAAACTGTGGGAAATTAATATTTACGAATTTATTTCTTTAGTATAATTTATTATAGGACATTTGTTTTTGAAAGAAATATGTAAACAAATTTGCAGTTTGATAAAAACATAAAGTAGGCGCTGTGAATCGTTTTCATATAAGTGAAAAATCTCAGCATTGATTGTGAAGTGAATTTTGATTATTTTCAAATGAATTAAAGGACTAAGTAAATTAAATGAGCTAAAATTGAGCCATACTTCAATTTCATGAAAATTCTATAGAAAGTTAATTAATGTTTATTAACCACCTTGTTATAAAAAAGTGAAAATAATAACTGACTGAGTTTATTGTTTAAATAGCTAGATAGACTGAGTGAAAAAAAGTTTCAAACAGAAGTTGTTTATTTTTTAAAAAAGAAATTTTTATCTCTATCTCTTACCGTTTCAAACATGGCCAGTTTTGCCATTTTTCACAAAAATTGTCTAATTTTGTCCATTCGAAATTACTATTAATCGCTAATACACACACAAAATTTCTGTTGGTTTTTCAACGGTTTTTGAGTTATGACGAATATTTGTGTTAACGGACGGACGGATGGACCTGCAGAAATTATCAGGACTAATTAGGTCATTTTATTAACACCTAAAACAAGAATCTACGATTAATATGTTCAACCGTTACAAAGTCAGAACTAAAATAAATATATCGATATATATATTTATATATATATATATATATATATAAGATATATATATATAAGATATATAATTAAGTTATTTTTGTGACTTTATTACTTTTAGCTAAAATGGTTCATATCTGGTGATAGATATAATATGCAATAGTAGATTAAATATATATTAAACGGTATTCTGATGTTATATACACAAATAAGCTGAAATTTCTCTCTTAAAAATCAGTCTGATCGTTTTCTCTTCCAGGAAAGTTCATCTTTATTGAGTGGGAATGTCTTGTTCATTTTTTTTTTTCTGTACTTTGATTTGTATTGAAAATACAATAATTTTTTTGTTGTGTTTTATTAACAACGCACAACACATATGTTATTAATTATTTATATTTTTGAGTGAAAGAAAAAAGTGTAATTAATTTCATATATATGTATATATGAATATACAAATGTTTTAATTTCCTATTGTCATTAATATATATTTTAACTTTTTCCATTTTTCATTAAGTATTGTTATTATTTTCATTAGGTCTTTCTACTATATGTAATTATATATTCATATATATATATATATATATATATATATATATATATATATATATATATATATATATATATATATATACATATGTATATATAAATAAATATATATATATATATATGTAACTATAATAATATATATATATATATATATATACATTTGAATTATATTATTGTTGTCTTCAATTGTGTAATTATGGTATTAGTGTGTGTGTAAAAGGTTTTACCTTCGATATGATTTTTTATTGTTATCAAGGGTCGCATATACCTACGTTCAAATTATAATATAAGTATAAAAAGAGAAATATTTGAATTTATACAAGTAAATATTAATAATTATTCTTATAATATCTTTAACGCCAATGTTGTGTTATTGGGGCTATTAATAAATCTTCGCCAGTCTTCCAGATTCTTAGCCGAGGCCTTCACTTTTCGCCTGCTTATTCTATCGACTTTTTCAGCATTTCTTTTCCAAATTTACCTGGGCTGTCCCTCGTCGACTTATTACTATAAACGTATTAGTATATGAATCTCAAATTTAGAAAGATATTTGTTGAAATAAGTGTTTCAAAGCTTATTTAGTCATTCTTTGCAGCCTATCACATCTTTTAGCGCTTTTCTTCCAAGTTTACCTCGGCTGTCCTCTTCTGCGCTATCAAATTTCATGAACAATTGTTGTTTTTCCGGGCTTGTCTCGAAAGTCGTTTAAAAAAAACTTCATTCTGTGAAACAGTTCGCACATTTGTTGTTAATAGAACATTCTATTTCTCATTGCCTTAATATGTTTTGACAATTCCCGTTACTGTTGCTTGAGCTGAACGTTCATTTTCGAAGATAAAAATAACTAAAAATTACCGACGAAGTAGGTAATTGTCCACAGAACATGAAACTGCTTGATGGCATGATCTTGATGCTGTCATAAAAATATTTGCTGAAATAAAAATTCGGCCTAAGACATTTTGAAGTTTCTTTTCCGTGATCATCATTTTGTTTACCAAATCAAAACAAATTTATATTTTTAAAGATTATTAAAATAATCAAAGAGAACTCTAGGTTTTTTGAAATTACATTTCAAATTTCGCCCCAATTCCTATAACATTTAATTTTATTTTATAAATACGTATTTCGACTACAATGATGTCATCATCAGATATGTGTCAATGAGTCAGAGATATGTGTCTCACAGTGATATTAAAAAAGTTTGGTCCTTTATATAATTTGACTGAGGATATGGCAGTCAACTCAAATAATCGTTCAGGTCAGATCATATCCTCAGTCAAATCATATAAAAGACGAAACTTTTTTAATATCATTGTGAGACACGCACCAAATTAGCAACAAGACTGACTCCATATCCCAGAGATAGTTACGATTAGCTAATTCATACTGATGATGACTACATTGTAGTCGAAATACGTATTTATAAAATACAAGTTAATGTTCTAGGAATTGGGGCAAAATTTGAAATGAAATTTATACTGATTTTTCCTCTGTTGTATTGTGAATGTTTGTAATAATAATTGTAATAAATTTTCTCGATAGACTGTATATTGTTCCTGTCAATGATCATATTATATTATTTGATAGGTATATACGTAAGAGGGGATGGGGGGATCCGAATAGCTTGTCTATATATTGAGTTAAAAATTAAGGAATAAAATTGACTAACATAATCCATAAATTAAAATCACTACAACATAGCTAGTTTGAAATGAATATTACAGTTCTCGTCAAAAATCTCTTCAAACAATTATATTAATAATTATTTGTGTATTAAATAATTACCATGTGTATTCCCTTTCGATGGCTTTGTTCACAAAATCCAACATAGAGTCACAGAAAACTAAAACTGATTATTATTATTGTTTTATTATTTACAAAAAGAAAAAAAAAACCGAACGTATCTCTTAAATACAAAAACATAATTGTACCGCCTAATTACGGGGTTTTTAATAATAATGTTACCTATATATACACACATTCATTCCTCCATATAGGTGTAACAGTTTATGTACATGTATGTATGCGTCTCTCTATACCCCTTACACTCACATATTGGGATACATGTTGGGATTCCTCTGTGTTTATGTGTGTTTTGTGATAATATTATTATTAGTTGTACCAAAAATTATTTAAGAACGTTCCAGCACTGTGCTATGCAATCAGTACAACAAATCGGTTTGATTTTATTATAGCACCAATACATAAACACACATATACAACACATAGTGAAAAACACTGTTCACATATACAAAATAATGTTATGTTGAAGAAAAAGAATAATTTTAATCTTTTATATTTCGAAAACTAAACGGTAATACACGGTAATTTTTTTTAAAAATTTATATAATAAATATTTAGCTTTACTCTTCTAGTTTTTTTGTAAAAATCTGTCGAGTATTTTTTCTAATACAACAGATAATTGTTGGGCGGCCATGAAGTTTCACATGCTTCTAATGAGAGAGAGTGAGAGAGAATGATAACTTTGATATTAATGATATCGCGTTCTAAACGGTCAAAAATTCTGAAACTTGGGATTTATTAGAAAAAGTTACTTTTAGCCTGTGTACAAAAAATGAGAAAAATCTGTCGAAAAGTGGTGGTATGCTGGAACATTCTTAACACAAAAATATCCTTTCTTGACTGAAATCATTATTGTTGAGAACTCTGCTGCTAACTGTTATATGTGGTGTATATTACTCTCCACCAACGAGAACTTTGCCTCAATACATATTTGATTGAGAAATGCATTTTATTGATATATCAGGTAAAGAATGGAATATAGATAATACTCGTGGTTTTGAACGGTTTTAAAAATTCTTGGGTGGTATGTATTATAAGTTTAGACTTTTCTAACGTTTAAACATATAGATCGTAATTAAGTGTTGCCCCAACTCCTAGAACAATTATTTGTATTTTATAAATACGAATTTTAACTACAAAGTAGTTTTAACCAATCTGAATTAGCTAGCCGTAACTTTCTCCGGGCCACTCGGTGTATACACTGAGTGTACGATGTCTAGTGTCGTAGTCTACACGAACCTTAACCATAAAATCACCGCTTGATGGCGCTAGAAGCGTGTAAGAGTCCAAAACGAATACACATGAATTGATATCACAAAACGTGTTTAAAAGATTTTTCTAAATTCTTGCGAATATGTGTGAATTCAAAAACTGACTTCACAGTCTTTATTGGAATAACCAATCAAATCCATCAACTTGTATGATACGCTATAGCAGACTTTATGATTGTAGATTATCTCTTACAAATAAGTCAATGAATTAATTTGAAAAAAAAATCACAACAGTTTGTGTGCAACAAGAAAATAGTGCCTCAAACAAGCATTTATATGTATGAAATAACACATTTAGTTAGACACAAAAACAGCCACATGTTATTTTTACCTGCTATAGTATATATATATATGTATATAGTAGTTAATTTAGCCCGTAATTAAACTTAATCCTCGAAAAATAAAAATAAAAAAAATTAGTAATTATGGCCAATTTTAATGGCGTCCTTTTGACCACAATGTCTGGCCCGAATATTTTATAGAAACCATTTGGTTAATATTATTATTATCTTTATATGATGATGATGAAAGTGTTTAAAATTTGATTATTTTAATTTTTATTTATAAATTTTTTTTTTTTTTTGTATTCAAATCAATCAATATTTTATTGATTTATTATTGTTAATCAATATCAAATATAATTTTGACGTCATGAATTATGATTACATATTTTTGTGTGTGTGTTGTAGTCGATTGATTTGGTTGATTGAAACCACAGAACCAGAGTTGGATTTTTGTGTTTGTAGGTACTGGATATTTATTTGATATAATTATATAGTACATTTCTATTCGTGTAAAATTATTATATTATTATTTATTGAGAAAAATTAGTGTGAAAAAAACTATTTATACATAAATTCTGATTATTATTAAGATTTATTGTGTAATTTTTTAAATAATTTAATTTAAATTTTTTTTCTTTTTTTTTTTTTTTTAAATAAATAATTAGGACAAGTGTCTGCGTATACCAAATATATATTATAATATTTGTTTGACCTTGTTTTATTAATTTTACAGTTTAATAATTTTGTTAATTAGAATTTGCTAAATTTCATAATTTATTAATAATATCAATCATATTGAATTATATATATGATTTCAGAATATTTCGAAAATAAATGTTGATTAACGATTGTAGTTTTCATATCAATACGATGATTGTGCTTTATAGATAAATATTCAAATCGGACAAAACCGTCGTATGGTCTTCAATAATTGCGGTAAAGTAACTTTTTTTAGTCGAAATGATATATCTGATTTGAAATATTCAATTTAGGGCAAAGCTTTATAATATTGATTATTATAAGAAGAACTACAGCATATCACAAACTGAGGCAATTTGTCTGGGATCTACGAGATCCAATTTCTATCTAGCTAAATTACGCCTAGTAAATAACATAACTTTAAACCTTACTCCCTCCTGCAGGTTTAGTGTCGCATATATTTACGAGAGTAAATTTATGCGAATAAATGCGAATGCGAATAAATATACAACATCCACAAGTCCACTAAATGATGACAAAAAATCGCTTTATATGTTTTCTAGGCATTTAAATTGCTACGTTCGTTAATTCGTTTATTAATTCACCTGTTACTGAAAAATTCAAAATCTTTAATTTTGTTTCTATTTTAATTCTCAAACTGGATAATCAAGCAAGTGGACATCATTTAAAATATACCAGCAATATTATTAATATAAAAACATAAACAAATTACGTATACAAATGGAAGTCATATGTGATGTTTTAAAATCATTTAACAATTTTGTTATTGCTCCAATAAAGGTAATCATTTGATCGATCATCAAAAACAGTATGATTAGAATGCATGAATTTATAAAATAAAAGAACTCTAAGAAAACGGTTTCAGGCAATTCATAAATAACTAATTTATTTAATTAAATCATCTTTTTTATGAGTGAGATATAATTATTATTTTTAATAAAAATTTGAATATTTTATACCAAGTGAGTGACCAACTGCATTTAATATCTTTGTGGTCAGCTATAAGCTCAAAGAGAGGCCTACCACATCCAACAACAAAAATCGATAATCATATTAATATACTACAAAAAATTTTCTAAATAATATTCGGGGCGTTTTAAAATTATACAAAATTTTTATTTAAATATTTTTTTTATATTAATAATAGATCACATTTGTTTTTTCGTTAAGTACAGTTTAAGTAAATCTATTATTATTATTTTAAATTTTGTAACACGGTACAGTCGAAATGGTTAATTTAAAGTAGATAAATCTATTTTAATTTGTCTACACATTATCAATGATATCGTTTCTGCGGGTTCGTAAACTTTGTATATTAAATGTATATATTGATAAATGTATATATTTTATATTAAATGTATATAAAATAGTATACGCTAGCCTCTTCATACTATGTCTTCCGTAACCTTAATAGAAATTGACATTAGTTTTGTATTGTGACTTTTAAATAAACACAAATAATAGTATGTTATTCATAGAGCAGTTTAAAACCGTTTGTTTGAGTTAACTAAAGGCAAGACAATATTATATATTATAGAACGAAAGATGTATAATCGTTATTATTTTGGTAAATAACTACACCTCCAACTCCTACATTAGAACATTTCAATCTGACTACAGTTGAAATTAGGTACAGGAATGTCTCCATCATTATTCCTCCATGTTTCTGATAAAAAAAGAATATTAGATTTATGACATTATCAATAATATAATTTTTTTGGGCTCGTAAACATATTATTAGTGTAAATATATTAAATGTATATATTGCTAAACCTGGTCTGGGTTTGATAAATTCACTAACTTTGATTCTAACGTAAATAATGGATTCAATGTCATACACTCGAAAACTAATTTTAATAGAAAAAGTGACGCTGGTTCTACCATGATATAATGTAGAATCATTAGTTTAAGATACAATATATAATCCTTCAATTGTAGTTTTTCACTACTTTATCATTTTATTATACTTTAGTGTCTTCAAAGTAGTCTTGACCTTATTTAATATTATTTTAATTAATTATTTAAAAAGAAGTATAACATCTTACTTGCGTACATAACTATACGCATGTAAAGTTCGTGTAAGCGTCTGATAAATTTTCAAAATATTTAATGCGAAACTAATATAGTAGTGTATAGTAGTGTATACATTTATATAAAAACTATATAGAATTAAAAAAATATGCATAATCTTAAACTTATAATCTTTCTAATCATAATGGATAAAACCTATGTGCCTGGTTGTATTTATTTATGTATAGAATAAACTTAAACTCATGATTTTATAAATAGTTAGTTCGTTAATTTCCCTAAAGCTAAAAACTAGTATCACCTCATAAAACATTCATTCTCATATGAAGTTTGAAATGTGCATCCTTAGCTACTAAAAATCTTTTTAACAGTAAAAGTAAATAGTTGGGTTAAGGATGTTCGAGCGCTGATAGTCCATTTATAAAATTCTTCAAAATCTAATAAAGTACATTCATAAAAGTCCACAATAACGTTTATTATTTTTATCGTAAGTTAAAATTAAAATTTAATCTAGGCCCGTCATACCGGGCCTAACAAAAAAGATATTTAAGAAAAAAAACCTCAGATTTCAGGTACTGAAGCTACTACCGACAGAAATAAAATTTACCCAAAATCTCAGTTGTTTTCTTAAATATCTATGTTTTTAGGCCCGTCATATCGGAATTTTATTGGATCAATCTCTTTATTAATATTTCTATTTTCTATTGCGTAGTTTTTTTTTTTGGTTATTCGTCTTATTTTATTCAAAGTGAAAATTATCAAAATATATCAAAATATGTGTAAAAATATGGGTTTCTCCATAAGAGCAATGCAATAAACTCGAACTTTAACATTAAATAATTAATTCAAGACCCCCGTTACCCCCCCCCCCCCTGAAACTTTTATAATTGATTAATATGCACTTCAACAACATGTAAACCAAAAATCAAGCCTTAATATTTTTAAAACTTCAGTGCTCGTAAATCCTTAAATGAAAACAGTTTTCCGCAATAAATTAACACACAAAATTATCAATTGTATTAATTGTACCTAGCATATTTTAATAAACAACAAATTTAATTTAAAATTTTGCACTCTCAGTATGAGTTAAATAGGCGAATGTTTGTTACAAATATAATTATTATTTACATAATTATTTATTATATTCAATAAAATATATATATATATTTTTTTTTTGAAAGTGTAAATAAATAATATATCTAACAAAAATTAAATTAAATTTTAATATTATGTAACAAAATGATATAAATAATTTGTTATGTTTGTCATTTTTATTTTACTTTTTTAATGTCCATGACAGTCCAATCTAAAAAAACATTCTCATATATACAAAATGAGAAAATGTCTGTAACATCTGTAGTGATGTGTTCCATAATTTTCGTAGAAACTGTACTTGATACTGAGGCATTGCATGTTATTAATATTTATCTTTTCAACAAATAGGGCAAAAACCCCATTTTCTTGGATACAAATAATTCGTCGTAAATTTACGTATCAGCAAGTTGTTTTTGAAGTAAATCTACCGAAAAGTTTTTAATTCATGATGTAAAATGTGTCACTTCCATTCAACTGGTACGTTTAACTCATGTAAAAAATTCCAACTTTGGCAGTGAAAATCTCTTTTATTAGATGGGCACAAATTTTCAAATTAAGCAATTCTCAAGGGGACGGTTATTCTTAAGATCTTCTCGGTTTACGGACATTACTACCCTAAATACAAGGTGGTTTCTATTTAAAAAACATATGGTTTCGAATTTCTAAAATTATGACATATGAGCAGAGTGGCGCAGTGGAAGCGTGCTGGGCCCATAACCCAGAGGTCCGTGGATCGAAACCATGCTCTGCTAAAGTTTATAAATTTTTTTAAAATTTACTTTTAGCATAACAATGCATTATAATTATGTAAGTATGCAGATGTAGCTTGTTTACAAGATAATTTGTTCCCTTCAATAGGATTTTAGAGGATAACTCGTAAACAGTGTAAATTGTGATTTTCGTGTTTTTTGGGTCCAATTTACTGTATACACAAATTTTCATCCAAATCAAAGCCAAACATTTTTTTGTGAATTTTTCACATTTGTCTAAGAGGTGTACACTCCCGTTCAATAAAATTAAACAGACCTGAACTGTTAATTTCCTTACATTTTATAAAACTTCTCACTTTTGTAACTATCTGTATAATGATTGATTTATAAACAAAGATAAGTAGTATATATTTTAAGTGTGAAAAAAGAAATTGAAGTATAGTAACCAACATTTACTACAAGAATAATCAAAATTGTGAGCGACTGATTCGATTCAGATCTGTTCAATTTTATTGAACGGGAGTATACCTTGAAAAAAGTAAAAAACAAATTTTTTGTTATTGATTTGAATGTAAATTCAATTATAAGGTAAATTGGACCTTAAGAAGAAAAATCGCATTTATTTGAGGATTTGACTGATAGTTTCCGAAATGTGGCCTATTTACAAGATAATTTATCCTCTTTCAAAAATATACGATTTTCGTTGTTTTTTGGATTCAATTGTATACAAAATTTCATTGAAATCGAAATCAACATTTTTTTTAAATTTTTCAAACATTTTTAAGGAGTGTTGAAAAATCGCGAAAAATAATTTTTATTTTTAATAAATTGGAGCCCAAAAACACGAAAATAGTATTCCTTAGACGACGAATTGGTGAGCAGCTTACACGATATCGTCTGAAATCGGGCCAAGAAATATAATACCAATCATTTTCTTATTTTTGTTAAGAAACTATGCTTACATAGATTTCACTACTTTTGAATTTGAAGTCCACATGTGACCTGTATACCTGTTCAGAATAATCCTAAGCCCTTGACGCTACAAGTTGTCAGGGAATCCTTCATAAAAATGAAATAGACTTTAAATTAATAAACTAAATTATAAATTCCTTCACATAGCCTATAAATATTTAAACACATTCTTCAAGTACAATTTCATAAAGCATAAATAGAGTATTTATTATCTCACTCTAGAACATTTAAATTATATACAATTGTTATGTAAAAAGTACAATATAATTTTCTTTTTCTATTGTTATTTAGTACACTCATAAAGAGTAATGGATAAAAATATTATCGCATAGCATAGAGCAAACCAAAGAAGAGTACCAACTCTTCTTAAACTGTGTTGTGTACAGTACATTCACAAATATCAACATTTATAAATAATAAAACGCCGCGTTGCCTCTAAAGGATGTTCCAGCATGAAACCACTTTTCGACTTTGCTAATTTTTTGATTTGAACCCACAAAGAGATATAGAGATGACTTCAGATGAACGGACCCATCTAGATAGACTTATCAAACCACCCAAGTAGCCGGGCTTGTAAAAGCGTTGCGTGTACTTGGAACTGGGAGGTTATGGGTTCGAATCCCGACATCGGCAGTTTGTCAATTATTAAAAAAAAAGGGGATGGTAAATTGACTAAACTGTCAGCGAATGGACAAGAACGAAGTAACCGGCTATGCTTGTGAAGGTTTTTTGTAGTTTCCTTCACGAACTCCAGATGAGTATCGGCATAGTTCCCTTCAAAGTCACCTGAAGCCGCACATCCTACCAATTCCTAGACTGGTGACAAATAGACTGGTATATCCAGGTGAACTGGTTCATTTAGATTGATCCACATAGATCCTTAAAGGTTCATTCAGATGGTCCAGAAAAGTGCTTAAGACTTTATTATATAATTTGGATATATATTAAAATATGGAACATAAATGAACTGGATTTTTTCATATCTCACTTTCTACTTTTAAATTTTAGTCAAATGATTATTTTTCAAAGCTCTATTGATACACACACATACAAAAACAATGGCATTTTTGAAGAGGACTTCAAAACATATCGCAACAAACACCAACAACATCGATTATCGAGATAGTTTGTCTATGGTATCAGAAAAATGTATCCTTGGAAAAGAATCTGTACGTATTTGAAAACATACTATAGTAATTCATAAAATATTCTCCGTATACATGTATATATATGTATGCATAGCATAATTTCCTGCAATTATGGACTATGGTTATGTTTCTCTGATGTATTCAGTGGTCCGGAACTGGTGGCTTGTGAACTGTAACAAACAATATTGTATCTACACTGTATGGTAAGACTGTGTGATGGATTTATAAATAATAATAGTTTATGTATTTATGTTTATATATATATGTCGTCCTATGGTGGTTCAATATTTATTACTCGAAACAATGTTTTATATATAGATAGGTATACTTAAGTAATCATTTACTTTAAAAAAAACATAATTATTAGTATAATTATATCATAATATACTTTAATTTGATTATGTAATTGTTGTGTCTGTTTTACAACAACAAAAACTTTACGACTAATAAAATTATCTATAAATTTATTTTAATTATTAAGTAATTTAATTGTAATAATAAATTTATTTTTATTAGTAGAGTCTTTACGTAAATTAATATTTGTAAAAATAGTTTAGGAGTCCATAACGAAGAATCTATATCTGTATTGTTTTAGGTTTAATACACTAAAACCATTAAACAATTTGAGCAAAAGAATGGTAGTTGAAGAAAGCAACCCGATATGTTTGGAAAAACCAAACAAGGCCTTTTAGTATTTAGTTATTAAAAATTTTGGTTTTTGTTCCGACTGACCGTTTAAAACATCCAAGTCAGTGAGTAACTGGAAATACTATCGAAAGGCTGCAGAAATAAATATCGGTTAGGGCGGCTTAGAGTTAGGGCGAAACACAAAATGTGTAACATCTCTTCTAATTTTAGTTGAATAGAAAAATTCATAATTAGTAAAGTTGTAGAAAATACATAGTACTACAATTTATATACTGATTATATATTTTGCAACTCTAACATTAACAGAAATATTTAATATAAAAAGTATTGTCATGGATACTTAATTGCTTAATGTTCTTTCTCATGAGAAAATTCACTTAATCGACGTAGTTCTTACGTGACGAATGTTTTTTGACGGGAAAACGTCTTCGCTCATTTCCCAGATGGTTATTGTATAAGATTTCAAACGGTAATAACTTCGATATTAATAATTCATTTACAATTGACCCAACAACAGATAGATAATTTGTTTATGAATCTGTCGCACTGTATTTGTTTTGTCTGTGATGGCATCGTACCAGTGGTGTAGCCACATGCGCGTGAATAGTTATGAGTTAACTGTGTATAAAGTTGTAAATTGGTGTAGCTTGGAAACGCTTTTAGTTAGGGCATTGATTCTAGAATCGTTATGAAGAGCTTGCTGGCCACTACCATTAGGCTAGAAGACGTAAAAATCGAAATTAAATTGAAAATTACAAAAATTTTTAAGATTTTGTCTCATATGGCTCCTAAATATAGACTCGGAACTATAGAAAACGCATATCAGAGGAAAGCTCGCATCAAAATGAATCTAACGATCCTAAAAAGTCTAATGTCGAATAAATGCGGGAGTTACTGCAGCATCGAAAATAAAATGAAAAAGGTGCTAAGTGATTACGTAACAGGCTTAAAAACACCAGCCAACGACAATTCAAACATCTGTTGGCATGTGCAGGACGGTCTCACGAAAAACCTACGGCACGGACCTAAACTGCACCATTCTTCTTTTAAGTTGCGTTCAAGTTTGGGAATACAACGTTTTATATATCTTGTTTTTAGTAAATTTACCTTGGAAGCATTCCTATGATTACAATAACATTCGATTAAATACGGAACCCAACCTCAGTGAGCTAAGGTGACTAAAAAACAAAAAAAATAAACCAAAAATTGATATTTCATAAACTACGCCAACAATTTATTTATTACTGACTAATTAATATTCAAAAAATTAACTCATTCACTCAAGTCAATAACCTAAAGAGTGTAAAGTAATATAACAAAAAAAAAAAGTTGTGTTAATTTTTCTGCTATTATGTTAAGCACGACATAAAGTATTAAAAACTTGAATATTACTTTCTTGCAATATTATATGGATATGTATGAATATGGATGGACTATATGAGAGATGTTGTGTGGAGTACCAGTGTATGTGTGGACTTAATACTTGTATGCGTTGTTGTTGGTACCGCTGTGTTAAAAATGCCGGCGGTCTTCAAACCATCGTCTCACGAACACAACATGCCCAATTATATTACTCACTCACTCATATATACAACACAATCGTGGGTGTATAATCGGTCTGTTTAAATTAGGCATAGAATTTATATATAAAACATTCAACAAAGTGATTGGAAAATATTGAAGGTGGAATTACAGATGTTATGTGAATTTTCATATAGATTCAGTAACTATTTACACAAAACTTTATTATTGAAGACATACTTCTTTGGGTACGTTGTGAGATAACCAGATCAGCAGAGTGTATTTTTAGCATGTTATAAATCGGTGATATAACATTCGACTGATGTAACATTGCTCGCTCGATTACTAACACTAATTTCTATCCTGCTCGAACACAAGATTTATTTATGTATACATTATATGCTTAAGTGAAACAGACACAAGTCTGTCTCTCACATAATCAGTGTGACTACACTCTGCTTTTAGTGGCGAATAATTTTTTTTGGGTGTGATATAGATTATACAACGAAATTAAATTTGATTATACAGTTGAAATCAGGTACAGGAATAATTAATAACGAACAAACGAACAATTAATTAAAAATAATTAATCAAAAAGTAAAAAATAACAAAAAAAATATATGTGGGGCTAAATGAAATGTGCTCTAAAATTATCATTTAACATAAATATGACTTTATTAATGAAATATACATGTTCACCTCATATACTGAACCGTATATTTGTTGTCCATCCGTACTCTGGTTCCCGGATTTTATAATTTATGCGCACATTGTTTTGAGTGCTTTGATATTTACCATGTCTTTGAGCCAATCACGAATGGTCTTCGTTTTGTTTCAATTTATCGATTTCTATTGGATGTTGTTGAAGAATTGGTAGATCGTGGAAGAAAGTGGAAGCGTGTGCTAATATGCGGCAGGTTCAATTCACCCTTTATATTGATAAACCTGGCTGGTCTTGCTAAATTTCACTAACTACAATGTAAATCATGAATTTAATGTCAGTTTTCCAAACTCTAATTTTAACGGAAGCAGTGACGCTGGTTCTGGTCTAACATAATAAAATGTAGAATCTTTGATTTTAGATATAATATATAATTTTTAGATTGTAGTTTTTCACTACTGTATTATTTTATTAAACTTTTGTGTCTTAATAGTAGAGTTGACCTTATTAAATATTATTTTCATAAATTATTTTTTTTTAAAAGTATTACTTCTTACGTGATTCTTAAGTATAGTCACACTTTATTATTGTTTATTAAAACCAGAAAATAAAACGTTTTAATCGAGTATATGCAACATTGGGATATTTTGTATATTTTGTAAAATAATTGAAGTCTATAAAAAAAATTAATGGACGTTGCTTGAAAATATAGCTAATATTACTCTAATATAATTAATAATAATAAAGAAAAAAATATACTTACATTAACTTATGAATCTAATATCAATCGATAATTGAACCATTAATTTCTAATTAAGATTCCTAATGAAAATGAAAAGCTTTTCAAGTAAATTTTCTGAAACAGAAAATAAATTATCAAAAATTTTGATAATTATTTGTTAATTTAACGGCGAATTCATATCCGATTATGCCAAACATTCGTAAAAGTCGGTGTAATTCCTCCTTGAATATTTAATACATTTTCTTTACATAGGTATAATAACATATTATAAAACTTGTGTGTATTATAAAACTATCTTTTTCTATTCTACATAAATAAAGTGAAATCATTGTGAATATATTATTTTCTTGCTCCACCCGCCGAATGTACGCGCTTTCTGGCCGCATTTTACGCCAGAATGAACGATTTTCATGGCCTTCTCGAGCTGCAGTGCGCTTTTACAGGCTCGAGACTTTCTGGCCGCTACCATAGCAATTGTTTTTATAACATAGCAATTATTCATTTGTTTACAATAACACACGTAAAATGCGGCCAGAAAGCGCGTACATTCGGCGGGTGGAGCAAGAAAAATAGTATACGACCCACGGCCAAAAAGTTGGATGCCCTGACGTATGTGATATGATTGCCTCGGCT
Source organism: Nineta flava (assembly GCA_963920215.1). Taxonomy (NCBI): domain Eukaryota; kingdom Metazoa; phylum Arthropoda; class Insecta; order Neuroptera; family Chrysopidae; genus Nineta; species Nineta flava. The sequence goes on from OY986042.1 coordinate 103,484,251, forward strand.
TCGTCTCGGCCATCACATCACATACGCCAGGAAATCCAACTTTCTGGCCTAGGGACGTAATATACTATAACATAACTTGATTGAAAAACTTATAAGTTTTACTCAAACAATAAAATAAAAAATTGACGTTGTTATCATCTCTTTGATACAGGAAATTTTAATCCTCATGGCACTTTATCTGTCTTAATGTAAAGAGAGGCATTTAAAAATTATTGAATACAAATTTACAGTCAATTGTATATTTAAGTCGCAATCATGAAAATTTGTCAATAAAATAAATGGATTAAAATGATACTTGCAAGGATTCTATTCAACATTATCTGATTGAACTACATACGAGCCTGGCTAGAAAACAAAATACTGGACATTTTGAAAATATTAATTGAAAGTTGGGATGTAAATGAGCACAAAGCGTGGCAATTGAAATTAAAAATTGATAAGCCCATTCGCAAACATTTGAAACAAAAGTTTAATTATATTAATGTTTACTAAATATATGAATAATAATGTTGATATTTGACAACAGAAATAATCCGGTCAATGATATGAAAAAGTTGGCTGTTACGTCAGAATCGTCTTTGGTGTAGCGGTAAGTACGCTGGACTCGATATCCAGAGGGCCGAGGTTCGATTCATGGTGGACGAGTTAATTTGTTCTCATCAATATTTATTTTACTAACTATTCTAAAATGTCAAATTTGTATACAGTTGCATTTTAATATTTTTGGCAACAAAACTAAATATCAAAATTATCGAATACAAAATATAACTGAAACTGCTACAAAATAATAAAATATTTATTAAAAAAACATAAACGTTCATGACGCTACTATCTTACAAAGTTTCACATATAGATTGTGAACTAGAAAAACAAAAGATGTCTACTTTACGCATGAAGGATTTTCAATTTTTTGGAGCTGTTATTCACCTGTGCAGAGCCTACTTGGAAACTAGGAGGTTATGGTTCGAATCCTGACATTGGCAGTTTGTCCATTATTAAGAAAAAAAAGGGGGCGGTTAATTGACTAAACTGTCTGCGTATAGACAAGAACGATGTAACCGGCTATGGTTGAGAATGTTTTATGCAGTTTCCTGCACGAACTTCAGATGAATATCGGCATAGTTCCTATCATAGTCGGCTACGGACACATATCCTTCCAATTCCTAGTCTATACACAAAAATTCGTTCCACTCCACTCTATAATCTATCTATCGATCTGAACCTTGATTATAAAATGTTTATATTGAACTACTAATATAAGTTTACATATCACCATTATTATAATATGATAACAATAAGTATCTCTCTCTCTCTCCTTCTCTGTTAGACAACACAATATAAATAATAATATTTTTCAGTATAAAGAATTAGCATATACACTTTTATAATAAGATGATATTATATTATATATTATAATATATATATGTATAATAGTGTGGATAATACCCTTCATATACAGACATACATATAATAACAACAACACATTCAACGATTGAACTGTGATGATGTTAGTTTTAAGCAAAGCATCTTCATATTGTACCTACATTGTAGGTAGAGGACTACAATATTATAATCAACTATAATATATTGGAACAATTCAGTATTTATGTTCATCAAATATATTCTATTGTCAATAATGAATTTGGACAACTGTATTAAATGACCATATTATTTAATAATTATTTTGATAAATCAAAATATACATATAATACCGAGTGGCTTCAATTATTGTTTCACCTATTTGATATAATAAATGAAACCACAACGAAAATAGTTTTATTTTAAAAGGAATAGTAGTAACTTTGTTAAAACTTATGTTAATTTTTAACTCAATAAATAAATTATGAAGCTTATATCTGTTTGTTTATGGCATTGTTGATGTCAAGCGCGTGGACCGAATTGAATGCGGTTTTTTATTGGATAACTGGATTCCTTGCGGTGGTTCTTTAGCTATTCTTGATAAAAATTTGGTCTGTCGTTTGAACATTATCAGCTCTTTTCCAAGATGATGAATAGGCATATTAAGAACATTGTAATTTTACATAAAAAATTGGTGGAAGAAACGGGAAGTTCTTTTTTTCTTGTGTTAAGGATCTACATTTTTGGTTTGTTTCAAATTCCCTCCAATACCTGGATCATTTTTTGTACTATAAATACGTATTTCGACTACAAAGTAGTCATCGTCAGTATAAATTAACAAGTCGTAATTTACTCCTTGACAATTAGAAATAAATAGAAAATCGAAATCAATAAACAAAAAATAATTAAACAAAATAAATTAAAATATATTAAATTTTCATGAAATTACTCTTATTAAAATTACTTTCATTCAATTTACTCTTGTTAACATCACACTTATTAAAATTACTCTTATATTGTCTCAGGATATGTTATTTGGTGACAGTTTCACCTTCAATAAAATTTATTATATTTTAATTTATTTTGTTCAATTTTGTATTTATTTATATTTTTGTCAATTGATTTCGATTTTCTATTTATTTCTAATTGTCAAAGAGTAAATTATGGCTAGCTAATTTATACTGATGATGACTATTTTGTAGTCGAAGTACGTATTTATAATACAAAAACTAATTACATTTCATACTGATTCATACAGATGATGACTACATTGTAGCCGAAATAAGTATTTATAAAACACAAATAAATGTTCGAGGAATTGGGGCAAAATTTGATATGTAATTTCAAAAAACCTAGAGTTCTCTTTGATTATTTTAATAATCTTTAAAAAACAGATCTAGGTATTGGGGCGAATTTAAATTTTATTATCAGAAAGAAAAACAAAATGATATGAATTGATCCGTTGATAATGTTCCACACGGTATGATTCTTAACGTATATAAAATTATTTCGTATAATTTCAAGTGACGCGCGAGTTTAGTATCACAATTAACCCTTTAGGTTCACGTTCCAGTGTAAATTGTAACCTATTATCAACATTGTTTTCAATATATCATCATATATTTCTTTTGTTTTGTTTCTTAATTTTTTTTAAATGTTCATTACCAGTTTATGTGTACATCTATCTATCTGGCTGTCCTTCTTTTGTGTGTCTCTCTCTCTCTTGTTTGGATCAATTATTTTATTTAATTTTTGGTTTTGAATTTTAAATTAGAGATTAGAATGCAGAACGATTAGATTTTTTTTTTATATTTCTCTGAGTGTGTTGTGTATTGTATTGTTTTATAAATTAGTTAAGGTTATTATAAATTTTGTGTTTTTATAATTTACAAGAGGAAAGATGAGGACTGTTATTTTTTATTTTATTTTATTTGATATTTTCTTGGATAAAGAATGATAAATTAAGATTACTGTGATTTGAAAACGAAAATAATTATATTTAATTTCTCATCTTTCTTTTTTTTTTGGTGGAATTAAATGTCTGTGGTGTATGATGATTGAGCTTAGGTCAAGTTGAATAGTTATTCAGTTAATTGTAGTAATTATATCGGTTTGAACACTTTTACATGCACGAATTTTCTTTTAATTCGACTATATTGTGTTATATTTCATTGGACGATTTGGCCCGCACTACCTAAGGAAATGAACTTGTAGATCATCGAACCTATTAGACATGGTGGAAACCTTGCATTCATTAATGAAATTTTCCTATTTGATTTTTTTTGGGTATTCACGTTTGAGACATGTCCGTGAATAAAAATTAAGATCTTAACGTAAGAAAATCTGGAATATTTTGACCAGATTAAACTTTATTTAGGTAAATTGGGTTATTTTAGACAAAAAAGCAAATTATGAAATTATGCTTGATTTCGAAAATAATTTAGTTTTTCGTCATGAATTCCTGGTTGTTCATTCATACTGGATATAGAATTTCCAAAATTTGAATATCGACTTTAATAATCGAACATTATTCAAGCCCAGGGGTCGGCAAACCACGTCTCGCGGTTCATATTGTTCATATTGTTCAATGTTCATATTGTTTATTGTTGTTTTTTTGTCCTATTAAAATTTGATATACAGCGAAAAACCTGAAACCGAAAACTGCGGCTCTATGAGCTTCCGAAAAATCGATATTTTTTCGGCATCAGGGTCTTTGTCTATAAAGTTTGCCGACCCCTGTTCAAGCCTATTTATTCATCCATTGAAGTGATCTAATTTCAAAATGAATGTTCTAATTTAACCAATTCAGAGAAATTTACTCTTAACGCTTAACATAATACACGATATCAGATTGTGACCAAAGTCGTATCCGATATTAAAAAACATTTTCAGGAACTCGTGGGTATATGTAAAACTTTGAATTCTGAATAATCATCACTTCTATTCGAGAAAACAAAACCTGATGGTTCTTTCCGAGTATTTGGTGATTTTTTTTGACTGACGATATCTGAGAGATATTTAATTTCACATTTATACTGATGATTTCAATTTGAAATTACATGATAAACAGATCTTTTCAAAGGTTGTATTGAAAATAGTATCAGATCCAGTACAAAAGTTGATCGAATTTCTAATGAACAACTTTTATTCGAAGGATTTTTTCGAAAATCAAATCAAAAAGGCACAAATCAATAATAAAATTTAAAAAAAATGGCATGAACTTGTATGTTCCATAGCACCACAAGTTCATTGAACATTTGTACCGATTTTTATGGCTTAAACCAAAAATGCAAAATTTGTCACTTAGCCTCCGTACTATAATAATGATTGATAGAGTACTCTAATTTTAGTAAACATAAAAACATTTCAATGATTTTTAATTAAATTTATTGAGAAATTTAAATGAAATTAAACAAAAACAACAAAAAAGAAATGTAAAGAAATAGCATTTAAATTGCACTACATAATTTGATATTATTATGTCAAAAGGTCATTTGGGTTATAATGGTTTGTTGTATGTACGGAGAGCTGTATGCAGTATTATGGTATGGTATGGTATGGGTTGTATGCATAGAAATTGAATGAAATTATATTAAAATAAAATAGCCTGAAAACTTTTTAATAAATTGTATTAATAATATTTTTGTTTGTAGTACAGAGCACTTAGAATGAAGAAATTTAAATAATCTAAGCAAAATTTTTACGTCAATCGATTACATTTTTATTTTCTCGATAAATTGATAATATGATAGTTTTATTGATGATCTCTCCAACCATTTCGTAGATCAATTTTGTAGGAAATAAAAATCCTCACATTTTTAGTTTGAACAAGTGTTCATGGCGTTAATAGTTTAGGCAGAAATAGCGAGAAAATGAAGAGAATCAGTACGCTTTTGGAAATGGATCAATATTGACTTTTAACCGACTTCTCCAGAGTAAGGGTTTTTTTTCGAGTTTATGTATTCAAGTGTATGTATATATGTCTATTACTTAGACACGGGTTGTAGCTTAAACGGCTTGATGGATTTTAACATATGAAGTATGTACGTCAGACTCATCTTCAATGTTGGAGAGACATACGGATTAAAACTTAAATATAGGTACTGCAAATTAAAAAAGAGAGCAGGAAGATTTTGTGTATATTTGTCCGATTTATTTGGAGAAAACTATTGAATAAATAATGATGACAGAAAATTCTAAGTAAATTTTCTTTATGACTCCAGAAAAACTACAAAAAAATAACAAATTAAAAAGAAAAAATTCGTAACGCAGGAGCTGCTGCAACTTAGCGGATTCCGTTAGAATACATTAATAACTCTCTAGCGGTCGAATTTTATTAATAAATGACATTCGTCGAGTGGAATGGGGGGAGAGGGAGGTATAAAGAAAGAAAAAAACACAAAATATTAAATATCTCTCTTCATATTAGAACAATCGAAAAATACGTAAGGAATAAAGTTAAAGAAAATCAAATTTGCTACAATTCATCACCTTATCATCTTTGCTCAAAGTCTAATGTGTACAGAGATATTAAGGAATTTAATTTTCAATATTAAACCATCAATATTTCTGTAAATATTAGTGTAACAGAAAAAATGATAAGAAACAAAATTACAGTAAAAATTAATACCTACAACTTTACTTATTATAAATTTTTCGATTTTTCAAATATTAAGGGAGATATGTCAAATTTTGTGTTTCCCCCTTCCTTTAAACCCCCCCTTCCCCTTGTCCGATTTTACCCATTATCGAACTTAACCTTTTGAATACCAAAAGCGCCTCAAATACCAAATCTCATTCCGATAAAATGAAAACTGTGATCGCTAGACTGATTACAGACACATATATATATATATATATATATATATATATATATATATATATATATATATATATATATATATATATATATGCCCATAGATATATATATATATATATATATAAATTTTACAGATGGGGATTTTTGACATCTACTGGGTAGAATCGATGGACATTTGAAGAAATTTTTGCGAAATTTTGACTTCGGTACGGGACCAATAGCTCTATTTCCTTTCAGGAAATTCGCTAAAAAGTTCAAACAAAAAATGTGAGGATTTTAATTTTCTACAAAATAGCTCTGAACAATTTTTTCCATAAGCTTAACGGTTGAGGAGATATCAAGGTAATCGAAATATTTACCCACTCATTAAAAATACGGTGGGGGATGGTTGTCTCAAAGTGGTTTTCGCAGTAGAGGATTAATCGCTTTTACGCTCCCACATTAAGCTAAAATTATTTTAAAGCAAAACACTAACTACCCTTCACTAAGGTAGTTTGTTCGTTCGTTCGATTTTAGTGATTCGTGGTTCGTCAGCTCTGATATAACAACATCATTTCATTTTATTCTAATTAGCGAATTTCCTGAAAGGAAATAGAGCTATTGGTCCCGTACCGAAGTCAAAATTTCGCAAAAATTTCTTCAAATGTCCATCGATCCTACCTAGTAGATGTCAAAAATCACCATCTGAAAAATTTATATATATATATCTATGGACATATATATATATATATATACATATATATATATATATATATATATATATATATATATGTCTGTCATCACTCTAGCGGTCACAGTTTTCATTTTATCGGGATGAGATTTGGTATTTGAGGCGCTTTTGATATTCAAAAGGTCAAGTTCGTTAATGGGTAAAATCGGACCAGGGGAAAGGGGGGTTTAGAGGGAGGGGGAAACATAAAATTTGAGATATCTCCCTTAAAATTTGAAAAATCGAAAAATTTATAAGAAGTAAAGTTGTAGGTACTAAGTTTTACTGTAATTTTGTTTCTTATCATTTTTTCTGTAACAATAATATTTACAGAAATATTGACGGTTTAATATTGAAAATTAAATTCCTTAATATCTCTGTACACATTAGAGTTTGAGCAAAAATGATAAGGTGATGAATTGTAGCAAATTTGATTTTATACAACTTTATGCCTTACGCATTTTTCGATTGTTCTAATATTAAGAGAGATATTTTATATTTTGTGTTTTCTTCTTTTTTTATACCTCCCCCCATTCGCCTCGACGTATGTCATTTATTGAGAAAATTGGACTTGCAAATGCTAAAATCATATATGACATTTCATTTTGATCAGACTAAAATTGTGATCACTAGAGAGTGATTTATTCTAAGGAAATTCGCTAAGTTGAAGCAGCTCCTGCGTAACGAATTTTTTTTAATTTGAAATACGATTTATGTCAGTTTTTTTTTAAATAAATTTTTCTTTTGCAACATTGCGACTGGATTTATGCTTAACGAAACAGACTAAAGTATATCTGTCACATAAGCAGTTAGACTACACTCTGCAATGGACCATAATTTTGCTTGTGTGTGATATGACTTTTAGTTATTCAAAGAGAAGAGAATACATTTTATAGAAAGATAAATGATCGTAATTATTTTGGAAAATAGTTACACAGCCAGCTCTTACGTTAGAATTAAAATTAGGTTCAGGAATGTCTTTATCATTATTATAACTCCATGTTTCTGATAAAAAAAGAATATTAGAATTACCAGTCACATTTATTAATGATATCGTTTTTATGGACTCGTAAACTTTTTATATTCGATGTATATATTGATAAAATTGATCTGGTCATAGTAAAATTGGTCTTCAATAACTCTAATTATAATCTAAATTATGGATTTAATGCCAATCTTTCAAACTCGAATTTTAACGGAATAAGTGATGCTTGTTCTGTTCTACCATGATAAAATCTAGAATCATTGATTTTAGATACAATGTATATAATTTTTCTATTGTAGTTTTTCACTACTTTATGATTTTATTAAACTTTTGTGTCTTAATAGTAATGTTGACCTTATATAATATGATTTTAATAAATTATCTAAATAAAAGTATAACTTCTTACGTGCGTACATAAGTACGTGCACACACACAGGCAGTTTTTTTGAAAACTCTAAAACCAGATGAAATTTCCATAACATACTCTGAAGGAAAAGTGAAGAAAACCATGTAATAGATAGGTAGATAGATATATTGTAGAGGAACACTTCAACCATAAGGTCCATTGTGATGTCTAAGGATGTGAGGATGTTAGTGGAAGAAATTTTTATGTATAGACTAAGAATTGGTAGAATGTGCGGCTGCAGCCGACTCTGATAGGAACCATGCCGATATTCATCTGAAGTTCGTGAAGGAAACTGCAAAATACCTTCTCAAGTATAGCCGGTTACTTCGTTCTTGTCCATACACCGACAGTTTAGTCAATTAAGCGCCCCCATTTTTTTCTTAATAATTGACAAACTGCCGATGTCGGAATTCGAACCCATAACCTCACAGTTTCCAAGTAGGTATACTGATGTAATAGATAACTTATTCGTTGATGCTGTTAGGTGTTCGTCAATAACATTTTGTCAATATAAAAAATAAATAATATTGCCTGTGCCATATTTTCTATCAATTTGTATAGAAACTTAATCGTTATTATTATCATTACAGATATTAATAATGCGTATTGGTTAGACGGAGAAAGTCGTTAAAAAAAATGTATCTCTATCCTTTTGGCATCCATGTATGTATGTACGTAGGTATGTCGTCAATATAAAATCAATCAGTTATCATGATTATTATAAATAATATTTTCTATCATCATCAATTCAGTTTAAATTACTTTTCTATATCTAGGTATTATTAGGGTTCCGTACATTTCACGACTAGAATACTTGTAAACCACACACTCGCAGGTATATCTAGAGCACGGTATTGCGACAGGCCGAGTAGTAAAATTATTCGGAATATTTTCCCATTGACACGGACTTGATCATTTATATGCAATTTTTACATTATCTTTATTCAACTTTGGCATTTTTCAACTTTTTAATTTGATCATGATAAGCTACACTGATAGAAAGAATTTCTTTCCTCAACCAAATATATATTCTTCAAATTTTTGCATCAATAAAGAAACCACTTGTTTTCATTCAAGACTACGTAGTCGAATCAAAAATATATGTTTAGTTGTCTAAAATCCTTGAAGTGTGTTTAAAATTTTTTAATGTAGCGTTCGTTAGTCTTGGCATAAGTTATTTATTACAGAGGTGGGCGCAGACGGCTTGCCGGAGTCGAACGACTATCCATAAGCTGGGTGAGAGTAAGTAAAAAAGGTATGTTTTGAAGCAAGAAGGAACGATGTTTCAATACAGGTTGCCTATCCATTATTGCCCAATAATTTATTCAATCTTTTTAGAATTAGTTTTATAAAATATTTATTGTTTAAAAAATATCATTTACAATATGGAGAGAAACACCAAAAACATAATAATAATAATAACAATAATAATAACAACAATAATGATGATAGCAATAATAATAGTAACAAATTATTACCCCCCCTCCCAGCTTCATTATTGGCATCTTTATTGTATCCAGTGTCATCAAATTCCCATGACACTATACCCCCTACTAAGAAAAAAATAATTAAATCAGGTAAATAATTGTTTATTACTTCTCCTATATGAATAGTTCTGGCAAATTATTTGAAATTTCAAAAAATGTAATTCTAAAATCTAAACTAAAGCTAAACCATCAAAAAATTTACAAGTGGTTTACAATTGTCAAGCGGTAAACGAAAAAGGTCAAAAGATTTATCTTTTATTATTTATATTTTATATTCATACACAAATATACTAAAAAGGTACATTTTATGCCCCAAATTACCAGCCAAAAATTCCAGAGTATGTATTCAATGTATTGTATACTTTGTATAAAAGTGGCCATAAAAACGAGTTGGTATCATTATATTTTTTTCAGAAAATGTTTTAATTAAAAAAAGAAAATAATAATAATTGGTAGGATACCCTATATTTACTCTATCTCTCTTCCTACCTCTCACTCAGAGCTGAGTGCAGTTAAGGTCTGCCCACCAATGGCATAAGAGAATCTTTCATTGCCAAATACTCTTGTGATTCTTTAGTCAAGAAAGTGAAATTCTTGTAAAAAACAATAGTTTGAAGTTCACGAATGGATAAAATCGGCCAGTGCCTTTCTAAATCGGCCCTTCTAAGGGAAGCATCAACTATATTTAAAATCGTAGAAAAAATTTAAAAAAAATTATATACAAAAATATTTTCCTTTTCTAAAATAGACAATTTTATCAAAAAGTAAACTTGGCAGCTTAATATAATTTCTTTTTTGAAATAACATCAACTGAAGAAGAAGAAGTAAATATGAGAAATGCATCCAATATATTTTAATTTGAAATTCTTTAAATGTTGAAATGAATATATCCTCACATTTAGTTTTGCATAAAACTAAATATTATCGTTATTTCAATATACTTAGGGGTAATCACCACCCACACGCTCGGTAGATACCCTACATACCCTTTATGTCTGCATTAGATTCATAATTGACAACTAATTTTATATATATATATATATATATATATATATATATATATATATATATTAAATGGTATATATACTAGCATGAACGTTTATTTACAAAACTCAGATTATATAAAAAAAATTATATTTACTTTCTATTACGTTAATGTTGTACTATCTATACATATAACTTGACTATATGGTATAGTAAATATACTAAAATGTATTAAATGCAATGCATATTACAGTCAGCCAGACTGAATATAGGCTATTCAAAAGTATTAGCAGATTCTGTGACTATGAATCAGTTTACTAACACGTGTTTGTTAATCAAATAAATTCTTATGGACATCAAATTGAGACTTTGTTATTCAAAGAACGAAACTTTTACCACAGACATACAAGTAAAATTTTAAAGCTGTTCATGCGAAGAAATAAACTCTGAAAGACATCAAACTAACGAATTTATTTTAATTTTGTTTATCATGGTAGTCGTCGAATTTTTGATAAATTATTCAAAATATAAGTATCTAACTTTAACCAGTCCAAGTAGCCGAGCGATCTAAGGCGTTATGCCTGCGAAGTTTGTCTACTTGGGAACTGAAAGGTTATGGGTTCGAATCCCGACATCGGCAGTTAGTCAATTATTAAGAGAAAAAAAGGGAGGGCGCTTAAATCACTAAACTGTTGGTGTATGTTTAATTAAATTAAATACTGATATGAAAAAATTAACTCGTCAACCAGGAATCGAACCTCGGGCCTCTGGATATCGAGTCCAGTATGCTTCCGCTACACCAAAGACGATTGTGACGTAATAGCCAACTTTACAGTATTACTTCTGTTGAAGTTATTTATTTATTTAATATTTGTTTATTTGTGTATACTTTCGCGTTAACATAACGATGTTTGGCCAAATTCCTTTCGGTTACGTATGACAAACTGTGGTGTATGGACAAGAACGAAGTAACCGGCTATGCTTGAGAAGGTTTTCTGCGGTTTCCTTCACGAACTCCAGATGAATATCGGCATAGTATAGTTCCTATCATAGTCGGCTGCAGCCGCATATCCTATCAATTCCTAGTTTATACACAAAAATTCCTTCCAATCCACTCAATTCTCACATCCTTAGGCATCACAATGGACCTTATGGTCGAAGTGTAGTCCAGGGGCAGCGTCTACAATCTATCTATTTAATAGATAAATATAAACTTTTCTGTAGCTGTACAAAGTTGTATGTAGATATTTGTGAATAAGCTATACATGAATACTTTACTGGAGTAGTTGAGTTAACTGACATATAATAAAATATGTTCTAATAATAATAATAATCATAGTAATCATAATAATCATCATCATACCTTATATTATAGTACATTGATTGATTCAATTCAATTAAATATTATTTGCATTTTATATTATTGCGCAATTAGTTTAATAACAATTGAAATAATTATTATGTAATATATGAATGTTTTTAAAAAAGAACATTAACATATCCAGTATGTAGTATGTACTGGATAGATACTATGGACCACAAAAGTAGCTGTTTTTTAATCCAAAATTTTATAGATGATTTGTGCCTTATACATTTGGTTTTTGAGAAAATGTTTTTGGGCAAATCTATAATGAACAAATTATAGCAGAAGCATTTTTTCGAAAACCGGATGAAAAAGATACAAATCAATTATACAATTTTGATAAAAGAACGGTACTTTTGTGATCATGTGTACCTATACCTAGTTGCCTGTATAAATTATGAATTATTTTGTAAAATTAATAATAACATATTTCAAATAAAACTATATGTCGGTTTTTGTTGTTCAATTACTATTTTGTATTAATTTAATTTATTATTTAACTTGTGTAATAAATATTTGAAATTAAAATTGCAAAAAAGAAAACGGTCCATTTACCAGACGTGTGTATATTTGCACGTAATCGTATAATACAGTTTTATAAACATTTGAAATTATTTACACGTTAAAATTAGTCTTAATTCATTACTTAAAAGTAAGTACCTTCGATAATCTTTTAGGTATTGAGCAGTTGTAGTTTTAGGCAGTTCAAGTAGCAGAGAGTAGGTCGAAGCCTGGCAAGTAGGTCTTTTTACCGACCCCTAAAGACCAAGGAATTTGTATGTAGACTACTAACTGGTAGGATGTGCGACTGCAACCGACTTTGATAGGAACTATGTCAATATTCATCAGGAGCTGGTGAAAGGAAACTGCAGAAAACCTCCACAATCGGTTACTTTCGTTCTTGTGCATATTCTGACAGTTTAGTCAATTAACCGCTTAATTAATTTGTTTTTCTTTAATTAATTAAATTGACAAACTCCCAGTATTGGGAATCGAACTAGTGCCTTTAACAGCTTGACCACTCGGTAAGTTGAGGGGTGGGTGGCTTATAGATATTGATCCATCGATTACTGGATTAAATATAGCTACATTTTTTTATTTTTCACATGAATTACTGATACAAGGTTTTGGATAAAGAAAACTGAGTATCAGGATGTTTCACATTATCTTTTAAAATTCAAATCCCGAGTTAACTTGGTCAGAATTTTTTAAATTATGTTTTGTTGACTTCGTGTGAAGACATAGTTAATCAAATAATAAAACTTATTCCACAATACACGAAGCAAAATTGTATATTCAAAGATTTATTTAAAAAATATTATAAAAAATACACACAAGACTTGCACCTAGATTCCGGAATTTCGGTTGCAAAGCAATCATCCTCAGTAGGAGAATTCCGTATAAAAAATGGAAATAAAGTTCAATAGGAATAAGTTTTAAACAAACAAATGGAAACTTTTCGCATATGTAGTTAATTTTGCAGTATCTTATCGATTCAATCACCTATACTATTAATCATACTTGGATCTTTTCTCTTGGAAAAAACCCGAATACAAATTTTATAAAACAATATAATGGTTTCAAATACACCCACAAATCAATAATTAATACATCAATAATTTCCGTTATAATGAACAAATATTAAAAATTACTAATTATCAATATTATTTCACAGAATTAATTGATGACCAAATATCTATTTGTAGGTACAAGAAAGTATTATACAGTTTTTACGTCCATATACAGACTAGAATCGTAGTATAGAATCTTCACTGAATCTTTACATTTTGTTGTCGTCTTATGATAAAAATATCATTTACGATTGGCCTGTGTATGTGTATACAAACACACAATATCTTAAGGACGAAAATCGCCAGACCATTAAAGCTACTTAATTCGTGGTCTAAGATCCGGCATTAGTAAAAACCTTCCCTCATCTGTTAATTGATTGAAATATTATTGAAAACGCTTATTACAATATAAACAATTTGGCAATGTAATGTCTGCCAGAATAGTTCTGCTGCAATTTACATTAATTAATTAATTAAAAATTTATTTTTTTATAATTAAATCCCTCACGTGTTAATTGAATTTGGCTTGTTAAATAACATAGTATACGATACGATAAATCTTGTAATAGCAGGCAGCGCTGCTTATTACTGTTAAGGTTACCTGCATCCTGGTGTTCAAGCTTAAAGTAAACTTAGCTTACTTCCCTCATATGTTAATTGAAAAATATTTAGCTAATTTAAAAGTTTATAATAATTAGAATACATCCATAATTGGCAGCCATCTTAAAATCCATTAAAATGAATTGCAGCCTATATAAAAAAAATTAAAAAAAATAGAAATTAAATACCTTGTAGAGAGACAGAGACTACTGCATTATTCCACGTAACAAACAAGGAAAGTCTCACTACTTGCTCAAGCATATAATATATAAATATATATATATATATATATATATATATATATATATATATATATACATATATATATAAACTTTGTCTATATACTGTGTGGCACGCGTATATTACTAAATGTCTTCCAAACAATGTGCAATAGAGCAGGATAGAAATCAGTGTTACATCGATCGAGAAACTGCTGTATCAGCGATTCGTTACACGCTGAAGATAATCTCCGATCGAATTCTCATAACACGGCCAAAAGAGGAGAACTAAAAATACCTGCATCACAACTCTATATACTGATTTCGTCTGTATATAGAGGTTATTTGGCTATTCTTACCAATTTTTTTTTGTACCGTATTTATATTTAAAGTAGGTAGAATATTACCATAAAATATTTGTGACTATATTATGTATGGGATACTGAACGCGTTATGTCTTGTACTATATAATTAAGATCGTAATAATTATTAAATGCTGAGTCACCCCATTATAATTAATTATTTTAAGTGATTCATAAAAATAAATGAGTCAGATATAATTAAAACTAAAATATACAGATTTTATTTAGTAATTAATGATATTAAACAAACAAAAAATCATTGTACACACTAATTAATAAATATTATATTATATTATATTATTGTGATAGAAATCAATGAGGTAATTAATTAAGTGAAGGTAAGACTTATTCCTATTTAGTAAAAATATATTTGCAATTATCTTTCTCTATATATGTTCTCAACATTTATTTTTTTTAAATGATATTAATGACATGACGTAACAATATTATAATAAAAAATTTAATCAATATTTTCTTGTCAATTTTATTGGAATTTTCCACATACAAATACTATTAGAAATAATTATATATTTGTATAAATCGTTGTGGCAAAGTGTCCACATCGTTTTCAAATGGAGTAGCAAATTAAATTATGTATTTAACATATAATAGCAGTTTTCTTTTCACAAAAAAACACAAAAAAATATGTTTGGACACAAAAAAATATGTTTTTTGTAAAATTTCTCCTTAACCAGTTAATATTCGAATGATTTATATGTAAAGATGCGTCCACACTTACGCGCCACGAGCCCCGAGCGGTGTGTGCGCCGCGCGTGCACCGCTCGTCTTTGGTTCGTTGGAATTGTTGATTTCAACGAACCTCCGGCGATCCATAGGAAACCCAACGTTGAAAGTGTTCATTGAAAAAACCGACTTCAGATGGATCGTTGTGAGCGGAATTCGATGCGTAAGTGTGAACGCACCATAATATGCAAAAGTTCACTAGCTTCCGAGTATCTGAATACAATAATTATAATATTAAAGCCTCAAAACCCTTCTAAGCAAAGGTCACTTTCAATGACTCCCAATTTGCGCAGCCCTGAGTCTTTCGCAACCACAGACCACAAAACAATATACATATCATCACTACATCTTTCCACCTTGTACGAGGACGTTCTTTTACTCTCATATAGTTCTAATAAGTTCTCATTCATTATTGTCGTAACAAGACCTGCCTTACTCCACTTGAGTTGTTTAATATAAACGGTTACCATCTTTAACCTTAATTTTGTTTCTTATATTTTTATAAGCAATTCTGGATGTTAAAATGATCACATTACTCAATTTGTGCAACCCCACAGTATCTACATACACAAATTGAGAAAATAGATAATGAATTTAGACAATGGCCCAATTCAAAATTATGATTTAATAAAATTAAACCATTTTCAAAATTTAATACCTGAATATCAAGGTTAGCAACACCTTCACCTTAGTGACAATAACAACGCCGCATGGTCACAAAAGGATACCACCAATTAATGGGTGGGGTTCTTCACACACTTAATCCTTTAATAGGTCAGTGAACTCAAATAATCCTTCAGGTCAGATCATATCCTCAGACAGATCATATAAAAGACAAAATTTTTTAATATCATTGTGAGACACGCACCAAATTAGCAACGAGCAACATATCTCTGACTTCATATCCCAAAGATAGTTACGATTAGCTAAATCATACTGATGATGACTACCTTGTAGTCGAAATACGTATTTATAAAATACTCATAAATGTTAAGTATAATAAATGTTAATAATAATGATATGAGAAAGTTGATTCATTCATCAGTATCATCAGTGGTGTAAAGGTAGCACACTGAGCTACAAATCTAGAGGTCCAGAATTTGATTCCTTGGGCATGAGTTAATTTTTTCATATTAATATTTAATTAAAAGTTGAATGGCATGTCTGTATATATAGTATACGCAAGTTCTTTCATACTATGTCTACGTAACCTTAATGGAAATTGACATTAGTATTAGCATTGTGACGCTGAAGTATACACAAATAATAATATGGTCAATTATTTCATATTAATATTAATTAATAAATAAATATATATTCGTGTTAAAATTATTATGTTGTCGGATTTTCAAGATCATTTTTTATATGATAACCTTGATTTATTCAGATTAAACAAAACCATAACCATTGCTATAGCTCACAACAAAAAATTTTTGTTATTATCTCTAAACTCATCAACCATACACACAACACCCTGGAAGCACAATTTTGGTTACACTATCTCCTAAGAGGCTGTATAATAATAATAATGGATAAGTGAAATATTTTTAATATATATATATATGAACTACACAACCAGCTATTAAGTACCAAATGAGAAAAAAAACTACAAAAAATTAATGGAGAAGAGAGAATATCTCATTAAATTTTAATAATCATAGATTCAAATTACTAAAAACGGAAAAAAAAGAAACCAAAAATGAATAAATATTACCTGTACCCGATTCGATGTCTATACAAAAATACGTTTGTGGTTTTGTATATACTACACCTGTGTGTATACAGAGTGTCCCATAAGTAGTCGAGTTCCATAAAAGAGTAAGTAGAGGGTACGATTATGGGACGAAAAGTCCTGAGACATTTTTTTATTAGACGCACCGTTAATTAATTATTAATTAATTAAGGAGAGTAGGAAACTATTAACCTCCTATGAATTTTATCTGTCAGTCGTATCCACAGAAACAGGAAAGGGAAATTTAAGGGGTGGGATCTTTGTTTTATGGGGTTGCATGTCTTGTAATTTTCTAAAAATTGATAATTCCAAAAATTTAATTATTGCATTATTAAAACAATTTATCAACAAAATAATTTTATTAATGCACTTTTGAGAAAACTTTATAATTTAACGATTTTAATTTGCGCATTTCCTTTTTTAAATTTATTATTAAAATAATTTATTTATTACATTTTTCAAAAAATAAATACATTTAATTATGGCACTTTTCAAGGAATTAATAATTTGAAAAGTTTAAGCAATACATTTTGCCAAAAATTGATAATTAATTCAAAAATGAATGCACTTTTTGCAACTCTGGTTTCAATGTAGTTTCCTTAATTAAATAACGGTGCGTCAAATAAAAAAATGTCTCAGGACTTTTCGTTTCAAAATCGTACCTTCTACCTAGACTCTAATGGAACTCTACTACTTACGAGACACCCTGTATATACATAAATATATCTCTATATTTGGTGCATGCCTTTAAATCAAGAACCAAAAACAAAAGACTTGGGGAGCGAGAGTGTGTGTTGGGATATGTGTGTGTACTAACATAAGAAAAAATTATCCTTATATATATCATCTCTGAAATCCCGGATAGTAATTTTCATTATTTCTAATTATTGTCTCCAAAACCAACACAATACATGTTTAGAATACGTGGTCTTTCATCGGTGGTTGGTGTGACTTCTTCTTCTATACAAAATATTATGATTTATTTTATCTTAATCTAATAGTGTTTTCAATTATGATTATTTTTTTGATTTATTTATAATAATAATAATATAATCATACATTATTCGCTTTTTCTTTGACCATACATTGTGTACGTCATACTAAAGGGATTGGGCAAAAGATTGGGTAGAGGATGGAACTACTAGAATAACTGTCTTCATTAGAAACTATCCCAGTATTAACTTTAGTCGTCCTATAGAAAACCATAGATTAGGATAATCGATATCTGATGTACATAATTAGATACCTATTGATTATCTAAATGATTCCGAAATGGCATTGTACAAATGTACACTGATAGAAGGTATTTCTTTCAGTGCCGGATTTCTTTTTAATATACTGAGCTTAAATTAGATTCTGGTTCATAGCATCTTTAGAGAAAAACAAATGAAAATATGCACTATCTACACGGATCCCAACGGGACTATATTATAATTTCTCTTAATACATCAAACTGTATAATAAACGCACTTTAACAAAAATTAACCATAGATGAAGCTATTCGTAAACGAATGGATGCCGTTACAACATACCAAGAATTCTAAATGTTAGATTGAAAACCAATTTCTGTCAAAGATTCCAAGATTTTCAAGAGAAAACCAAGATTCTTACATAATTTACTGAACAAATTTTACAAAAATACAGCGATTGTCAATCATATTAAAATAACCTTACAAGCAAAGCGCTAAGAAGATGAACACAATACCGTATGTGTATGGTCATCTTTAGTTGGAGCTATCTATCTATACACGTAGGTGTATTTCATGTGTTTATAAAAATATTGGAAATATATATATATATATATATATATATATAGGGTGAGTCAAAAATCATGGAGTTTACTGAAAGGGTGGGTAGGGGATAAAATTCTAAGATGAACAGTCCTTGGACATTTTTGCGCCTGACCCACCAATAATTAGATATTAATTAAAGAAAGTGTTGTAATGAAAATTATTAAGAATAATTTTTTTGATTCAACACACATTTTAATTATGAAAGTAAAATATTACGAAAAATATTTTAGATAACAATATTTTTCTCCTTGCAAAAAGAAGGAGTTTTTTTTGAAAGTACAAAAAGAAAATAATATAGCTCGATTTATTTTTTTCTTAAACTAAGTTTTTTTTTTAAATCGAAAAATGATAATAAGATTAATAGATACTTTTGATTTAAAGTTTTTCTAGTTAGAAAAAAAAATTCAAAAATTGAAAAAAATTATTGCATATAATTAAATTTAAGAGAATCAAAAGTTATACAAATTGAATGTTTTACAAAATAACATAAATAGATCACAAATAAATAATTTTGTAAAAACAAGATAATTTTTGTAAACAAAAGTAAGCTAGCTTACAGTTATGAATGTATCATACAATTTGTGTATAGATTTTAAATTGACACTGGCCCGGTGCATTAAGTCTCTGCTTAAATATCAACCAAGCGGGGTACGACTATGGGTCAAACCCAAGGAGAGGTATAATTTTTAATTAATTTTATAAATAATCTGAACACTCCGACTACGTCCATGGGTGTTGATATACTAAAATATTCTAGAAGCCTCCATGCAAAAATATATTGTCAAAAACAAAATATTTATTCAAAAAACAATAATATTCTAGAACGAACCATGGTGGGTATATAAACCGTGACCAATGTCGATTCAAATCAGTTTTTTAGATCAGCCATTGTGCGATTCGTTCAGAGTTTAAAATCGACCATTGTCCGAAGAGTTTTAAATCGATCATTGTGCGATTAGTATAAAAGTTTAATATCAAGTATTGTCTAATTAGTTCAAAGTTTAATATCGATTGTTGTTCAATCCAGATCAAAGTATAAGTTGGAATTTGTACAAGTAATTCGAAATTTAACATTGTGTGAAAAAGAATTAAAATAATTGTTGAAAAAGAAATTGGATAATCATTTTTTTTTTAAAGCAATAAAATCAGGTTTTTTTTTGTTTCGTAAAAACTTGTGTTTAATTTAATTTTTTTTTTCTTTTCTTTAAACAAAAACGTGCGTGTTGTTCCAATTACAAAATATTTAGTAATATCGTTTACTAATATATTTTTTTTTGTTTTGTCGAGTATCGGAATCATTGCAGGTTCGGTTAGCGCTCCTTTGAGGATAAAGAGAGCCAGGATACCGCGACAAGTGGCGACCGTGACAGGACCAGGAGACGTACGGAAGAAGAAAAGAATTACAATGGCAAGCCGCAGCATTCCCATGCCACGTCTGCGTGAGATGATGGAGGCCGAAGGGCTGGACAGCACTGGCTCAAGAGAGGTCTTACAGGCAAGATGGGAGGAGCACCAATCTAGGCAACAAGGAACACCAACTTCAAGGACTCAAGGAACAGCCAACCCTACATCAGAACTACGTAGAAGTGTGGTTTCCGATCCGGAGGAGCCAGCTGCAGCAAGCATGGAGAAGATGCTCGCAGCATTGATGACAAAGCTCAACAACATGGACAAGACAATGGTCGACCAACTTCAAGGATCTGAAGCAAGGATGGATGAGCGACTTGGAAATCGGCTTCAAAAGTCTGAAGAAAGAGTGGACGAACGAATGAGTAGTCGACTTCAAGAGTCCGAAGAGAGGATGGGCAACAGACTTCAAGGATCGAATGAACAAATGGGCAACCAACTAGAAGAAAGAATACAAACCATACAATACGAATTGGGAGAGCGAATGGTGGATCTGAGGGACGCGTGCATACAGCGGATCGACCAAATAACCACGGATGTCGAAACTGTGAAAACCGACGTCGTTAACATTAAAGCCGATGTCATTGAGAATCGCACGCAAATCAAAGGCTTGGAGGAGAAGATGCACGATCAATACAACAAAGTCGTGGATGACATTATACGGATCGAGCAGAATCAAACACAGCAACTGCGAGACATGCGTATTGATCCACAAGAAGTGAATACAGTCATTCGCTCCGCCGCATTGGACACAACGACGCTTCTGTCCATCATGCCGGAGTTCAGTGGTAGACCGGCCGAAGATCCAGTAGTTTTTTTGAACAGAGCAACGGCATTACTACGACAAACGCATCTGCCCGTAGATTGTTGGATTGAGATGGTCACAAAAAAATTAACAGGACCAGCCAGAGATTGGGCATTGATGAATCGTGGGTTGGGCTACACCTTCGATGAATGGAAATGGCAACTGGAGAGTTTCTTCAACAGTATAGGAAGGAAAGCCAAAGCCGAACTGGAATTGATGACCGTTTCCCAACCCACAGGAATGAAGACAGAAGCGTTCGTCAACATGAAGGTGCAGCTGTTCAGAAGAGTGCACGCCGACAGGAACATTGATGACGTGGTGCCCATAATATTGAATTTACTACGCGACAATGTACGACCGCTGGTGAAGATTTCGAATCCAAAGTCATTAGATGAGCTACGTATAACCGTTAGAACATTGGATGAAGAGCCAGCGAGGAATCGGCAAGAACCACCAGCAAGAGCACCACCACCACCACGTCCAATTAGTCCAGGTACGTGCTTCGCATGCCACCAAGCGGGGCACATAAGCCGAAACTGTCCCAGAAGGGGACAACAAAATA
The DNA here is from genome assembly GCA_963920215.1 of Nineta flava. NCBI lineage: Eukaryota > Metazoa > Arthropoda > Insecta > Neuroptera > Chrysopidae > Nineta > Nineta flava. The sequence goes on from OY986042.1 coordinate 103,506,157, forward strand.
GACCTGGGCCGTCGGGAAACTAATTCCAGGATCAATGAAGGAGGAAATTGGTTCTGGGGTACACATTAACCTCCACAAAAACGCACAACATCGGCGTGAACACCAACAATTACCGGTTCATTTGACAACAATGGAGACCAAGAACTCACACCAGAATAGGCCAATTGTGGAAGTTGATGTGCGTGGAAGATCAATATTGGCACTGATCGATAGTCAAGCATCACACAATTTTATCAGCGAAGAATTGGCAAGAAGTATTGGAAAATGGCACCCTGTCAGAGATAGTGCAGGGAGTGGAGCCACAAGCAATAATACTTTCAGAATTCTTGGAAAAATGTGCATGGATGTGATGATATCAAGAATGAAGTTCAATGTTGAAGTAATGGTTGTACCTGGCCTACGGAACCACTTAATACTTGGTCATGGATTTTTAACAAAAAATGGTGTGAGCATCGATTACCGGAGTGGAATAATTTACTTGGGGTGTGATAAGAGAGTCCGCATTGCATGGAGAAAACCAGATGGAGCCCATAGAGAAGTGGCAACAATTAACAACGCATTGGGCGAGTTACAAATTAAACTCCTTGAGAACCAAGAGCAGTTAAAAGATGTCATTCGGCGACATCCCAGCGTTTTCGGCAAAGTTGGAAGGACAAAAACGATCACACACAAGATTGAGATCACGAAGAATTCCCCCATCAAATTACGACCATACCCGTACAACAATGAGAAGCAACGGGTATTAGAAGAAATGATTGAAGAGATGGAAGGCGATGGCATTATAGAACCATCCACATCGCCTTGGGCCGCACCCGTCGTATTGCCGAAGAAGAAAGATGGTACTTTTCGATTGTGGGTCGACTACAGAAAATTGAACGATATCACAAAGAGCAATGCGTTTCCGATTCCAGATCTGCAAGAGATGTTGAGAAAAGTCAATGGAGCAAAAATATTTTCTACATTGGATCTTCAGATTGGTTATTGGCAAATTGAGATGGAGCCACAATCGAAAGAATACACAGCATTTACCACCCCAAGAGGTCTCTATCAATTTCGCGTCATGCCGTTTGGATTGAAGAATGCACCAGCTACGTTCCAGAGTTTAATGAACGAAGTACTATCTGGATACATCGAAGATTTCTGTCAAGTTTACCTGGATGACATATTAATCTACAGTCGATCAGTCAAGGAACATTTACATCACCTGGATCTTGTACTTGAAAGACTAGAACAACATGGATTAACTTGTAAACCAAGCAAATGTGTCATTGGCAGCAACAAAGTCAAATACCTGGGACATATTTTGAGCGAAGACGGCATTGACAGAGAGGAAGAGAAGAATGAAGCTATCAGTAATCACCCTGTACCAAGAACACGAAGACAACTACGACAATTTTTGGGATTATGTGGTTGGTACAGGAGCTTCGTGAAGAACTACGAAGATATAGCTGCACCTCTAAGCGAAATGCTCAAGAAGAACATAAAGTGGCGCTGGCTAACATTGCATCAGAAGGCGTTCGAAAATTTGAAATCATCGATTGTGAATGCACCGAAACTAGCTCATCCAGACTTTAAGAAGACGTTTTGTTTAAACACGGATGCTAGTGACGTCGGACTGGGTGCAATATTGTTCCAAATGGAAGATGATGGCAAGACAAGACGAATAATAAACTACGCCAGCAAGAAACTTGGACCCACAGAAAGAAAATACGCCACTACAGAAAAGGAATGTCTCTCGATAATCTGGGCATTGAGGAAGTTTCGAGGATATCTTGAAGGAAGGCATTTTAAATTATACACAGATCATGCAGCGCTCCAATGGCTGAACAAAACTAAAGATAGTCGAGCCAAATTGACAAGATGGGCATTAGCATTGGGAGCCTATGATTACGAAATAATTCACGTCCCCGGAAAAGATAATCAAGCCGCCGACTCCTTATCCAGACAACCACAGGGCAAGGCTGAAGACGAAGAAGTGGAGGACATTCCAGAGTGGGTGATTGAAAAGAGGGCAAAAACACCGATAACCCTCAATGTCATTGAAGTGGAAACACCCACACTCGACGATATTAGACGATGGCAGGATGAAGATCGAGATGTGACTGCCATCAGAAGATACATCGCTGATAACACAAGTCCACTGAGAAGCAATCTACGTCGACGAGTGGACAGAACACGAGCTAATTACACCGTAGCTGACGGGATCCTCTGGTACCATAGTCAACAGATGGTACAAGAAGTGCCAGTGGTTCCCGAAGAACGCCGACTTGGTTTTCTGAGAAAATATCACGACAGTGATGAAGCAGCACACCCTGGATGGAGAGAAACGTATCGTCAGATCCGGAACCGCGTGTATTGGTATGGGATGCAAGATGACATACGCAGATATGTAAAAGGGTGTGATACGTGTGCTAGAGTGAAGCCACTGAACAAGAAACCAAGTACAGCAATGAGAAGTCGAAGACCTACTTCACCATGGGAGGTAGTCAGCATCGACTTGATGGGTCCATACCCACGCACATCACGTGGAAAAACAAATATATTGGTTGTGACTGATCTTTTCACTAGATGGATCGAAGCATTTCCATTGGGGGCCACGTCGACCTCGAAGATAGCCCAAGTACTGAAAGACGAAGTATTTAGTCGTTATGGATATCCAAGAGCAGTACTAAGTGATAATAGTCCCCAGTTGAGATAGCGCGGCAAACAATATTGGCCAATGCCGAAGTAAATGACCAAGTGGAAACGGGACTCAGTTATCAACCAGGAGAGTCCGTCTGGATGCGCAATCAAGTGCTCAGCAGTAAGGTGGAGGGTGTCCATAGTGGATTGGCACCAAAATGGAAAGGGCCTTACAGAGTGCTGAGGAGTTTACCAGCTGGAATATATGTTGTGGATACAGTGCCTCCCACGAAAATACATGGAGGTCTCTTGAAGCCGGCCAGTGCAAGGACCGCCGCCAATGGGAATCTGGGAAGATTGAGTGTGGGGAACGAGGTGTTCGGCCAACTACTTCCAGATCGATTGGGGGGTCAGAGGCATGGAGGTGATGGAAGACGACGGGATGTACCAAGTGTGGACGAGCCAGAGGCCAGAGCATTAGGGCCAGGGTACAACTTGCGGCCCAGACGACCGGCAATCAACACCAGGCGCCATTGAAGAGTGAAGAACTGATGTGTACGTACAGTTTTAAGTTATGCTAGCTAGCTAAATGTACTAATACAATTGAAATAATTCAAATAGTTCTAAGTCAAAAATTGGTCGACCAAATATAATAAGCAAATTAGAAAATGTGTGTTGGAATCTAGAGGGGGAGATTTTGTTGTAATGAAAATTATTAAGAATAATTTTTTTGATTCAACACACATTTTAATTATGAAAGTAAAATATTACGAAAAATATTTTAGATAACAATATTTTTCTCCTTGCAAAAAGAAGGAGTTTTTTTTGAAAGTACAAAAAGAAAATAATATAGCTCGATTTATTTTTTTCTTAAACTAAGTTTTTTTTTTAAATCGAAAAATGATAATAAGATTAATAGATACTTTTGATTTAAAGTTTTTCTAGTTAGAAAAAAAAATTCAAAAATTGAAAAAAATTATTGCATATAATTAAATTTAAGAGAATCAAAAGTTATACAAATTGAATGTTTTACAAAATAACATAAATAGATCACAAATAAATAATTTTGTAAAAACAAGATAATTTTTGTAAACAAAAGTAAGCTAGCTTACAGTTATGAATGTATCATACAATTTGTGTATAGATTTTAAATTGACACTGGCCCGGTGCATTAAGTCTCTGCTTAAATATCAACCAAGCGGGGTACGACTATGGGTCAAACCCAAGGAGAGGTATAATTTTTAATTAATTTTATAAATAATCTGAACACTCCGACTACGTCCATGGGTGTTGATATACTAAAATATTCTAGAAGCCTCCATGCAAAAATATATTGTCAAAAACAAAATATTTATTCAAAAAACAATAATATTCTAGAACGAACCATGGTGGGTATATAAACCGTGACCAGTGTCGATTCAAATCAGTTTTTTAGATCAGCCATTGTGCGATTCGTTCAGAGTTTAAAATCGACCATTGTCCGAAGAGTTTTAAATCGATCATTGTGCGATTAGTATAAAAGTTTAATATCAAGTATTGTCTAATTAGTTCAAAGTTTAATATCGATTGTTGTTCAATCCAGATCAAAGTATAAGTTGGAATTTGTACAAGTAATTCGAAATTTAACATTGTGTGAAAAAGAATTAAAATAATTGTTGAAAAAGAAATTGGATAATCATTTTTTTTTTAAAGCAATAAAATCAGGTTTTTTTTTGTTTCGTAAAAACTTGTGTTTAATTTAATTTTTTTTTTCTTTTCTTTAAACAAAAACGTGCGTGTTGTTCCAATTACAAAATATTTAGTAATATCGTTTACTAATATATTTTTTTTTGTTTTGTCGAGTATCGGAATCATTGCAGGTTCGGTTAGCGCTCCTTTGAGGATAAAGAGAGCCAGGATACCGCGACAAAAGTAATCAATTAGAGAGGCGCGTTAACGGAATAAGAAATGGTGGTCTCAACTCAATGAAAATTAAATGATTCATTATACCTGACTACATTTTTCGATAAAAAATTTAAGCACGAATCACCCATAATTTAGCTCACTAAAATATTGAAAAAAAATTATACTTAAGAATTTATGTTTTTTGCACTGATCAAATCAATTGCAATTTAGACTTTTTTTCAACTTTCCGTTAAGTATATTGAAGGTTTTAAAAGTTTTTGATTTCAGTCCGATTATCGAAAACTGAGTTTTTATAAGATCTTGATTTTTTGAGGTCCTAAAAAATTATCCTGACTATCTTAATGGCAATCCCAAAAATATTTTTTAAAGAATTTTTACACTACTGTGCCGATCGATTCCTAAATCTAATTAGCTGTTAACTTCTTCTCTTATCTTCTCTGAGCCCTTAAAAAACACCAAAAAATTCCATCGTAAGAAATCTAATAAAAACTGAATTATTCAGTTAATTTGATTTTTCGGAGGTAAGTTTTTTTTCCAAAATTTTTTAACTATAATTCTACTATAAAAACTGTACCGGATTTGAAACGCATAAGGTTGACTTGCTCTGCGTTAGTGATGGGGAGAGCTCGCTTTCCTCACGTGTCTCTGCTGACGCTGCGTTAATTCCCCACCATTTATTTTTCCGTTAACGCGTTTCTCTTACTGGTACTTTATTTCATTAATATTTAATTAACCGTGGGTCAGGTGCAAAAATGTCCAAGGACTTTTCTTCTTAGAATTTCAACCCCTATCCGCCCTTTCAATAAACTCCATGAATTTTGACTCACCCTGTATATATATACATGTATACCAAACTAAATATTATATACCAAATTATAATTTATGTTTAATATAATATACATTAAATTGGTTGTTGGTGAAACATAATGTATTAATGAATTCGAACTGATTAAATCATAGAAATGTTACAATTTGAATAGTATAGATATTCGAAGAAAAATTAGCGTATTATAAGTTTAGTCTCAAGTTTCTAACAGATGGAATATACACATTTTGGTACACGTATTCATAAAATTCATAAAATGTTTAATTAGTCTATATCTGGATGTCCGTCTATCCGTCTATCACACCGTCAAAACAATAACTCATAAACGAACAGACATAAAGTGGGCTGGTATTTTTTGAGCGTCTATAATAGTGCTTAAAAGTAACTGGCTGCACCACAGTTGCAAACACATTATACATTTCGTGAAAAGTTAAAATCGGTGGCTTACAATCGTTGATTTTTTATATTTGCTAGTTTTGCTAAATAACTTTTCCGGCACTGTTAATAAACAAACAACTTTGGCGAATAAAATTATCTACATTATATACTTCTAAATACATCTTTTAGTTTAAAGCTTCCTCTTGGTATGTAATAATATTCCATGAAAATTATTAGGAAACAATTTTGGCTTTTAGGTTTGATCTTTATTTAATAATTCTATGAATCGAATACACAAATGGATTTTTGTTTTATTTGTACTTTATCAGGGGTGGTAAATAACTATTAAGGGATAACACAATAACGAGACACGCGGGCGGCCGTGTGTGCATATGTATGTTGTAGTCAATGCCTAAGATCAACAAGAGAAAATAATAAGAAAAGTATTATATAAATTATTATTATATAGAAATAGGACACATACGCCGTTTTTTCTTTCTTTCTAAATATATATACTATAATACTAAAAGTATAGTTGTAACATCTGATACATAAAAAATCACTGTTTTTCCGTTGGCTTTTGTGATCAATGTATTATTTTTTTGTTTTCTCCACCAGTTGGTAATATGTATAATCGAATTGAAAAAATTGCATCTAACTGGAGCATATATTCATTATACAGGAGCTCAGTATCTCTCTACGTATCCTTACAAAATCACGACTAACCTTGAGTCAATATATAGGGTGAGTCGGAAGCAACGGATCAAACACCAGTGCTTGTGTTATAACGTAAAAATATTGCAAAACAAGAAAAAAAAATTTTTTTTTAATAAGATTTTATAAGGCGGCCGCCATATTGGATTTCAAATGACGTCACTTTACTTACTGTGTTTCGCTCATCAAGCCATTTTAATTGATACCCATATCATATCTCTGTAAATATTAGAAATACAGAAAAAATCATTAGAAACTTAATTATAGAAAAACTAGTTTTCTACAACTTTACTTCTTATGTGTTTTTTGATTTTTTCAATATTAAGAGATATATATATAATAACAATAATCTTGCTATATATAATAGATATATAGCAAGATTCCATTACAGACACCGGAACAGATGAAACTAAATAAATGCTTCTGAAAACTAATATGTTCTTATGCGATTTTCATACTTTTTTTTTATAAACGTTAAATGTTTGTGACATTGCATTGACACATTATCAGAACAACAACGTTATCAATTGTTTTTTGAGTCAATTGAGTCTAGTCTCTAGCATCGCATACTCACTCTGATTACAAGTAGACAAAATGTTCCTTTTTTACAAAATGTTCCTTTTTTTTAAATAAACAACTTTTATTTTAAATTTTGAATAAAAATTCGCATATTTATTAAATACTAGCTTATATCTGCGGCTCCACCCGCGTTTTATTGTTATATATCCGGCTTGCGTCATTGTGAGACCAGAAACCTCAATGTAATTTCCCACCGCTTCCACTACTTCAAATATTTATTGACACTTCCAACAAATTTCTATTTCAGCGATTATTTTAAAATTTTAAATCTAATCATAAGCTTGGAAACAAAAAAAGTTTCAACAAAATCGGTCTAGAAGTTTTTCTGTGATGTTCGAATAAACAAATAAACAGACATTTACAGATACCAATTCGTCAATTGGTATCTTCTTGGTCATTGCCATTTTTTTGATCCAGGTTGTACAATATACATGTGTACCTAAAATAATTTGTTTTTGTTGTTGTTAGTTTGGTTTGGCTTGGATCGTTATTCTGGAATTGAGTTGTAAAAATAAAAAATATTATATGTACTTATAGTTTATTTTATTACGGCTAGGGCATTTTGGTACGAAAATTATTATGAGTGATAATCTTTGCTTTTTCGAAGTATTCGATAGTTTACGGAAATATTATTTTGTAACTTTTTTTTTGCTCAACGGAAAAATTGTTTTAATCTAAAATTAAAGCAAATTTACGCAGTATATCTTGGACATTAGTGATTACTTAGCTAACGAATTAAAAAATTAGAATAGTTTTCAATTGAACGTTTCACAAGAATATGAAATTCCATCAACAATTTGTATAGACTATTTTTTACAACCAAACGATTGCTAAACGGTTGGTAGCAAATTGTAGAAATCTCTAACAATTTGTATAGGCTATCAGTGACTATAAATCGATTAATTGGTTTGGATGTATTAAAGTGGAGGGTCTAAAACAGTGATTCTCAACTACTGTGCTGCGGCACTTTTGTTTGCCGCCAAATTTTAGAAATGAAGTATATATTAAAGTATATAATATATAGTATAGTAGTAACCAACATAAAAACGAAAAAAAGATCGAGACTGATAAATGTAGAAGACGATATGAGAGCAGCATTGTCATTTTTACGACCAAATATAAATGAAATTATCAAAAAACATCAAGCTCAAATTTCTCATTAATAGTATTGTTATTATTAACTTGTAATTAATCCCTTAATAAAACGTACTGTTGTTTTTGTAGTACATATTATTTTATTTTGTGTATTATAGGTAAGTAAACAACTTTTAAACTTATCTTTTTCTTTGTGTGCCGTCAAATTTTGAAATCGTTAAAAGTGTGCCGGGACAAAAAGAAAGGTTGAGAATCACTGGTATATGATACCAGTGATATATCACTGGTTAATTCATATATGAATTCTAACAAACACGCGTAGTCAATTAATTTCACTTTGAAGTGAATTTCCTCAATTTTTTTTTTGAAAACTCTAGTAATCTTAAATTGTTTTTTGTAAACTAACGTCTATTTATTTCCATTGTTAGTATGGTTGCCTTTTGGTTATATCATAGCAACGGAAGCGACTAGCGTTTACTTACTTTGACATTTAAGTAATATGTCTGAACATTGATAATATTTTTTGACATCAAATGCTTGATATGAAAAATCATACACATCTAGGGATGAGGACTCTAGTAATCATTCATTCATAGAGCATTAAGGGAAAATAAGATTTTTGAAGATCTACTCCTTTGGCGCGTTATGAGAACACGTTCAGAGTGTATTTTCAGCATGTAGCACTCGCTCGATCGATATAACACTCATTTCTATCCTGTTCTAATGCAAAGTGAAAGGCATTCAGTAAAAAATGTGTGCCATACAGTATACAGATAAAATTTATGTATACATACATTATATGCTTAAGCGAAACAGACAGATGTCTCTCTGTCACTGGTCCACGTTTCTGATAATAGGAGAATTTTAAAATTACGAGCCACATTTTATCAATGTATATTGATATACATGGCCTGGTCTGGATAAATTTAACTCTGATTCTAATGTGAATAATGGATTTGATGTTAGTCTTTCAAACTCTAATTTTAACAAAAGAAGTAATGCTGTTTCTGTTCTAACATGATAAAATGTAGAATCATTGGTTTTAGATACAATAAATAATTTTCCCTACTAAATAGATCTTCACTATTACATCATTTTATTAAACTTTTGTGTCTTTATAGTAGTGTTGACCTTATTTAGTATTATTTTAATAAATTATTCAGAAAAGAAGTATAACATCTTACGTGCGTATATAAGAACACACACACACATGTTTTTTGTAAACTCAAGTATTGTCCTAGGCAAGTAATCATTCTGTCATAGTTTATAAACAACTATGTTTATAAACTATGCCCATAGATATATATATATATATATATATATATATATATATATATATATATATATATATATATATATATATATATAGGTAGGATCGATGGCCACTTGAGGAAATTTTTGCAAACTTTTGAAGTCGGTGCGGGACCAATATAGCTCTATTTCCTTTCATGAAATAATTCGCTAAAAATGATACACTTTATTGTGGGTATTGCGTAATTCTATGAATGTACTATATTGGATTTTGTAGAATTTCATGAACTAAAAATCTAGCACAAAAATTCATACACACAAGTACAACACACAGACCTTTTCCAATACGACAAAATCAAAAATTCATCTATCGTAATTTACTTACATGTAGAAGGAAAACCACCACCTATCAATATAAAAACAACAATAACATTAACGAACCAAGGAAATGCAATAACAAAAAATAAAAATAAAACATTTATATAACAACAAAATGTATCGTTAAATTCTTCCACCATTGTCATACATACATACATACATACATACATGTATACATACATACATACATACATACATACATACATACATACATACATACATGCATACATACATACATACATACATACATACACGACAACGAGACACAACCAGAAAAAAAGTAAAATTAAACGAGGCGATTGGAATGAGGTACTTTTTGAATATGTGTGGTGCGGGTGTGTTTGTTGGTGCTGCTCCAGGTTGAGGAAGACGAACGAACAGGGCGCGGTTGTTACAAATGAGATGCTGATCAGTACCGGATCTATGTTGAATACTAAACACACACACATAGTTCATGTTGCCGATGACGATCATCATCATGATGATGATGAAGAAAACCCCTTTGAAATAGGAATCTTATAGATTTTCAACCCTCACACCATTTATGTTAAACTAACCCCCTTATCTATCTCTACCTACCTATGTATACACATACTCCTTCAATATATGGAAAATGACGTCCGTCTAAAAGAGATCTATCTCACATACATACATGCATACATCTCTTATTCAATGCTTTATATGTCGTTTTATCCTTTATGTTGTCTGTCTGTCTGTCGGTTCGTTTATCTTATTCACTATAGTGATGGTAGTCAGTCTATCTTTGCCGCCTATGAATAGCATTCATACAGTTTGGAACACCCAATAAATAGTTTGGTGACAGTTATATTGGTACTTACAAGAAACATCGAAATTGATGTGTAGCATAAGTAATTGAAGCGCTGTCAGGACCAAACATTACAAGCATCGGAATTTATTAAAACCGATCTTTTACAGTTACGTCAAACTAAATTCCCAAGCGAAGGTTTTACAGAAATCGACTATCGGTAAAGTGACTCATGACGTCATACTTCAAAATGGCGGCCTTAGTCAGGCTACATGTCAACAATTAGTTCTATTTTTCATTAAAACAATCAGTTTCGTTTACAAAATAATAATTTTTTGTTTATTTTATTAACGTAAGACCAGTAACGCATATGTTACTCTAACAGTTGATCTTGACTGTTCTGGTTCCAATTATTGCCACCAGATGTCATAGTCTTAACTAAAAAATACCAATAGAATCATAATTACTTTGTATTCCATTTCTGCGGAGTATGAATAAATGAATGATAAGGGGAAAGGGGAATTTGGTGCACTGCGACATGGTGTCTGGTCTCTTTTTTTCGAATTCGCCCCTGTTTAGCCGCAATCTACCATTTTGTGTGTATTTATCTTTTGTTAATATTGCAAAAATCATTTTTCATTCTTCTCAAATCAGATATTCTTTTAAAACTCGGGAAATACCGCACGCACTATTTTCCCAAAAAAGTTCCTAATTTCAAAATGATGCGCACTCAAATTTTTAAAATCATATATCCAGGAAATCAGTAACATCATCAAAAATTTTAGAATTTTGAATTACAATTCGAACTTACTCATGAAATTACGAAATTACAGTTATTTAAGAATTTTACTCCTGCAATAATCCTTACAAATAGCTTGATGTGGTTTCTATGGAAGCATCCACTTTTTTATTTTAATAAGCAGAGAGAGACAGCCTCTTTGTTGCACTCTGAAGCAGTACCTTCCCGAGCTCTTGCCGCGGTACTTTGACCACTCATTGATCACCTGTTTACAAGTAGTCCCTGGAATTCCTAAGATAGGATATGATGGGTGCAAAACCAACGAAAAACATAAACACACAATTATTTGCGATGCCATCCTATCTATTACAATTCTTTTTCACTAGATCGTGTATACATCTTTCTTTGCCACTGTTTTATTTCACAACAACACAATAATAATAATCATAATAATAAGAATAAAACCAGGGTTTGGTGTGGTCGGTCGACCTATTTAGTTGAGTGTGAGACGACGGTTTCATCTCATTTTAATAAATCAAATTAATTTTTCTTCAATTTTTGTTGTTGTTGTCTTTTACACAGAAAAGAGATAATAGTGATGTTGCAGTTATACAGATAGACTTGTTATAAGGGGTTTATGATAATAATATGGTATATTATTTGTTGGTGGGAGTGGTGGTGGTGGGGTACAAAGATTTTCCAATCATAGTTTAAGATGCTACTATGTACAGTTCCGTTCATAAAAATTGAACCAGTTCAAAGATTCGAAGTGCGTATATATATTTAGTAATATATACGCTTTTAGTGTGACATATTGTGTCCATTTTTATGAACGGGAGTGTATAGAGTATATAAGTTTCTTATATTGTATATAATTTTTCTTCAATTTTCTTTTTATCTGCAATCGTTTTCTTGTAACTCCTTATTTTCATAATGGGAATTATGAATAAATTTTAATATCATTATTATTATATTTATATTTTGTTATTATATTCATATATATATATATATATATATATATATATATATATATATATATATATATATATATATATATATATATTAATGGTATTTTCTCCATCTTTTGTTCATATATTCAAGTGGTTTTTTCTCAAGTTTTTCCTCCTCTACACAATAATGTTTTGTTTGTCGATAGAAAACTCATTATTTTAAATGATACGTGATTTAAATAATAAGTTTTGCAATTTGAATAATTGTTTTTTATTTGATTTTCTGTATGTGTAATACTTACCACTATCTATGTATGTGTTTATTATTATTTGATAATGGGTGTTGTGTTTATGTTGACATTCAAATGACCTTGAATGACCGTTCGTTATTGTTTAGGTATTTAGCAGTGTACTGTTCAAGAAAATCGTTCTAAGTCATAGTCAAACATATATTCAGTCCGAGTGAACGAGCAATTAAAGGTGCTCTGCACGAAGGTTTCTATTTCGTTTCTCAACGGTGATACTTTGTAAATTAAGTAAATGAAAAAAAAAATTAATGGGACGGTTAATTGATTAAACTGTCTGCGTATAGACAAATCGAAAGTAACCGGCTATACTTGTGAAGGTTTTCTGCAGTTTATTTTCACAAACTCCAGATTGAAATCGGCCGAATTCTTATCAAAATCAGCTGCGGTCTCACAACCTACCAATTCCTAGTTCACAAACAAATTTCTTGCCCTTTAAGGCTTGGTTAAAAAAAAGAAAAGCTCTTTAAAGCCCTGCTTGCCAGGCTTCAACATCTCCTCCGCTACTATTTATTAAATTACATTGCTTCCGTTGTGTTACTCCACAAATACATAACAAATAATTAACGATCCATAATTTTTTAATTATGGATCCATTAATTTTTTGGCTTTTAATTAATGAACTAAAAATTAGAAAATTTATTTCCTGAGTCACCAATATGTGACTATAAATAATAATGTGGCGGCGGTCAATATTTAAAATCTGAGCTTCCCGAGTTTCTATTTAGAATCACATATTGGTGACTGAGGGTGAAAACTTTATTTTCTACTTTTGAAATTCGTGGTTTCAAACGAAACAACAACAATTCTGGTTTGTGTTGGATGTGGAGTGTCGAGTTTCAATTTATTATAAAATGTATAAATTATAAAAAAATTTAAAAATAATATAAGTAAAAAATTTTTGAATACATATTATTGGAAATATATATATATATACTTATTTCTTTAAACATAATATTTTTGTTATATTATATGTAAAATAGTCAAGTTCTTAACACACCCCTGTATCGATTGATACGACAATATTGGTCTCGTATGGAAATGTTCACGAATCCAATTGGAATTGGACTTCTTTTCTCTAAAGAGGGTGAGTATCCTCTCCAAAGGTTGGGATAGCATACACATACACACTTATGTAGACGTGGAAACGAAGGGTAGTATATCTCATATATCCTGCATATGTAAATGTACACTGACAATCATAAAAAAATGGAAAACCGTGAAATAAATCTAATATAAAAAAAAAGTTGTTTCTTTTCACAAAAATCAAACTGATTATTCTAAAGATTATTAAAGTAATCAAAGAGAACTGGTTTTTAAAATTAAATTTCAAAGTTTGCCTCAATTCCTAGATCAATTATTTGTATTTTATAAATATGTATTTCGACTACAAAGAAGTCCTCATCAATATGAATTAGCTAATTCTATCTCCGGGATATGGAATCGAAGATATATTACTCCTTGCTAATTTGGTGCGAAGCACGCAACTATCACCTGGCATTATTTTCTGTAAGATAAATAAGAGAATTATTTTCAGTTTTAATGTTTTAATACTATGGCGATACTCAATCCATATTAGTACCTTCATAGTTATTTGATTTTTTCCTATAGGAGCACCTGCATGACGAATAGGGAATATGCATAAAAATTTTTTTTCACATTTATTTTCAGAATATGAAAATACTGTTAATACTGTAATAATATTTAAAAACGAAATTAAAATCCGACAAATATCAAGGAAGCTATAAGCTTTTAAAGATTATTATCTGTCTCTTTCTTGCAAAAATACTAAAAACGGAGTTTTACGTGTATTTTAAATGGTGAAAGTGTAATATGACGTCACATAACATATCAAGAGGGCTATCACCCTCTTTGTCTAATCGGGAATTTCAATCATTCATATCTCGCTTATTTTTAAAGTTATTTAAAAAGTAATTTTACCTTGATATTTGTCAAGTAATAATGCTTCAGTTCAAGTGAAAAAAAATTTTCATGCATATTCCCTATTGTTTTATAATATTCAAGGTTTCTAAAATCTTTACATATGAACATATTCATAAATTTATACCGCTTATCTTCAAGCTGATGACCCTATATCCTTAGACATTTTAATTTAATAATGTCAAACCAATGTATTCGTGTTAGGAAACAATTGAAACTTCTTACATGGTATGGGCAAATAATCACAATTCCCGAAACCAATTAATTCTAACAAAGTGTTTTTGGTTATGAACTCTTCCGCATGTAGCACTTTGCTGTATAAGTCCATCCTACCTATTGACAGATTTAAAGTGTTCCAATATTTATGAAACTAAGTGTATAAATAAAACATATCAACTCTAAAAAGTGTCTTTGAAAAATAATCGAATAAGTATCGTTCAATCAAAAGAGAAAGAACGATCTTATTAAATTCTATTCAAATTTAATATGATCATCTCACTTTAACAATACATATGTGTATGTAAATGATTTGCATGTGAGTGTATATATATATATATATATATATATATATATATATAGTCTTTTATAATATACCTATATTTTGATAAGGACAAATGTATATGTATGTATGTATGTATGTATGTATGTGTTTTTTTTAAAAGAAATCGATTACAATAAATTTAGGTTTTATACTACAGTACAGGCAAGAGTTAGTTTAGTTTGTTCGATATGTTGTCAATATTTGCAGATAATATTAGGTTTGGTATACACTTAAATATGTGTGGTGGAAAATCGAAAATTTTGTACTTTAAAACGGTTTAAGAAGTTTATTATTATAGAGGAGGACGTATAATATAATACAATCGAAGAACTACTTCAAGTTATGTAGAAGCTACGTAGATATTTGTCAGAAGAGGAATCGTAATGAATATCAATATAGGCAAGTTACAATGGCAACATTACTAATATTCATTATTATAAGTACTAAAATGTATTTTCTACAACTGCACTTGTACACTTTATCATTCTAACTAATTTTAGGAGACATATTTAATATTTTATTTTTTTCACTCTCAGCTCGATCGAATAATCGCTATTATTTTGGTATATTATTTGGTATTTTCAATTTGACTATACAGTTAAAATTAGGTACACGAATGTCTTCACTTTAATACTCCATGTTTCTGAAAAAAGAAGAATATTCGCATTACGAATCACATTATCAATGATATCATTTTTATGGTCTCGTAAACTTTGTATATAAATGCATATATTGAGCAACCGAGCTTGGCCTTAATTTTACTAAGTCTGATTCTAGTGTAAATAATTCAAACTCTAATATTAACGGAAGAAGTGACACTGGTTCTCTTCTACAATATATAACAATTCTATTTTTTGTTTGTGTCTTTATAGTGTTGTCCTTATTTAATATTATTTTAATAAATTATTTAAAAAGAAGTATAACTTCTTACGTGCGTATATAAGTACACACATATTTTTTTGTAAGATCGTACTGCTAATGCATTATATTGGGTGCGCTAATTACTAACGCAAGTGTACAGTTTCAAAACCACGTACACCTTATACGCTGAGCTCTTCTCTCATAGACGCTGTGGTAGCTCATCCTTATTCTTGCTTATCTTCAACAGTTAGCAACCCGTCTTTGCGTTCACTTGTAAATAGAAAAAATTAGCTTTAATTTGATAAATAATTCATTAAAATACGTTATGAATGTAGATACTTGTATTTGACAGAAAAATGTCAGTTTACTACTTGGTGTCCAAGGGAAATGACAACCCAATATGGCCACGAAGAAATTTTGATATTGTGAATTGTATCCTCTATAATATGTATTCAAACGCCAAAAACATTTTTGTGAATGTCATCAAAAGCGGTCTCTTAATTTTCACAAACAATTAACTTAATTTCAGTAGTTTTCCACAAAAACGCCCTAAATGAAATATCTAACAAAATTTGATATTTACCAACTTTCTAAATGAAAAATTTCTCAAACATAAAAAATTATCAAGTAATATTATTCGATATTAGAAATGGCTGTAGCAAAAAACTCTCCAAACTACATTTTTTAGAAGTAAAACAAACATTAGTTGAATAAATAAATATTTATACGATACCTATGCTATATGATATAAAGGACAACACATAGCGTTTGTATTAAAAGAAGCGTCGTTTTACCATTAGTATATTAAAAAAATATGGTGTGAACCTCCACAAAACCTCTATATACAACAGATTATATGGCAGGTGCATACCAGTAAATTATCTGAGATGCTCGATGAGAAATTTTAATCCTTCTCCCATTGATATACAGAAGATGTGAAGTTGAAGGATTTTGTGATTACATATCCCATATTTTTTACCAAATATATTTAAAATATCACAAACTTTAAAAGCGGACATAATTTTTTTTGTACTTAAAATTATAATAACTATATTATTAAAGTAGCCAACATAATAAATAATGTATATAAATATTCTATGAAATATGCAGTTTATATAATTGCATTAAAAAATGGTGTTGAAGAACGTTTGAATTTATTATTTAATAAAATTAAAACTGTTTTGTTAGCTTTGTTTTTGCAACCATATTTTGAAAACTGGCGACAGCGCACAGTAAAAAAATAGACACATACATATACATATATACACGGGAACGTCATAAAAAAACATAGTTTATTGTTAGATCTGTCAAATAAAGTCAAATCAATTTCTAATTTACATATACTGATATTTTACAATACTTTTAAAATATTTAGAACAAATAAAAAATGGTTGTAAATCGTTGTAAGATTATTGATCAACTTTTTTAAAATCCTAAATAAATTTTATTAAAGAAAGAACTCATTTGATTCTTGAGTAGCACATGAACGTCCTTAAGTAATAACAAAGGAGGATAACATAATTTAATAAAAAAAAAAAAGAACCAACCAAATTAACAGTGAACTATTCTTTTTATAAAAATTTTTCATATTATTTCAAAACTTTAGTTGAAAATTGTACTCCATAAATTTGTTGTTAAGATTCGAAATAAGAAAATATGTAGACAACCTAGAATATCTAATAATATTCCGGATGTAAATTTAATATACTCCGGATATAAATATAAATTTCATTTCTGTTCTGAAATTTTAATAAACTGTGTATATCGTTTTTTATTACTTACTCTTCTATTCAATATTTTATTAAATTTTTTCTTTTAAATGCAGAGTATTTTAAACCAAAAATCCACTCCGCTATCGATTATAACTGACTAAAAAATAGCATAATAAAAAATGTCCATTTGATCTAGACTACTATAATCAATCTTTACTCTGGCGTCTTTAACAGACTGCAAAAGCTATAAGTTGTAGCACAGTGGTTAGGTGTGAAATCCGCAATGGCCTATGCACACTCTCATACATAAAAATCGAACCAGTAAATATTACTAAATAAAAATGTTTCAACTGGTTCAATTTTTATGGACGGAAGTGTACATATATGTGCCCTCTTGAGAAAAAAAAACGGTTGAAAATATTAATCTCAGAAAAAAATTTTGATACAGGTGTTCATAAAATGACCTAATTAGTCCATTACCGCAAAGTTGTCCGTCTGTCCGTCCTTAAACTCCATAACTGAAAAACGAAAAGAGATGGCGAGCTGAAATTTCATATGTGTGTTCTAGAGCTATAAAGTAAGTGAATAGGACCATGTTTGGGCAAAATGGGCTAAACTGCGTAATTAATAGAAACCGTACGAAATAGAACAATAATTTAAAGATAAAAAAAAATTTTCTCTTTTAAAAATAAACACCTTTTGTTTGAAACTTTGTTTCATAAATTTAGTATATATACCGGGTATTTAAGCAATAAACTCAGTCAGTTGTATTTTCACCTGATATTGTACCTTTTGCTGTTTTCGAAACACGCTTGAAAGATACGGTTTGGTGATTATAAAAAGGTTATTTAAAAGTTTAATAACCGTATTTGAATTAACATTTTGGTCCGATAAATTGTTCAAAAATTTTTAACGTGACAAAAATCAAATTTTGTATAATATATTTATATTTACCCCCGAAATATCATCGCAGCTTCTACTGGCTTCAGCCACTCATACTTTTCGAAATATTCCAAAAAAATGGTATTGGTCTATCTCTAATCTCCCAAATTTATCCGAAAAATACTTTCTTTTGTAGGGGTAGATATCTCAATACACCTACAAATATAAAACTCTTATTTAAATATACAAATATTTATTGTGATGAATATACTTGGCGGCTTTAATATAATGTTCATAAAGATATATATAGTCTCTATATAGTCTGGTCAACAAATTAAAAAACGTGTAAATTCTTGCTACTGCGAATTAATATACGTCCGACAGCTCGTTGAACTCGTTATGACTTCTAGAAAAATTTGCAAAACTTTCAAACTCGCACATAAACAATTGTAAAAGTTAAAAACAATTAAAGATTCCAAAAAAAAGGGGTCTACTTTTTTGAAAATTACTCAAAAACTATTGGTGCTAGAGGAATTGATTGATGGATTGATTAATATCGGGGTAAAAAACTATTGCACTTCGACCCTATGGTGCTAGAGGAATACAAACAGATTCTTAAAGAGGAGGAAATTTCCGAAAAAAATTCCGACTCCCGGAACTTGATCTCTATTGTTAATACTTTTTATTTAATATTGAAAATAGGGTTCAGGACGGCTTTTTTTTGTTAAATCATAATCTTGCTCAACTAACTATATGACAAAAAAAAATTTTTCAAAAACGATTTTCAACATTAGATAAAAAGTATTAACAATAGAGGTCAAGTTCCCGGAGTCGACATTTTTTTCGGGAATTTCCTCCTCTTTAAGAATCGTTTGTAAAATTTCCCTAGCAATAATGGTTTTTGAGTAATTTTTAAAAAAGTAGACCCCCTTTCTATGAAATCTTTAATTGTTTATGACTTTTGCAACAGTTTATGTGCGAATTTAGAGTTATTGCACATTTTTCTAGACGTCATAACGAGTTCAACGAGCTATCGCACGTATTTTAATTCGCATTAGCAAGAATGAACACGTTTCTTAACTTGTTGACTAGACTAATACACAATACACTGCCTACCACGTTTTCAAACATTTTACAAATAAAATAAAATCAATTTGAATGTTATTGAGGAAAGTAAAAGATTTTTGGAAATATCTTATATAGAGCATATACATACTATAGAGTTAGTTTGAAGTATTATCATGATCATCTTAAAGTAATAATATGATTCTTAAAGTTATATATACGTGTATATGTTACGGTCAAAGTGAATAACTTGTTTATATACATCGGAAATGATTAAAGTAGTCCTTTGATTATAGTCAAAACAGTATTTAAATTAAAAATGAATAAAATAAATATTTTTTATACTTAGAGATTCCTAAATTAAAACTTTGATATTATGAAAAGCCACAAAAATCGGGTCCTAGTAATTTTCTACCTTATTCATTCCAATAAAAATTTTATCACGTAATATATTGATCATTAGAATTATTGAGAATGCAAAAGCCTCCCAAAAGCACATTCTCTTCGGAGTGCAACCAAGAGGCTATCTCTCGATGCACTGAAGCTAAATAGGATGCAACTGCGCAAGGTTACCGGATTCATTACCGGGCATTATCCCCTTCGGAAGTATCTGCATACAATAGGACTCCATAAAGGGTCCATTGTGCAGATTGTGTGGCGAGGAGGAAGAAACATCCAGGCATATAATCTTTGACTGCGAACCTCTAGTTTACAGCAGATACAAGATATTCAGTGCATGTCACCCCGAATATATGAACTTTCGGAAAGACCTGGTAAGCAAGGTCCTGGCCATTGCCAACATATGGGGGAAGCGAATCTCGTCAGACTAGAAGGGGGAGCACAATGGACCATAACATCGAAGTGCAATACTTTTTAGACGCCAAGATATATCTATCTATCTAAGGTATACTGGTAATTATGAATACTTACCAGTTATAAATGGTATTATTAATAACTGTCTCATTATTCAATTTTACCGTAACATATATTTGATAACTCTTTTTATATAATACGCAGTACTTCCCAGGAAATGATGTACAAATATGACAAACATTCAAAGTGTGTCTACAGGGCTATTCATTTTGATAGATATCACTATTTTTTATTTCATATAAAAAGAAATTAAACATAAGCGTAATAAAAGTTTCGGATTGGAGATAAAAGTGTTTTCTCTAAAAGTTTAGCAAACATCAAAATGCTCATAAGAGTTCTAGGATCTCTATTTTTTTAATCAGTCAAACGATGAGAGAGACAATCTTCGATAATCCAGTAGGTTTGACGTAAATATTTTGACGTAAAAATTACTATTTATTGTAATTACTATTTGCAATGAAAAATTTAAAAAAAAAAAGTGTTTAATGCAGAAAAACAACGACCTCGCTAGCATTACACAAAATTACACTGTAAAATCAAGGACTATATTATATATATTTTTGGATTGAAAAAAAGTCCCAGTGGAGTGTGAAAAGAAAACCTCATACTATATTTTGTTTTGGTTGGTAGAGTACGAACGAAGCTTAGTTTATTCACTTATACGATTTTAGTAGATATCCACATATATATTGATATTACTGGTTTTGTATCAACACACATAGGTTAAGTATATACCTACCTACCTACCTACTTACTTTTTTTTCCTCATAGAGAGTCAACCAAAAAACTATATATATATACGTTTTTGAATAGAATCGAATTGATGCCGATGTTCTATTATCGTATGAGTATTATTAGACGATAGTAATAATGTACCTTATGTTCATGGTAAATTGTTTTTCATATAGGAATTGCTTTGGGTACGTAACCAAATTGTATAATATTACCAGCCAAGTAGCCGCGCTTGTTAAGGCGTTGTTCTTACTTCGAGCTGGGAGGTTATGTATTTGAATCCCGACACCGGCAGTTTGTCAATTAAAAAAAAAATTAAGCCGTAGTAAGTATTCTTGCCTTTCGGTTATATTATCCCAACGAAAGTGACTAGCATTTACTTAATTTGACATTTATGTAATATGCCTGAACATTGATTACATTTTTTTACATCAAATTGATATGGAAAAAATTAGAGATGTTCATTATCACCAATAGAAATAAAGAATATGTGTAAAGGATTTTGTCTTGCCAAAATAATATTGAATTTTTTTTGTAATCTGAAACTAAATATATATAGATTTTATGTTTCCCACGTCACATTTCATTCCCATTAGGCTGAAATAGGGGCTGTTAAAGTGGGTACAAAAAGAGTTATATATATTAGCCATTATACTTCTCATTGTTAAAAGTAGATTGAATTTCGAAAATGGGAAAAATCGGTTTGTGCATCCCTCTGCTAGTGGGAAGGGGTGGGGGATATCTATCTTTGAAACCGTTAGAGCCATTTGCCCCTTTTATATATATATATATATATATATATATATATATATATATATATATATATAAGGTTCTTAACGATGACCATTTAAAAAAAAATGTACGATGAAATTTTTCCGAAATATCTTCGTGCATCGGTACAAAATTAATAAAAAATTTTTAGCTATTCATCGCTAAACGGAGAAGAAATTATCCCAATGAAGAAATGGTTCCAAGAAGAGATACTTCAAACTAAAGAAGTAAAAGCAAATTTTCTAGAGAAAAATAAGAAAATTTGGAAATCTTGTGGAGAACAAAAATTAATTCGTAATAAGATTATCGTAGCTTACAAACAAACTACAAAAAAATACTAAATCAACTTTTGTCAAAAATTTACATGATTTACGAATTCGAAGATGATTTACACCTGAAATTTGACTTTACTCCTGACGAGATATCATTCACGTGTAAGTAACAGAAATTAATTAATATTTGCACGTGAACGTGTAAATAGTAACAACGACCTTATAGATTTAATGGTGTGATTCATTTTAATAAAACACTTTATATAGAAGAAGATTTTGAATGCATTTGTGTTCACGCGAGAAGAAGAGTGTTTCAATTTTAAATTTCATTTTTTCTACTCTCAACGAACTAAAGCATGTGCTATCTATAAGTATTTACCTTCTAGTGTAGAGTAAACTGTATGCCAGTAACTTCGTATCACACTCTTTCCTCGTTGTATGATAGAAGCAAATAGAAAATTCCTTGATGTTTTATTCATATAAAAAAAGAAACCATATAGTTGATCCTGTGATACATATTACATATTGAGAATTTATACAACCAAAAAGAATACTTTATATACCTACAGGAAGTTTTTGATGTGAAACATTTATTGCGGCGGGTTAAACCGTTTGTTACCTGGAAACGGCCTGCCGAAATTTTCTTGCCACGCTATCAACAAGTTGTTCATAGGTGATATTACACAAAACAAATCAGTTTTACAAAGATGCTCATAGATGGCGGTGCATATACAGGTTCGAAAACTCATTCATAGGTGGCAATGCATATTTTCTATACAAAATAGTGCATAATAATAATAATAGTTTAAGTAAATGATTGAAAGAATTGGGATGTCTCAATTTATAAGAAATTATTTAATTTTAAATTTTTTGGTATTAAATTAATATGTATTTTTTAAATAAAGAGTACTTTTTTTTTGTAGAATTGTTTTTGATTATGCCATATTTTTCCCTTTAATAAACCACCCTTTCATGGGTATTTTCTATACAAAATAGTTTTGGTGTTTCACATCTACCAGGTGTCGCCGCGACATCTGGAGCGAGTTTTTGGATTATTTAATATCCATTTGATATTAAGTTTCAAATTTTTCTCCAACTCCTAGATCAATGATTTGGTGTCTCACACACGCAGCAAATTATCAGCGAGTAACATACCTACGACTCCATATCCCGGAGATAGTTACGATTACGCTAATTCATACTGATGATGACTACTTTGTAGTCGTAATACGTATTTATAAATCACTGTTCAAGAAATTGCGGAAAAATTTGAAATTTAATTTTAAAAAACCTATAGAGAGTTCGATGAATTTCTTCCATGAAATTTTTTGTCGGATGCCATTTATATACTTTTGTACTCATCCTTACAAATGGATATTTCGATAACATCAATATGGTTTTCTGATATCGTTACGTCATCTGCCAATACAATATATTATTGATCTGCTTTGAATGGAAATAAAATTACACCCCCCTTAAAAACAGTAAAAAATTACCAACATTTTAAATTTACAAAAGCAGATAATTTCTTCCCTAATATAATAAATAAATAGAAGAAAAATATATTTAAAGAAGCGGAATGAACAAATGAAAAAAAAAATTGTGTAAAAACAGCCAGAGACCTCTATATACAAATTAAAATTACAGTGCACATACGGTGCATAGACAGTGGTAGATGCACTATACATTGTTTGCAGATTGGGTGTATTTTAAAATGCATGCTGTATAAAGATTTTATATCAAAAAATGTATATTTGACAACACCTAAAGTATTCTATTGATACTTTTCTAAATTAGGAAAATATTTTATTTAAATTTCGCCACAAATGCCAAATACAAACGCAGCACTCATTTTTCAAAATTGTATAATTGATTTGTGCCATTTTCATTCAAAGTTATTCATTATAAATGTCCCAAAAATCGTAATAAAGAAAGTAATATTATACTACAAACTTTTGAAAAATTAATGCTACTTTTTTGACACATAGTACATATAGACCTCCAAAATATCCCAAAATATTTATTTTGCATGTTGTGATGTTTCAAAATTGTGCCAGTAAAGTTTTTTAAAGCCAAATAAGTGCAAATTCGAAAAAAATTAATTCAACATTTTTTATTTATTTGAGTGTATCGAATGCGTTTCTGTACAGTGCTATAATTTTTTATGTGAAAACATCTATAGCGAGGCTATACAAGTATGATTTTATATGAGGAATGAAATGAAATTTCAGATTTGTATGTCACGTCTTTTATGTAACGATCGGCTCTGTACCAGTCGGCAATTATCGATTTTCTATTTATTTTTATTTTTGTCTATTGACCTCGACTTTCTATCTATTTCTAATTATCAAATAGTAAATTACGACTAGCTAATTTATACTGATGATGACTACTTTGTAGTCGAAATACGTATTTATAATATAAAAAAACTGATCTAGGTAAAGGGGGTATTTGAAATTTTATTTCAAAAACCTAGAGTTCTCATTAATTATCATTTGATAATGTAATATCGGTATTCGTGTTTTATAATTTGAATATTTATTGCTATTTATCATAGGTTTTCACATCAAGTCTGAGTTTTCAAAACTCTTTTTTGTTTTTGTGGCATCCGATACAGGGATTTACGATTGTATATGGAAGTAAAAAATCTTATATAAATTATACTTATTTTTTAATTTAAAATAAAAATTCCATAATACATTTTATTATTCTTATCTCATATTGAACAAACCATATGTGAGATTTGTATGTGTTGTCGTCATACGGTTCTGACTACTGACTTGTACGAAGGAAAACTGTTGTCGATCGAAACGAGACGCAAGGGTAAGCGACGAAGGTGGATGTGAATGAATGATTTGTACATATTATATACATATATATATATATATCTGATTTGAACGGGGTTGATATATTCGTATGGGGTGAGGTGGTTAGTTAATCAAACTTACAGAGTACAAAGTTATTGAAGTTAAACGTTTTTGATTCAATCATATTATATTTGTATATTGTACATCCTTTTAGAGATTCTTTTTTTTCGAGTCACCTTTTATTTATTTTTTTATGATAGAACGTGCCAATTACAGTATGTTACAAATCTTTAAGTTCTGTATCCACTAAAACATCATGAGGCAATTTTTTTGTCGGAATGTTTACGCATGTTTATGGAAAACGTTGTCCATTCGTATTAGTGATGTCGGGAGATGAGACGAAACGAGACGAAACGAGAGTAGCATCTCTCTTGTATTGTATTGACTGGTAATAATCTTCTCGTCTCGTCTCGTTTTTACAATTTAAGATTTTTAATGTGTGTTCTATTATTTTCTATACCTATATAAAATAAACCGCTACCACTCGCTTGTGCAAGGAAGGAAGCCTTCATTGTTGTTACAGCCCTGGAAAAGGGTTTAGGAAATTCTCCTTTTTCCTTCCCTTAACTCACACTCCATCCATTAATAACAGTTAGAAAATTCCCTTTTTTTCCTTTCCATAACTTACTCTCCATCCAATAACATCAATTAGTGGATGGAGTTAACATCAGTTCCTCTCCAACTTCAAATCGAGTTTAGTATAGATTTTAGTAACCTAATTGAAGGGATTGAATTTTAATTCTCAAAACAAAGCAAAAAGGGAGTGTTAACAATGGTGAAAATTAAAAGAACCGGTTGGTATTACGAGTTCATTGGGATCAGTGAGTGAACACCCAAAGATCATTCGAGGCGGACGTTTGCTTGAAACAGGCCAATCGTTAAGTCCTTCATGAGTGGAAAGTGAAATTAAAAGAGAGCGATTTATATTTTTAAGAATTAATGCAGCCGTGAAGATAAAATTTAAGAGCACCACACAAACTATTTGAAAACATTCTTTTGGTACACCATCTTAAAAGAAATTATACAAAATCCTTAGACCACACTGTCATTTATTACGTCCTCTGACTGCCTAAAACTCACATATGATAAAAAAATGATTAGGTTATATTTACTTTCATTCAAGGAAAAGTAATGGCACTATTTTAATGCTATATGTCTTGTCTCATTCTGGTGTATTCCCAAATGCTATATATTGCAAACCATAAAAACAAACTTTTCTTTTTCTAACTAAGTCAGTCATAGAAAGAAGAAGTATCAATAAACATTCGATTTAAATCCCTTCACATATTTCTCGTCGTGTCCTCCTCATGCAATCTCGACCACACATAGTATATATTTATTTACAATTATTTTTTTTTTTTTTTTACAAAAAGTTGATCCTTTTTAGGGATTTTATATTTATATTAATATCGTATTGACAGACGTTTTTATACGTTGATAGGATTTTGATTCTTTTGATATCAAATATGTAGTCGGCATTTAATTCTAATTAGAAAATATTACAACAATGAAAATAAACTTCAAAAAAGGGATTTGATGGAAGATTACGCCCAGGCCAGCAATCACGGTTCAGAATGGAAATGACACAAAATTAAATTATGCATTTCAAAGTAGTGATGATGATTTTAAATCCATTTTAAGGTAGTTGCCTCGCGTGTTAACAGTTTCAGCTCAGAACACACATCCATTAAATGAAATAAGATTGTTTACTATACTTTTTTTTCTTGAATGTACCTCGTATACTTGTTCGCTTGGATTACATACAAATGACAGTCTTTTCGTTAATCTATTACAATATTCAAAATATAAAAATAATATCATTAGCGAATTCCCTCCAAAGGAAATACAGCTACTGTTTTTGCACCAATGTTGGAATTTCGTAAAAATTTCTTTAAATGTCCATCGATCCTACCTATTAGATGTTAAAAATCACTATCGCTGAAATTTGTACATATGTACATAATGTACATATGTACATAAATACATATGTACTGTTTTTAAATGTCTGTGGACTCTCTAGCGCTCACAGTTTTATTCCGATTGGAATGAAATTGGGCATTTGGGTTGCTTTTGGTATTTTAAAGGTAAAGTTCGTTAATGGGTAAAATCGGACGAGGGAAAAGGGGGTTTAGGGGGAGGGGAAAACACAAAATTTAACTATCTCCCTTAATATTTGAAAATCGAAAAATTTATTAGAAATTAAGTTGTAGGTACTAGGTTTTCCTGTAATTTTGTTTCTTATCATTTTTCTGTTACACTAATATTTACAGAAATATTTACAATTAAAGATTGCAAGTTAAAATTCTAAATATCTCTGTTCACATTCGAGTTTGAGAAAAATGATCCAGTAATAAATTGTAGCAAACTTGATTTTCTACAACTTTACTCCTTTTACATTTTTCGATTATTCAAATATTAAGAGAGATGTTTAATATTTTGTGTTTGTTTGACACGAATACAAAAAATATATTTTATTGGAAAAAATTTTGATTGTCGTTTCCATAGTAACTATAAGCTATAATCATTATACCGTTTTTGAATAAATTTAATTTTTGCAAATACTAAGTCATATCAGATATTATATTTCATTATGATCACACTAAAATTATGACCGCTAGAGGGTGATTTATGTATTCTTAGAAAATTCCCTAAGTTGATGCAGCTCTTGCGTAACGAATTTTTTTTACATTCGTTAAAAAATCATTCAATCGTTTGACATGATTTTTAAATAAAATTAAAAGTGTTGTAAAATTTTGTAGTGATTTTTATCAAAACTAAACGATAAATAATTTTGAAATTTAAATTGAAGTTAGATACCTTATATTTTGAATAATTTAGCAAAAATTCGTCGAAAACTCGCTTCACACGACAACTATCTTAAATAACCTAATAATTATGTAGCTACCTATTGAATTAGTTATATCTAAATTAGTAACTAGATCCACAAGAAGAGTTTGTACTTCAACCTATGCAGAGTGATGGTGGAAATTGTATAGGCCTTTCCGAACAAACTAGAAGGAGGTACCAAATTAAATAATCCAGATAGAATAAGCTGGAACAGAGAAGCAAAATTTCGAAATGTCGCTGTCCTCCGTTAAAGTGTTATTGCTCTTCTTCGACGATCAACCAAGTCAAGAAGAGTAAAACAAAAACTGTATATAGAAACTAATCTCTCGACTAGAAGAGATTTTATTCAAAGAATTCTTTCTAGACAAAGAACGTATTTATTAGAAAAGAAAGAAGAGGGAAATGCAAATAATAGGAAAAAGTGGTGTTTACTTTTCTGTGATAATGGATATTGCACCAAAAAAGAAAAGGAGTATGACAATAATTTAATCTTCAAAAAATTTATACTAAACAAAAAAACGAACGCATTTGTGACGCACTATTTACAAAAAGTGAGTTAAATGGAGGAGTTATGTTGACAAGACCAATTTTTTCAAAAACTAAACGAGTTTTCTCATGCCTCCAAACACAGTAAAATTAATTTCTTCAAATATAGATTTCTTCAGAATTGAAAAGTAATTGAATGTGTTTGACGAAGAGTGTTGAACAAATACTCGTAGACAATTCTTTTGTTTGGTCTTTTTAATCAGAATCTAGATCCATCCAGCATAGAGTTATTAAGTCTATTTATTATTACAAGTATAAATGCAAAGTGTTATCAACTGAACTAGAAATTAAAGACATTTTCCGGTCTTTTAATACTTAAAAAAATATGCAGTTACACTCTTATTCAAAAAAAATACAACCTATAGAATATAGAATATGCAAATGCATGAAAAATATGCCCAATTGAGACCATATCACCATATGTGCTTTAAACAAAGAAAAAGCATGAGTTATTTGTATTTTACAGGAGATTGTTCGACTGTTTACTGTTTTTTTTACGTGAAAACGACTTTTGGTTATTAATTAGCTTATGTTATAAATTGGTGTAGCGTGTTAGCTAGTGTTAGCTATATTGATTCGGGAGTTTTTGTAATGATATTGTAGAGCACTCCTGGGACCCAAAGAGAAACAAAAAAAATATCCGCCAGAATATAAGTTAAAATCGGTAAAAAATTACAATTCAATTAAAGTCTGCCTGTCTGTAAAGTCTCATATGACTCGTAAATATGCTTGAAGTCCGTCTATCTATATTAGCCCGGAAAAAGTCTGAACCGGTCTCGGAAATTTAGGATGCAAAAAAACTTTTCGGTAATTTCGGTACCAAATAGGAAATGTCACATTGCTAACGTATTCTCCGGAGTTTAATTATGATGTTTGGAGATCTGAATCATCTATCAAGTTCTTTTTGGTATTTTAAAGCCTTTAAAATACAATTATGTAAAAACTCTTTTGCTATTATAATTTAACCGGAAAAATTCCGGAATCAATTGCAAGAAGAAGAACGATACTTCACGACTCAAATTTGACTCCTACGTGAGAAATCTTAGAAAGCTTCAAGGCCAAATCAACTAAATAGGCTATGTGTTCTAAGTGGCTTGGTTGTACCATTAAATACAGTATTATTGAGGTATTTGAATTGTACTACATATTTCCCTTTGAAAGTTTTAATCTGTTGACAAATATGTTATACTTAAAAGCAAAAAAGTAGTTATTAAGAGATTAATTATTATTAAAGCTTGCTTTGTGTTGAAATTAAATCATTCTATAGTTTTCTCGAAGAATTCTTTTATACAACCGCCCAAAGCTTTCAAAATCAACTATAAAATTAAGTTATGCGTTTTAGTGCATTACCAATGGATACAATTCCTTTTATATGAGATAAATTTTTTTGAACTGAAGTGTACATAAATTAAGACAATATAATAAAATTAACTAATGTACATATTATTATATTATTAATTAATTACTTATTAACGAAAAGACGGATATTTGTGGGTATTATTGTTAATTACATGGAATTAGTCCTAATGATAATTTTGCAAGAAATAATGTGTGCGCAACATTAATCAGTTTAATAACAACAAAAAAGGGGCATGTAGGAGGTTCGAGTAAAAAAATGAACACACACAATTAATTAATAATTATTATAGTTAGTTTTTTTTTTGTAAGGATGTTATTATATTAAAATTATAATTAACGGACATAATTCTTTGTGTTCTTTTGTGTTTAGTTCTTACTTAATTAGTGTCAAAGTCGAAATGATTTCATGCATTGTTATAATAATTGTAAAACGTAATAGTTTGTCTTATTAATTGTCATCAACAACACAAAAATTGTATCAGTGATAAAAGTGAGTTTGTACCATTCAATGGTCCAATAATTCCTTTACACGATCATTCCCTTACCTAAACTGAATCTTTGTCTTTGAACATCATCATTTTACTTACCGCTAGCATCGCATAAAATACTATGAACAACAAAAATATATGTCATACTATAAATTTTATAATTGACTTGTGCCTTGTTTATTTATTTTTCGAAAAAATGTTTCGGATAAAAGTTTATTAAACATAGTAACAACTTTTATCTGAAGCATTTTTCCGAAAATCGAATCAATAAGGTACAAATAAATTATAAAATTAAAAAAAAAACATTACATTAATGAAATTTTCCGAAATCATTATTTATCACCGACGTTATACAATATTGTGAATTAATGAGACTCAAGTACATTCATTTCCCTTAAATCCTGACGAAGATGGTGGGCAGAATTTTGATTATCAATATCATACAAGGAATGGTTTTAAATTCAAATTTAAAATAGGAATCAAATGAAAATTTTATGGTCACATCTTATTGATTTATGGCTCTGTGCTCATGAAACTATATTGACTAGTCCCTTTTATGATGATGATAATAAAAGTTCTAGCCGCCATATTCATCGAGGTTTAATGGAAATGATAATATTTTCTTTTTCGAAAAAGATTTATTGTAAAAATATTAATTGTAAAATTTTATTTTCTAATTTTTCCAAAGTGTTTATTTCAATGAACCACCTCGATACAGTCATAATTGATATACTATGCAAATATCATTTTGGATTTTGCCTCAACTTCTTCTCATTTCCCAATAGGAAGAACCTTTTTGCATTGACTTTCGTAAAATCACAGTTGTAACTTCATGTCAATTACCGCTTTGGACATTAGTTTCATTATTCAATATGAGATATTTAAATGTACTTACCTAAGTTTAAAAATCTTACATGAAAACGAATATACTTTACCTTTTCAGAAAACATAAAGTAACGTTGATAAAACTGAAAAAGAATTTAAGGTGATCCTTGTGTTATCATCATCGAATACGCTAGTTCTTTCATACTATGTCTTCGTAACCTGAATGGAAATTGACATTAGTATTGTATTGTGACGTCAAAGTATGCACAAATAATAATAACATGTGGACTAATAAGTTACTGTTGACAACAAAGTAATTCTGTCAATGATATGAAAAGCTTCATTCATCAGTATCATCTGTAGTATATCGGTAACATACTGAGCTAGAAATCCAGAGGTCCAGGGTTCGATACCTGGGGTATGAGTTGATAATTTTATATCAAAATTGATTAAATGACATGTTTGTCTATATAGTGTACGCTAGTTCTTTCATAGTAGTCTTTCATTAGTATTGTATTTGGACGCCTGAGTACAAACAAATAATAATATATGGAATAACTAGTTAATGGTAACTATAAAATAATACCGTGAATGATATGAAAAGGTTGATTCATTCAATCAGTATCATCTGTGGTGTAACAATAACACACTGGGCTAGAAATCCATAGGACCAGGGTTCGATACCTGGTGGATGAGTGATAATTTTTAATATAAAAGGATCACCTTAAGTATAATCTGAAAGAAAATTTGTACATGACACTTGTAGAGATAAAATAAAACACAATTAAGATATGATAAACTATGCTGAGTTTATTTGACTTTCTTAAACACTCACATTGTTATTTTTTTGTAATTTTTTGTAATTTTTTTTTTTTTTTTTGAGAGAAGGGCCGATATTTTCGACTCACTGACATAATAGGATACAAACATTTACCTATTTATAATTATTATTAGTATTCATCAATGAACTTCCATTCATAAATTACTACAGTCCATACAGCAAATAAACAAAAAAAAGAAGAAATAATTCTATTTCCAAAAAAAAAACACAACATACTTATTAAAATATATGAAAATATTAATATATCAGTTCAAAGTATACACACGGTATACAAAATTATGTAGGATACATGATGCTTACATTAAAATAAGAATGTTGTTTTTCTTTTTTTTTAATAAAATTTACTTAACACAACAATCGTAACTAATAAATGAAACAAGTAAATGAAATATCTTTATAACTTTTCAAATCATTTTCAAAATAGTGTTGTTTTTTATTGCTCATCTTTTTCTTAGGAAAATTATGCTGTGAAAATTATTCCATTATGAATAATAACAATTGAACAAAAACTATTTTTGTTTACTCTCTCTCAAAATTAATTTTAAAAAAAATTGAGGCAAATAATTGATTTAAATAATTAATAAAAAATATATACACAATCACAAACATAAATTTTTGTATGAATCAACTTAATTATAAATTCTGAAACTAAATTTTCAGGGATGAAATATTGTATGGTGTATGGTAGAGGGTGTGAAATGTACAAAAAAAAAAAGAAAAATGCTTACAAATAACTGTTAAAAAAAATAATGCCGTTCGTATACAATTAATAAACTTATATCAAAAAATAAATATTTACATAAAAAAAATGGCTGAAAAATTAATTAATTAAGTCCAAAAATAACAAACAAAAATAAACGAAACGAAAGAATGAAAAAACAAAATATGTAATCCAATAAATATCAAATTAAAAATTCAGTAATTTAGTAAATGAGAGAGCTGGATATGAATGAAGGAAATCGAAAAAATAATCCCAATAAAAATGTACGTATGTCCCATCAAAAATCTATGCAATAATGATGATTTTCTCTTGTTTAATAATTTGATATGAAATATTTTTAGGAACTCCATTTAAAAGAAGAAAAAAAAAACATCTTGTCCCACATTAATGGTTTCAAATCTTTTTCTTCTTTTGTAGTATTTAGTTTTTGTTTTTTTTTTTTTAAATATTAAAATTAATAACTTTGCAAACAAGTTCTAAAAAATTAACTTTAATACACAAAAATATTGAAGAATTTTTTTTTCAAAAAAATTTTCTAATAAAAAACTGCCCATGTAAATATAATGAAAAACGATTATTAAATATATTATGAATATTAATAATAATAGTGTATTAGTTATTACGTCATTGTGCGATGGCGCACGCGTCACATGACATTCACTTAGCATTGCTCTATGTCCTCTTAGTCATCTCGCGTTTTATTTATTTCACAAAAAAAAAAAGAAAAAAAAGAATACAAAAAAACAGCGTACGGAGTTTGAGAAAATCTGTTTATAAAAAGTAATTCGTTTTTTTTTATTTGGATCTGGTTAAGATTTGTATCGAATAAAAATTTTCTGAGTTGGTTTTTAGAGAGATGCTTAAAAGAACATTCATTTGTTTATGTTTAGTTTTTGAGGTTAGTTTTTTGTTTATTGAATTTTTTAAAATTTTTTATATGGTTTTTTTTTTTTTAGATTTTGTTTATATCAACAATCACACTTAATTTCCAAAACTCACTTTAAAATGCGAGGTAGGTGTCCTGTGTATATACCTGTTTATAGGCCCTACAAACAGACGTATATAACAACACCCAAATTTCGAGTTTGTTTTGGATAAAACTAATCCTAAGTATATATAATAGTTAAGAATATATATATTTATATATTTATATATTAATTTTTTAATATATATGATAAAATCATATATATATATATGTATGCCATAATGTCTAAACCACTAAATTTACTGTACGTACAATAGATGGTTAAAGGGGTGGTTAAAGGAGATCAATTCAGAGAGAAGGAGATAGGAAAGTTGATTTTTTTATTTGTTGAGGGGGTTAGTAGTTTTCTAGCCGATAAAATTGATATTCTGTTTTTTTTTTTTTTTATCGACTATCATCATATTTAAAACAATGTCATCTCAATAAAAATAATAATCTAATTTCAAAAAATGTTTTTTGTTTTTTTAGTGCAGATTATTATTTTTCGTTTTTTTTCTTTTTAAATATTTTTATTAGTAAAGTTATTAGGAACCAATTTTTCATTTTTGCTGGTATGAAATTACCAGAGAGATAAAATTAAATGGAAAAATTTAAACAAAAAACAAAAATTATCGAAAATTATTAATAAAAAAAAAAAGAAGGCATAAAATCAATTAAAATAATTAAAGCTTTGTATACCTCTTTTTGTTTTTGATTAAGAAAAATTAGGGGAAATCAATATATGAGTGATAAATAAATAGAAGAAAAATTTTGGCATGAATTATATTGTTTTGTAGAGAACGGAAATGAAAAAAGAAACGATGATAAACGTTTTATAACAAAAATAAAAATTACACGATCACTAAACTTAACTTTTTTTCAATTTTTTGTATTTAATTTTAATTATTTCAACTAGTTACTAAAATTTATTTTTTTTTTTGTATGTACTTGAATTATTGATATACATTTTACATTAAATATTAATTAGGTTAATAAATAGTACAGTTTTTTTTGTTTTTAATTATTTTTATTCGATCATTAATAATGTGTTTTTTTTTATGTTTATTAATTAAGTAATAATAATAATAATAATAATAAAAGTTCTTTTTAATAATTAATAAAAAATTGTTTTTGTGTTTGCACATAAAATGGACTAAATCATTTATTTATTTATTTTAAAATCAAGAAATGTTTTTCCAATACCTTTTTGCGAGTTTTTTTTTTTTTATTAATAAATGATTTTACATTTATTTTTTAATTTTTTATTTTAGTAATATATATATAACTTTATATATATAAATTAAGGAACTGTCATGATACGGTATGAAAAACGTCTTGAAATATTTTTTTTTATTAAAATATTCGTAATTAATTCATTTTATATGCAAAATAGGAACTTGTATTTACTGGGGGGAGACATATTTTGTCTTTTTAGATGTCAATTTGTTTTAATATTTATATTTATTAATCAAACGAAAAGTATCCCGAATTTTCGAATGGTTATTAGTAATATAAATAATTAGTTCAAAACACTTAACGTCCCAGCCCGTTAAGTGAATTTATCACTGTTTTAAAAGTTTTGTTTGTTTCTCTTGAAACAAACAAAAACAAACTCCTCATTAGGAGTTGAATTTCATTTCATTTAAAAAAAATCCTACCATAGAAATGCAGTCATTTAAGTAGGAATTTATTTATGTGGAGTATCGTTATTTTTGGACCCTAGCTGGAGTGATTTGTTTTTTTAATTAAAATAAACCTTGCGTGCTTCTTGATTCTTGCGCTTTGGCTAGGTCAGTCGAATTTATGATATTTTTTTTTAGTTTGACAATTCAAATTTCTCAAATTACTTTTATATTTACAATATATTTTTTTTCATAATATTTTTTTTTGAGTAGTGAAAAAATTTTTTTATGCTATAATTTTTCTTTAATAAATATAATATTATTACAATAAAAATCTTGCATTTTTTAAATCATTTTTTTTTAAGTAGGAACATTGTTGCGAATCGTAGTTTAAAGTGTTAAAATTATTGTAGCTAAACAATAAAACGTTTTGTTTAATTTGATGTGTTGAATAGCCAGTCAATAATTTAACAAATTTTTTTTAGGAATCGTAGTTTTTTTTTATTAATAAAATCAGGAACTGTCGCATCTAACTCCTAAAGAATTAATATAGTTTTTTTTTTATATACAAATTATTTTAAAAGTTTAATAATGTTTTTTTAATCTAAATTTTTTTTGTTTAAAATACAATCAGCACACGACTTTTTTGTTTAAAAATATTTTTATTATTAGGCGGACAATAGACAGCTAAATATAGCAAATATAGTGAATTTATTTTTGCTACCAATTCTCGTATAAGCAATAATTTTTTTTTTGATAAAAACATTAAGTTGTTTTTGATTGCTGTTTTTTTTTTTGTTAAATAGGAACGCGACTTTTTTTATTAATCTAAATAGTTTTAGCCAATCTAAGCCATCTTATAAAACTACTTTTTGTTAAAGTATTTTTTTTTTCTCAAAATAAAAGCTAATCAAATGAAAAGTAAGCAGAAGTCTTTACGAAATATGAAATTCGTAATTGGAAAAAAATTTAAAAAAATATAAAGGGTAATTTTTGTGTGTGAAAATAATTTTCTTTTTTTTTAATGACCGGCGCTAGTTAATGGTTGTGGCACGTCTTGTGGATTTGTTAGAAATCTTTGTCGTTTCAAAGGCTCAGACGGTTGACAAAATGGATTGCTTGCATCTATTTGCGAATTTCGTTGAGCGTTGCTGTCACCAACACCTGGTGGTGTTGTTTCTTGTGCAGCACGTGCAGCTAACAATGTTATCTGATTCACCACATCTTCCATTTCATGAATTAACGGTGATTCGGATGCCGGCGGTAATGAGGACATTATACCATTTTTAATGCATTTCATATGTAATTCAGTTTCAGCGTGCTTCTTGAATTCCGCAGCATTTTTAAACTTTTCATTTGGACAGAACTTACATTCAAGGCCACTTTGTACAATACGATAACTACCACGCATATCCATGTTACCATTGTAACATTGCCTTTGATGTGTTAACAGATTGGATTCGGATGTGAATGCAACTTTACATTTTTTACATACGAAGCATACCTCTAAATCGGCATCACGGCATGCAGCCGATATGTCTGGTGTTGTATGTGATATCGGCGATGTATTACCATTACCATTTGGAAGGCGGATTGTAGTTACGCCTGGTTCTTGTGTACCATTTGTTACCTGTTCAACCACTGTGGGCGGCATTGGTAATAATGTTGTTAATCCTGGTGCTACCCCAGTGTCTAGTAAAAGTCCCCCGGCTCCGACTGAAACAAACAAAAATAAACAATCATTAATTATAAGGGCATAGACAATTGAAAATTTACACTACGTTTCAGAATAATTTGTCTCAATTACTCTTCAATTAAAAAATCATTAATACATTTTATTTTTATAATTTTGAAACAATATCCCTCGAGAAGTCATTAGATCGTCTTAAATATTTGTTAAGTTTAATGTGTTTGGAAGCCTAATTTCATTGTTCTATGGGCCACAGAAGTTGTTTCCTTTTTTCAAAATTGTCTCATTTTGTGGGTTATTGATTCGGTTTTTGAGAAAATGTTTTGAGTAAAATTTGTTCATTATAAATGTACTAACAACTTTTACTCGAAAAATTTTTCCAAAAACCGAATAAATCTTTATATTTTTTTATATAACTGCGTTTTATATAACTTTATATAACTGCGTTCTACAGAAGTTCGAAATCATCATGAAAAAGCACTCGGCTAATGATTCCAAAACATTAGCTCAACATCAAAGTATGGCAATTGTTTTAGGTTCGTTTATAGCCACGTTGATACTGTGGTTTCAGATACTTAATTTCTGCTTACCAGTTCGAATGGTCGAGCTGTTAAAAGCGCTCTGCTTGGAACTGGGAGGTTACTGTTTCGATTCCCAACAGTGGCAGTTTATCAATTAAATTAATTATAAGAAAACGATTAATGGGGCGGGTAATTGATTGAACTGTTGACGTATGGACAAGAACGAAAGTAACTGGCTCTGCTTGCGAATGTTTTCTGCAGTTTTCTTTCACAAACTTCAGCCCAATATCGGCATAGTTCCTATCAAAATTGGCTGCAATCGCTCAACCTACCAATTCTTAGTCTACATACACACGCCTTATCATTTGGGGGTCAATAAAATAATCCTACAAAGGCCTAAGTTTCGACATACCTTCAGCAACTACTGATACTGCTACTTATTTCTGTTAAAATTTGTATACATGCCTCATATGGTTTGTTAAGTGTAAAATACCTATCAAAAGATAAAAAAATACCTTTGACCTTTTTATGTAGGTACAAAACTAGAAATATATTTTTATTTTTATTAAATTCTTAGATAATTTTTAATTAATTATTTTAATCAAAAAAATATGTCCAAAATAAAACAAAACAAAAATAATAAATTATCTAAATTAAAATCCAATAGAAACAAAACACGACTACACACACTCACACACACACACACCAAACTAAACAAAAAAAAAGAACGAAACATAAACAATGCCAGAAGGAAGCAACCAAGCCAACCACCTTAAAGTTATTAATCCATTCACATATAATATAAATACTATATAGTTTTATATACTAAAAATGAAATCAATCTATGACTAAAATAGTTTCTTTAATAATCAAATATAACAAGATTTTTCCATACAATTTAATGACATATCAAAATAATCAATCTATTTTGTGTTAGTAAATGTATAGAGTTAAGTTTCTGACGACGCGACGTTGCTGCTATAGCAAGCATACGATCGTTTCTTCATGGAATTCATCCGTATATACAGTCAAAACTTTGTATACAGACTTTAAAGAACGCGTTAGTACTTTATCGTTATGAATTTATTGAGTAACTTATAAAATTTATTGTATGAACAAGTCTTTAAATAGATGTTCAGTTAACATGTTGACATTTTATGAATAATTAGCTATTACTCGTCCGCTCCGCTGAGCGTATTTCTCTTTGAATTTTCTCTTCTATTTCTTACCGTTTTTAAGTTTGATATTTTGGCAGTCTCTGACGGGGATGGGTGAATTAATAAGTGAGACTGAATGACTTTTCAAGTTGTTTATTTTTAAGATAGGAATATTTTTTGCCTTTGAATGTTTCTTCTATCACTTCAGAGTTCACCTGAACTACGGAATAATGAATAGTGCCTTATACCAATCTATATATTGGTTGTTGATCAAGCAAGTATCACAACCTAAATATTTTTTAATTACTACTGAAGCAACGAAAGTCGTTTAAAAATTGCATGAAGCTGATGAATTGATTTATTAATTCGTCCGACAACCCGTTCATACACTGTAATATTTATAACACACTGTTTGCCCTATTACCCGTTAATATATGTTATGTAACTTTGTACCAAGTCCGAACTGTACAGGTAATTTTTTTAAATAAAACCGAAATAGTGTTTCGAAATATGTATAAAAATATGTATAAAATTTCACATTTCGAAACACTATTTCGGTTTTATATAAAAAAATTACCTGCACAAATCGGTACTAAATTGTCTGTACAAATCCCGATCTGTACAATATCGGGCTTGGTACGTAACATATACACTTCTATTCGTCATACTGTTTGTGAAAGAAAGAATGTTATAGTTATTGTTTACCGCGTAACGTTTGTCTAATTCTAAAAAAGGCTATGATCTTTTTTATTCATCTTGGCAAACTGGACAGAATGACAGTTCATACAGGAAGCCTACAACGCCACTTTAAAATCAAAATTTCGCATAATCCTTTGTTAAACGAAGCCAACAATATAAAACCAACACAAATTTCAAGATTTTGAAAATTTTATTTTATTTTTAGGTAAGTGAGCAAAACCTAAGACCCAAATCTATGAAGATATATTGAATGATGTTTAGGAACTACAATATTAGGGCACCACCGAAGCTACGGAAGTATAGATAAGTATTTGAATAGATGGTTTTTAGTGACAAAAAAGGTTCTTTCTTTGTGAATATTAATTATACAAGTTTTAGCTTCTATAATGTCGGCTGTATTCAGGTCAGCTCATCGATGAGTGATTTCCTTCTAAGCTTCACAATGGTTATTGAGAAACAATGGTCTGAGAAAGATTGTACGATATGTCGTGGGTTATAATCATTGTTATTTTAAGTGATTTCTTAGACGATGTATATAATTATATGGAATGCAAAATTGATTTTCACATTTCGTGTGCGGTGTCACTATAAACGATTTTCACTGTATTTATTGTATTGTACATTGAATGAAAACGGTACAGCACAGCATACTATACGCACGGTTAACAAGAACTCTACATACATACATACATACAGATTATACATACATACATACATACTATAAAAGAAAAAATAACATATCGGTCTTGCATCTCATTAAAAATGTATCTATACTTCATTATTTTGTTTCTTTTCAATTTTTGTTTATCTATTCATCTTTCTTTTTATTATAAACATTCATTTGTTTTATTTCATCGTTTATTCTTTTTAAGGCAGTGTTTTTATAAGAATTTATATAAAACTGAGTAGGTACCGAGTGTATTGCAGGAAGTTTTGACTCCATTCATTTAGCCCCTTTTTAAAATTGCATTAAAAATAGTTGATACACTAAAAATTACATAAAATATAATTTAAAGTTATCAATCGCATGTTTTTAACAGCTATAATTCTTGTTTAATATTTCTTTCTTTATCAACCCCGTCAGTCACATGGTCAATATATACTAATCATAAGAGAGGATGTTTTGAGTAAAATTGTAACAAAATATAAGCCGTTTCTATTTTGAAATAGTTAAAAACTTAAAAATATAAAAATAATACTGCACTTGCTCAGTAGTACAATCGATTGAAGACTTTCATCAACACGTACACGTGTATATAAAGGACTAATACCGTTATTCCATTTCCAAAATCGAATGGATTCGCAAAATCAATTGAAAAACTTTTGAGTCGACAGTTTTTGCAAACTCATCAAAACAGATTTTAGTGATCTACTAGAATATAG
The DNA here is from genome assembly GCA_963920215.1 of Nineta flava. Taxonomy (NCBI): domain Eukaryota; kingdom Metazoa; phylum Arthropoda; class Insecta; order Neuroptera; family Chrysopidae; genus Nineta; species Nineta flava. The sequence goes on from OY986042.1 coordinate 103,546,845, forward strand.
TAACGCTTTTACACCTTTAATAGAACTGACTATAGATCATTTTAGAACAAAATCCAATTCCATTATGATTTGAGATGAAAGAAAATATTCGAAAAATGAGATAAATACAAAAAAGATAAAAAGGATAGATAGTTTAACAGATTTTTGAGTTTACTCTCAGCCATAAAAAGTGTCATTTTTCAAAAACATACAAAATGTTTGCAATTCGTATAGTAAAATTGTACCAAACTTAATGTGAACACACTATATATTTCACTATCATCATACATATATTTAATATCAATTTAATATTGATTTTCTGTTTAATATATAACTTCAGATATTTAAAAAAAAAACTTCATGCTTCTCGCATCGCATAAAGTATTATAGATATACATACATTCATTCAATGTATTAATAGTGTACGGCATTGGAAACTTTCCCCATAACAAAGCAATCCGAGTTTCGATTGTTGTAACGAGTTGTAAAGTTTTGCAAAGTAGCGGTCATTTTTCAAAATTTTTTAATTTAACAACCTCTATTCGAAATATTTTTTCGAAAACCGAATGAATAAGGCACAAATCAATTATAAAATTTTGAAAAATGGCCGAGACTTATGTAGCCCATACATAGTCATACATAGTCCCAAAAGTAGCGTTCATTTTTTAAAATTTTTACTTGATTTATGTATTTTTTAATGGTTATTTTTTGTAAACTAGCTTCTATTTATATCCGTTTTTACTCTGATTGTGTTTCTGTTACATTATACCAACGTAAATGACAAGCGTTTACTTATTTTGACATCCAAGGCATATGTCTGAACATTGATAACATTTTTTGGCATTCAAATATTTGATATGATTTAAGTATTATTTGAAATATAATAATTTATCCGGTTTACGAAAAAATACTTCGGATAAAAGCTGTTCATTATAAATATAATAACAACTTTTATTACAAACATTTTCTCAAAAATCTAAAAATAACGCTAGTTTTGTGACATATGACATTCATTTAAGTTTCCAATACTGTATAATATTATAATGTATGTTGAAGTTAAATATACATAAATTTGTATATATCGATAAATACTCGATACATATATATAGGATATATATCGTTTTCTTTACTTTTACTATATATATGCGCTGCTACTCGCTAGTAATAATATGTAACGAACAAAACGTAGGGACAAAAAAAAAAAGAAGAAAACATTTCATCGGTTATTCGGATAGGTTCTTCTTATGTTGTTGTCGTCAATATGTTGTTGTTGTTGTTATTGTATGTGATCGATTTAAGATTAAAATAGTTTGTTTTGTTATTTGTTGTAATGTAGTTATTTAATATTATCTGTAATAAGTTTTAAACGAACTATTTTTCCCTTCTTTTTTTTGTATTTCAATTTATTTTACTTAATAGTATGCCGTTTATCACTGACGACAAGACGGATACGAATTTGGTACGACATTTGTTGAACATAATTCTTGTACGTGTTCGACTTCGATCGAATTTATCCATTTGAATTATATATATTGTTTTGACTGTGTGTGTGTGTATATTTATTTATTAACTTTTAGGAAATTTTCATAAAAAAATGTTCATCAAGTGAAACATGGAAAGAAACTTTTGATAATCATAACTTTCGTTGTGAACAGAACTTTTATTATTGAATAAATATAAACAAAATAGACCTTTTTATTTCAAATAACGATTTGTTTTTATTTCGGGTAGATTGTTAAACTCTACAATAAAACAGTCTATTCTAGCGAATTTTATCACAGCTAAACTTCATAATGAATATCAAATAAAGTTACCATGGTGACAAAAAAATTTTATCAAAATCGATCAAGCAGTTTTACAATTTTGTAATAGTAAAGATAAATGCAAAATTTTAACATCTTAGATTTCAGAATTTTTGTGATATTTGTAGAGTTCATACAGTTTTTGAGTTACCAGAAGACATTCAGCATCGAATATTGAGTATTCAACACAATTATGTATATCTGAATATCTTGAGACAGTCATCCATACAGTATTAGGAATTTTGACAATCAGAGTTTTGTGGCTGTAATTTTTGAGCAATTTGTAGAGTTCATACAGTTTTTGAGATACCAGAAGACATACAGCATCGAACATTGAGTATTGAACACAATTATGTATATCTGAATATCTTGAAGCCGCCACCCAAACAGTTTTAGGAAGTTTGACAATCAGTTTTGTGGCTGTAATTTAAACGAATTTTTTTGCTTTTATACTGCTATCAAATTATGACTTTAACACTATTAAAAGCCATGATCATTGTGAAAATTGTAAGGCTTATTACTGCTCAAGTTAATTTGGGTTTGATAATCACTCTTAAAATGATCTATTCAAATTTATAGATTAACGTAGCTCAGGCATTAATACAACATTGCATACTTTTCAGAGAATGAAATATATTTTTATTTCCAATTTGAATATTTCAATCAAAAACTTATATTTAATTTGTTTCAGGAATAAATCAGGGAGAAATCAATGCAAGCGATTTGGCACAGTCTTGTGGCATAACGACAAAAGTATTTCGAAGTATTTCGTAAATCGTAATTTCCTTAGAGAATGGAAGCTATTTTACTCTCATCTCTACGTGGAAAAATCTAGCGCTCTCGAGTGTACACCGATCTAAGACTGACCTAGATAGAGTTGCTCTAGACCCTCTTTAGGCTGCTCTGCCTAGAACAAATTTCACCTCCAATGTACACACATCGCAAGAGTAGCCTAGCCATAGAAAGCCGACTCTAGCTAGAATTTTCTCGACAGTATACCGCAGACTTAAAGACACATATGCGTACCCATAGGTAACAATAAATATAAAAAGTAGATTTCCCAAAGACTACGCACTTTATAAAAACCCATAAATTTCATTTCGTAGAACACACAAAGTTTGAAAAAGAAAAAAATTAAAATTTTTCATCTCTGGATGAATATAAAATTAACTATCATATATCTCTCTAACATATCCTGAAGCATATATAAAACAAGATATATGTATATACCTATACATATATATATATATATATATATATATATATATATATATACACTTCGAAGAAAGAAAGCAATAATATTTATATATGCCAGAAAGAAAATTGAAGAAAATACCTACTCTTATGTATTTCTTGAAGCGAAAATATTTTAATTGCATTCGAACGAAAAAAAAAAGAAAAAGAAAAAAAAATGGTTTAAAAGAAAATAAATAATATGTATAGTACGTGATGGTTTTTCATTCTCTCTCGTAACAACCAACATCATTTTCTTTTCCCTGATTATATGAAAAGTCGTTCGTCGTTCTCGAAAGTCGATGTAGGAAAGGAACGTGAGGGAGGAGAGTCGCTGAAAAAAATCCATATCTTACTAACACTCGACTCTAAATCCCTCATACTACACAAAGCCAGAGTGTGGTGCTTGATTTTCTGTTATTTTTTTTCGTCTTCTTCTCCCAATCAACTAACAACAAGTTCAGCTACCCCCCCGAGACCCCTCTAAATATAATATCTTATGGAATCTCATCCCTTCGGTACACGTGCCTTAAAAATCACCGTCAGCTTGCGAGCATTATTATAAGTATGCGAAGGAGGGTATGAGAGTAAAATTTTTAAGAAACTAAAACCAACCACCACCTCGAATCACCCTCGTGTATTCGAAACAAAATCATCTTACAAATATTATGAGGGTTGAAAAAAAAATGAATTACAGTTGAACAAATAAGTATTCTACTTAGTTCTAATGTATACATAAAGAATATTTTTACTGACATAATTTTTTTTTTTTTTTAGGAATTAAATACGCAATTTACGTTTTTTTTTTTTACATATATAAGAATCCCTCTGTTTAATTTTATTTTTCTGTGTATGTGTGCAGAAATTGGGGGATATACATTTTTTTTAATCAATGTAAGGGATGATGGAAGCCAGAGAGTGTGCGGTGGGTACACAACACACCAAGGGTTTGATGGGGTGGTATTATTGTATGTGGTTGTCTAATTAAAAATAATAATAATAAACAATTCCGTGGTATTAAATACACGGGTTTTTATCACAGATTTTAATGTTTATATATATATATATATATATATATATATTTTTTTTTTTTTCCCGACTCTTATATTTTAATGATTTTAATAAAGGGGGTGGGTGGTGTATGGGGTGGTATATTTTCTTTTGATTATAATGATGACTCTTGACTGAGGTAGGAAGGTACTCCTGTGTTTTTTTTTTAAACTTTTCCTCTTTCACACTTGTTTTAACATTTGTAATTCATTTGTCATTGTGTATTATATGACTGATTATTTTTATTTTTAACCGACTTCAAACAAAACAAAGAGTGATGCAATCAGTTCTGCTTTTATATCTATAAACTAATCAAGTAAAGATTTATCCTCGAATGAGCTGAAAATTTGCATAGACCATTATTTTGACATTCTAAACACTGACTCAAGAGTCTCAATAACCACCTATCTGCGTCTTAAGATATTCAAGGAGAATGGTAAAAAAACAATTTTTTTTCTTCAAATATCTTGTCAAATCATGGAGTGAAGTTATTATGAAACTTGAAGAGTAAAAATTATCTATAATTTATGTTCTGATCTTTTTATTTATCATAACCGTTTTTGAGATATCATGCCGATAATGGGATTTTATTGAAATGTTAATGGAGGTCACGCCATCAATGGATGTGATACAATATCTGTGCTGTTTTAAGAAAAGCTAAACTACAAATTATAGAAATGCTTGAAAAACATCCTGAATTGTACAATGGATAGCAAAAGTGGGATCCTTATTTACAAAATTCTACAGCAGATTTGTGCCAACAAATTGTTTAAAATAAAAGCTATTAGTATTTTTATAATGAACAACTTCAATTTTTTTGAAGTATTTCACAGGATTGTTGAAATAAACATTACTTTTTTCTGCTTTTCTCATCGGTTATTTAATTTTTATTAAAAAGTATTTCTTGTTATTTGATAAAAATAAATAATATTCAAATAAAAAACAATATTTTTTTAATATTTTGACGTTGTTATTCTAAATATAGTAAAACTCGTTTATGGCGACAAGTCATTATTACAGTGTTTTTTGCATTTAATTAAATTAAACGATATTTAATTATCAACTGTATTGTTCATTCGTGTTTTATATAGAGATTCACTCTGCTCGCAAGGGGGCTCCCTTCCTCGAAAACCGCATCTTTCTAGCATGTCTAGAAATGTGTTAGAAATTGTATAGGTTAATCAGTTACACAATGGACTTTATATATTATAGAAATAGCCCATAAACTGCAATCAAAAATTTTTAGATCTTCATAAGTTAAATTGTGAACATTCCAAACCAGTTTTGAGACCAAGCCTCCCCTATCTTGTTATGTTGATAACCAGTTGAGGTGAAAAATAACGAACAATTTTGTTCAACTTACGAAATTACTCTCAAAGATTTGTTTCAATGATTGAAGAGGAATCAAGGGAAAATAAAAGCCACCTCAGAACAAAAGGCGGTTATCTTAATCTGGTCAGCTGCTCACAGTTGATACAGGAATATTTTCACAATAAAAACATAATTTACACTGTACTTAACTTAATAATTGTAGACTCGATTGATAAAATATTATACGAAATAATTTGCATATAATATTTACAAAAACATTACAAATTATTTCAATAATTACTAAACGTACATACAATTATTATTATTTTTTATAGATTTATTTTTTCATCTAATATTATTTTACAACAAAATCTGATATTAAAAATTTTCAACGCCTTTCAATTTTACATTTGTAAATACGTTGTAAATATATGAAACGTAATGGTATTGTACATACATTTATTTACGTGTATATAACCTAACGTAACAATCAAAGTAAATTCATTTTGACATCTAATTACAAGTAAACGTTAAGTACGATTTACATAACTTAAAAATAATTATTACTTATGCTCTAAGACTTAGAGCTAGCTAGAGAGCTCTCATAAGGTATATTAGTACACATATGTGTGTACTTTATATACAATGAATAAATAATATATAATCACAAATATATATGTAATTATTTTAGTGTATATTCATATACAGTCAGTTTTCAAAAGCATTTCTAATAGGGAATCAATGTTAAATAAATAAATAAAATATTTACTATAAAACCATACATACATACACACACTTACAAACATTTGGCTGCTTGTAGTATGATGTTTGATTGATGTCATTTAACAGTGGGGTTTTAGTGATGCCCACTTAATTTATAATATTATTATTTATTACGTATGCACACACCCACTACAGACTACAGAGTACCCCCAATATTTTTATTTCTTTATGAAGCATTGTGTAGTTACTATAGTAAATAATATTTAATATTGATTCTCTATTAGCATAGCTTACCAAAACAGACGGTATATATATATATATATATATATATATATATATATATATATATATATATATATATATATATATATATGTATATATATATATAGATGTGTGTGTATTTATACATGGAATAATTATATTTTTAAGTCAGCTATATAATAGATGATATCAAATGATCGACTTCACTTCAATTATAGGGAAAACGAATTTTAATCCTACTCCTATACAGATTAGATAGATAGATAGATATATCTTGGGGTATAAAAAGTACTGCACTTCAACCTTATGGTCCATTGTGCTCCCTCTTATACTCACCTTATCAGGTTTTCCTTTAGGTTCATGTTTTCGGGGTGAAGCAAACTCCTGGTTATTACCGAGATATGGGAGAAGCGAATCTGGTCAAACTGAAAGATGATGCGGCTAGATGTTTCTTTCTCCTCGCCGCGCAGTCTATATGTAATGGATCCATTGGGCAATCCTATTGTGTGTGTATATACTTTCATATATGATAATGTCCGGTAACTTTTCCGGAAGTTATATCTTGTTCTGAGATCTGAATTTGATAAAACTAAAATATTAATCTAAAATTTCTTTTATTTAATGTATTATTGTGCTTTGCTATTTGAAATTGTTCACTATTTTGTACTTATAATCTATGCACTAATTATCTATCAAATCAAATAGATCAACTATTATTGAAAAAAATGTATTAAGGGGATATTTAGTAAAGTTAATTGCGAACATTTTTTCCTGTATATATTTATTATTTAAATAATAAAGTTTATTTTAATTGTATACGTGTTTTGTTGTAAATAATTGTGTCACGAGATGCTATTATATATATATATATATATATATATATATATATATATATATATATATATATATATATATATTACTATATGCTATTTTACTTAGTATATTAACTTAGTATTAACTTAGTATTGTACCCGGTGCTAAATAATGCATCATCAGTCAGAATTGAATCAAAATCAAACAAAAAAACTCTCTATTACAAAATAAATCAAGTGAGGCTATAAACTTGGCAATGAGGTTACAAATATTATGTTTAGACATATTATTAAACTGTCAAACTAAACGATAGTCACTTCTGTTAGTATAATATAACTGAAAGGCAGCCATACTAACGATAGATTAATAGACGCTAGTTTACACAAAAAAAAAAAAAAAAAATGAAAAAATATGTAAATTGTAAATAAACAAAATAATAATGCATTGACATAAAGATAGTGAGAGATCATATGCATTACACTACCAGAACTTGCCAGGTAGCTCAGAGCGTTGGAATGCCTAGAATGCCAAGGATCGTGGGTTCGATGCTGATCCAACATGTGTATGATTTTGTGTAGACTACTTTTAATACCCGAGATCACATCACATCAGTATGTAATATCCGCCTGTAATTCATAGTTTTACAGTTTACACGTGGGAATGGCTTGATAAAGCCATTTATTGACGTTAAAACAAATAATATAAATCAATGACGTTAAAACAAAGGCACTCATATATTAAACACACGGTATAAACCAATGCATTTATAATAAAAGAGTGAATACTATTTTGTTTTATGTTTTAATTCGTATTGTTATTTTCAATAAAATAATAACAATAGTAGTAGACCAGAATATTATTTTCTAGTATATAAATAATTAGCATGTAGTGTTTATGTAAGTGAGTACCCAATAGGTACTATGAGCCAAAAAAGTAGTGCTCATTTATCAAAATTTCTAAGTTGATTTGTACCTTTATTGGGAAAATGTTTTGAATAAAAAGCTGCTAATATATTTATAATAAATAACTTTTATTTTTTCGAAAACCAAATGAATTCGCCACAAATCAACTTTAATATATAAAATATAAAAATATATAACAATAAAAACTCTTTATTAATATTTCTATTTTCTATTGCGTAATTTTTTTTTTATTTGTCTTATTTTATTCCAGTTGGAAATTATCAAAATATGTCGACGCTCACTGGTTTCCCCATATAACAGCAATGTATTAAAACTCGAACTTTAACATTAAATAATTAATTCAAGACTTCCGTAACCCTCCCTGAAACTGTTATAATTGGTTTTTATGAACTTCAACCACATGTAAAAAAAAATCAAACCTTAATATTTTTGAAGCTCCAGTGCTCGTACAGCCTTAAACATTCTATTATATGAGTACGATTCAACTATATATAGTCAACATAAACTTTTATGTGTATTCAATTGTCAGTTTAAAAAGTTCCATCAAATCAAATCTCTCAATTTTCTGAGTCACAATTTAGAGGTGCATTCGGGTAAAGATGTCTAAGAACAAGTTTGCCTCTTTCTACCGTATATTCTTTATTTTTATATTTTGTAGAAAATAAATTTTATATTTTGTTTTTTTTTTCGTTATTTATTTATATACATATATTATTAAAGTTAATTATTGCAAAAAAAGAGCTATTAAATGAGTCAATGGCTGTGGGAGTGACATTATTCGTTCGTGTGTATAAACATACATACATACATGCATACATACAATCTATACATATGCATTATGTGTTTATATGTTAAACGATTATTTTGTTTATAAAATTGCATATTTTCTTATGTTGTTATGTATTTTACAGTGTCTGAGCTATTTGATGGACACTACTACTAAATAGATGAAGACAATATATTTCAGGAGGTTGTATCCATACAGTCTTATTCAGTTTTTGTTCATATCTATAAACAAAATCGGGGTACACTCCGTTCATAAAAATTGAACCGATTGAAAAACTCTTTAATGTATATATATTTAATAATATATACACTTAGAATGTGATTTACTGGTGGTTCAATTTTATGAACGGGAGTGTACATACAGATTATCAAAGATAATCAAATAAAACTGTAGGTTTTTGAAATTAAATTTCAAAACATTTGATAAAAATCTGACTGCACCCCCTTTCCTTCAAGAGTGTCACAGGAGTCTTATAGTAGATTAACATTACAGAAGAAAAAATAAGCATGCCATTTTTGCTGAAGACTATAAATCTATTATCGATTGACAAAAATTCATAATGTAAATATTACTCGGCTTGAAATGTTTCGTAACATTTTCAGGAAACATAAATATTCCTTACATGTCCATCTAATGGGTATTTTACCCTATACATTCATAGAGTACATAAGAGTATATAATTTTATTTTGTAAATAAAAAATATATTATTATTATTATCATTATTATTATTATGGTCATGATGTTGTGTGATGGAGTTCTATGCCCTATTACATCTATTCTCTTTTTGTTTTTGCAACTTTTATTTTATTTTTTAAAGTTCAATGATTTTTTATTTAAATATCTCATATAATAATTATCTACTGTGCGAAGAACCTTTTTGTGTTGTATTGGCTACACAAAGTCATGATATTTGGATTTTACTCCATATATTCGATTCGTCACAATACTTTTTTAAATTTCGATTTAAATGGAAAAAGAATTATTTGTTTTGGTCCCGTGAATGTCGGAATTTCTAGGTCTTAATACCACTCTGAGCCAAAATGAAACTTATATTAAATCGTATGTTTCCATAATAATTGATAAATTTTTTAAGTTATATTTTTTTTGGCGCGTAATGAGAATCCGATCAACGTTAACGGATAAATAACATATCCGTTATGAGAAAACTCGTCTGATGAAACACTTGCTCGATGAGTGACTTCTATCCAGCTGTATTGCACAGTATTTGGGAGATATTCAGTAAAAACTGTGTACAGTATAAGGACAAAACTTATGTGTGCATACATTCTATGCTTCAGCGAAACAGTAAAAACTTTGTCACATAAGCAGTGTGACTACAATCTGCCGTGGGCAATAAATTTGTTCATGTGATATGATTTTTTAGAAAGATGAATGATCGTTATTATTTTGGTAAATAGCTACACCGCCAGCTCTCACAACACTTCAATTTGATTATACAGTTGAAATTAGGTATGAGAATGTCTTCACTATTATGATTTCATATTTCTGATAAAAGAAGACTATTAGAATTACGAGCCAGATTATCAATGATTTTTGGAAAATAAAGATTTTGATACTTTAGTATAAAAATATTGATTATATAATTTTAGCAGTAGATAAAAATTTACAATTGCCTTCACTTCAATCACAGATTATTTCGACTTGTTTAAGATCTTCAAAACTTTATAGTCGCATTCCATATCAGTATTAAGAAATTATTATTTCAATGACATAATGATCAACTCGAACATTCATTATCACATTAATAATTTGGGGTACTCAACCAAAATGTACTTAATTTAATAAATGTAATTTAAACTATATTTACTATGGATGTGTATATATAAATTAAATAAACAAGATGAACGACTTGATTGAAATTAAACTCTAACTATAAACACACATAATACAACAAAACTTTAAATTAAATAATTAATATAAAAATCAATTGAAAATAATTTTCTTTTGTTAATGTTATTCAATTATTAACACAATCGGAATCATCCAATCAACAAGTATTTAAATATATATACATTACATTCACGTAAAGGGGCCCATTCACTATCAGCCGATAATGAAGCAACTGGGTCAATCTAATTGCTATAAATTGCTGGGTTGCTCAAATTGGTTGTCAACCGTCGAATTTGTCCAATATCTTATTGATGGTTTTATTCAGTTAGTTGAAAGCCCTGTAAAATGATATCATTGATAATATGGCTCGTAATTCTAATATTCTTCTTTTATCAGAAACATGAATTAATAATGAAGAAGACATTCTTGTACCAAATTTCAACTGTATAAGAGCTGGTGGTGTAGCTATTAAACAAAATAATAACGATCATTCATCTTTCTATGAGGTATAATATTGGCTTGTCTTTCAAAATCCAAAAATCATATTACAAACAAAATTATTGACCACTGCGGAGTGTAGTTACACTGCTTATGTGACAGACAGACTTTTGGCCTGTTTTGCTTAAGCATATAATGTACGTATATAAAAATTTTGTCTATTTACTGTATGACACACATTTTTAACTCACATTAGTTACATCAGTGTTACATCGATCGAGCAGGGTTAATCAGTGATTCGTTACATGCTGAAAATACACTCTGATCGGATTCTCATAAAGCACCAAAAAGAAGTATAACTTTAAAAAGATTATATTAATAAAATAGATATTCTTTGTATTGTTTCTAAGATTTCCTTCAAATTTCAAGCATATCTTGAAAGAAGGTTCGATATCTAACCATCCAAAAATCACTTCTGTACACACAGTGACAATGTATTTATTACTATTTTTTGTACGCTTAGAATTGCTTACAGTCTAAAGCAAGATGGTATTTAGTATTATTATTTATTGTATTGTTATTAGTTAAATAAATTAACAAGTCCCTCTTGTTTAAAAATATAAATACGTCGTTATAATAAATATCTCCAAGAAGAAATCTGTTTTTTTTTTTGAAACTCAATTGGATAATTGGTCGGCCGTCCCGTTTCATTCAATCTCTGTGCATAGCATACATTCACTAACTCAAACTATTAATAATGAATCACATAAAAGTCTTTAATCATGTGTTTAAGTTCAGTTTAAATCAATTCATTTGTACTGATTTATTTTAATCTTAACTCTATTTAAAATATGATTCTTCGTATGTAATGAAATCTCAAAAATATTATAATACTATGGTCGGGACGGACTAACGTCAATTTATGTGGGTGTTATTATAACTTTTGTTTTTTTCCCGACTACGCGTAATTGAAGTTCCGTCACGGATTTGTTAATTATATTTTTTATTTAAGAATCTCTGGTGACATATTATTTTAAACGTTTAAATTATCATATAAATTTTTTAATCTTATTAAATTGTTAGTTGCAATTAAACTATTAAGTTTATAATCCAAGCTATTAAATATTTTCAGTTCTAAAAGCTATCGACCTATTTTATTTTTACACGGAATTTTAGTAAGACGGAAGTACTCAATAAGTTACTGTCACTCCAACTAATATATCTTTATCATTTTTAACAGCTTTCTAATTTCCTGGAGGATTCAAGTATTCTACACATTCAGATTTTAAAAATTTTCTGGCTATAAAGCTCCTGATAAAAATGACTTTATATATAAAATATACAAAATAAAACAGATTGTTTGTATATTTAATGCATCAAAATGGATTTTGGTGAACAAATTCAAAAAAGAAAGATAATGTACCTTTAATTTAAATCAACAAAATCATTTATTTATTTCTATACCATGTACACTTGGCCACTAAAGTTGATTTTTTTTTAATTTTAATGATTGATTTGTGCCTTATTCATACGGTTTTCCAAAAAAAACATTTCGAATAAATCTTGTAAATTTTTAATGAACAACTTTTATTTCAAGGATTTATTCGAAAACCGAATCAATAAGGCACTAATCAATTATAAAACTTAAAAGAACGGCACGAACTTGTGTGGTCCTTAGTACGTATAAGTGACAAAGATAATATTTTTTTAAATTTCTATTTATAATTTTTTTTCTCAACAACCGTTTAGTGAATGTTAACAATATTGTTTCTATAGTGAGTTCGAGTTATATATTTTGAAAATTTTGGATGTTTCGTAACTTTTTTATGGTAACTGAATTAAATTTAATCTATTAAGTGAACAAATCTCCTTAAGATCCTATATAAAATTACAACTTTTTTTAAAAAGCCATAGCTTTTAAACGGTTGAGTAAATCGTTTTGAAATTTTTACAGTAGCTTTAGCAATAAGTGAGAAACATTCTATTAAAATTGCGTCCTTTCGTACCCACTTTCGATATACATCCCAAACATCCTTAAAAATAAAATTAAAACACTAATTCATTTAATTACTATTGAAGAAAAATAGCAAAATCCAAAAATTCCATACGTATATCGATTATAATAGACACGGTTCTACAAGCTTTCAATTAAACGCCTACAATATTTTATTCCAATTATAATCATAATAATAATCTATCTGGTTAGCTGCTATCAGATAGATCAGATAGTATGTGTGTGTAAGTTTAAAAAATAAAAATTATGTTGCATTTAAAAATGTTAAATTGTTTGAGTAATTATCTCTCAACAAGTATATCCCTATTAGCGATACTAATTATACACAAATCAACTCAACTAACATTGTTCAGTTTAAATTTCAGGCAATGTTTTTAGTATGAAACATTTCATACTGTGTTTTTAAAACGTATCAATCCATTGATTTACTTAGTATAGATCATGGCGATCTCTCAGTTACAACAAATGCAAAATATTCGGTGCATCTCACCCCGAATATATGAAACATCAGGAAAATCGGATAAGCAAGCTTCTGGCTATTGCCAAGTTATGGGAGAAGCGAACCTCGTCAAACTGACGTAGAAAGGAAGCACATCGAGCCATAAAGTCCAAGTAAATTTCTTTTCATAACTGAAGATTTGCTAGCAAAGTATACAAAAGTCAATTTAATTTCTAAGACCATCATAAAAACTCTATTTCAATCGTTACAAATCTGAAACTAAACTTACACTTAACTTATAAAAATACACATAATAGTCAAGCTAGAACACTACTCAAGCTACATCGACACGAGTATTTCGATTGCTACACAATCATCGTCAGTAGATAAATTCCATATAACACATTATCGCAAGAAAATTGAGCCATACGAAAAACTAACATTTTGTTTCGACTATTCTGTGGTATATGTTTTATTATATGAATAACTAATCTATTGTTAACAAGTCTATTATTAATTAAATATTGTTCTAGTATTGTATACCATAATATATAATATGTTCACACTGTAATTATCATAAAAATTAACTAACAAACATACGTACATACATACTTACAAACATACATACATACATACATAGCTAACTCTTCTTGTTTGTTATGTTGTATTGTGTGCGTGACGTCACATCCGCGTTAATACGTACTTCCGGCTATATAGTAATGTACAAACTTCGTATATATTTATTATTATATATATATTTTGTATCTGGATGACTCGAAATTATACTTAAAGTGAGATGATGATAATATTATGAAGTATATCTTTATTTAATCTAACTAACAATGTTAATTGTAATAATAATATTATGTATAGGTTGGATATTTTAATATGGGCACTAAACAACGTTACATCAAAGTATATAGTATGCTAAAAGTAAGTAATATGGAAGCAAGAGCCATGATTCTTTAGCCATAAAAAATTGTAATATATTGTCCCAGAACGCTAGTATGAATTCTAGTACTTTTATTCGTAAATTATCAAAATAATGATACTAGCAGATTCTCTTGAGTTTTATTGTTATATCTGCATCATTTTAAGATTAAAAATCTCAATGCAATTTCCCACCGCTTCCACTACCACTATCATATTTCGACCATATTTTCGGAAAACAAATGGATAAGGCGTAAATCATCTGTAACATTTTAGATATATATGGTTAAGATTGAATTAGGATAGTTTGAGTGTAGAAGAACTGCTTTCAGATCGTTTCTGTCCCAAAGAGTTATAGTTAAGCGTTAACACTTTATAGGCTTCTCCTTAAGAGTTTGTAATGGAAGCACTAACAAATACACAAAGCTGTATTGTTTTTTGCTTTTATTGATTGACAGTAAGCGTTTCAATTCCCCCAGATCACTTTAACTGGAAAATTTAAAAAGCAGCCAGAGGAAAACATTCATTTTAATATTAAAAATTTAAAATACTGTTGCTTTTACAGTCTTAAATAATTTTAAAAAAAAATTGTTTAGCAGAGCGTGGTTTCGATCCACGGACCTCTGGGTTATGGGCCCAGCACGCTTCCACTGCGCCACTCTGCTGTTGATAGTTCAGGTAGAATATTGCCATATTGTGCCACAATTATCGTAGATAACTTCTAAACAATATGAGTATCTCTGTGGATAATATGTTTAAGAAGATAATCGGATTTTTCTATCTAGTAAAACCTGAAAATGTGAAAGTATCCACCAGGATTCGGTTTATAAATTTTCAGTTTTCAAAAAGATTTAAAATTATGTAAATAGACAGAAAAAATAATACATCGTCATTATGATAGTGAATACTTTCAGATATGTATTTCACCATAGAATGGGTGTCCCGAGTTAGATCCCTGCTCCGGTAAGGCAGAGATCATGAGTTCGATTCCCATTCGAGATGTGTATGTTTTTTCATACTAAGCATTTAATGTCACAGAATTCAAACAATGTTAGTTAATGAATGTAATACGATACTCGTTCACCAAGTATCGAAGCCTGGACCTCTGGATGTCTAGTCCAGTAATACTATTTTGTCGGATTGAGTCTAAGACACAATATTCGATGTGTATATCAAAGTCCCTCATCTGTAAGTATATTGTAGTACATCACAAATATAATTCAGCCAGTTATTCATTTCATTATTCAGATTGTTGATGTTATTGTTGTTGTTGATGAACATACAACATACATACATACATACATGATGTTATATTATGTGTGTTTGTTTAATTATTATTATTTTAGATTCATATCTATGTAGCAAGCAAGCAAGCAGTATCTCTCATATCATCATCAAATCAACAGACTTATAATAAAATTAAATCACTTTTTTATGTACAAATTATAATAAATATAACAAAATGTTTTTTAATATTTTATTAAATGTTTTTTTTTATTTTTAATATTGTTATTCATGAGATTTATAATTAATTTATACGGTGATTACGTCATTTAAGTCAATTAATTTAATTTAAATGTATATTTTAAATGTTTATTGTTGTCAACATTATTATGGATATATTATACGAATGACAACATATTATATGTAAAACGAACAGAATCTAACCTTTTTATTTTTAATATTAATTTGTTGACATAATTACGAGATATTGCTTGTCGATTGTTGTTCTTTTATTCATGCTAAATGATAATTGAATAAATTTTGTGCGTAGAATCTAATTTTATATAAAAACTAGCTAAATTAACTCGGCGTTGCCGTAAGTTTTTTCTTCTGGCAGTAATCCAAGATATATTGTGAATTTTGGTCCTTAAAAAAGTAATTTGTTTTTAACTTGACTACAGAGCCACCTATCAGATCCTCACATAGCTATGCACCAAATCGTCTGACGTAAAAATATATATGGTGGGAATATGACAACGTCCTTTCATAAAAATGTTTCGAATAACACTCGTTCGTTATGAAAACACTTACAACTTTTGTTTTAAACATTGTTTCAGGACCAAATCGATTCCTTTGATTGTTATTGGAAATAACAATCAAAGTTCCATAAATTCCAATAAATTGAAAAAAAGAGTCGATAGTGTCTACTGAATTATTCATCTTTTGTTTCGATCTAAGCGATCATTTTCAAACAGTTTGAACCAGTACCGTTGGACACGAATTACTTCTACTGTCAAAAACCAATGTCTCCCATGGTCTCATCTATGTTTAATGATAGCAATATAAAAAACAAATGGTCAAATAACTGTAATAATAAATCATATTTCTCAAGAAAGGGGAGAAAATTAAACACACAATCAAAATCTTAAAATAAAAATGAAAATAGAAAATCAGTATCATAAATGTCACATTAAAATCTTGTAAATGACACCAAATATTTAACACAAATTAACCCTTCTACAGTATTTAAATATTTAAATACTACTCTCTCTAAAGGGGATTAATTATTATTATACGAAATAACAGTACGTGGAAAATTGTATAGAGAGGAAACTCCACACCAAAGTCAAGAGAGAATCGGTCGTAAATGAAAATATATATGTATATATTAAATACCCAACCATCATGATACAATAATTACCACATAAAGTGTTTAAAAAGTGGTTAATTGTTTAACAAGTTACCCCTTTTAAAAACATACTTGTTGAATGTACGATACGAAAAGGGTTAAAGATAATAATGATATGGAAAATATGGGAAAAACAGATTTTCACAACCGTTACACACTGAATATTAAAAGGGATAAATGTTGTTTTTTAAATTAACCCTTTTATTTTAAAATCAAGGGCAACGCAATCAAGATAAATTACATGATAATTAGTTTAAATACAAAAGAGAAGTTAATTGTTAAACATTTGTTTCATTATTGTCAACATCTTTGTATGTTTCGTTCGTCTCTTTATAAATACATTTATTACTTCCTTTTAGCTTCTTTGCCTTCCTTTCGTCATCGTAATAAGTGTTAAATAGAATAGGGGAGCAGTGTGTAAAATAACACTACAGCTATGTACGATTGAATAAAGAGAAATCTTTTAATTCTCTTCGTAACTTTTTTTTTTGTTTGTCTCGTAAGAGAGATTATATTGTCTTAACTATATTATTATTACAGTCATTCATTTTATTGTTATTCATTTGGTTTTAACAGATTTTTATACAAAGATTATGTCAATGTTAAGTGGTTTCTGTTTTAATTATTTAATAACACCACACAGTCTTTTAACTTCTTATTTTGCTACGTTTTGTGTTTTTTTTTTTTTAATTGTAATTAATATCCATTTTAATGTTAGGCATGTTTGTTTTTTTTTTGGTTGTGTTTCGTTGGTTATTTTGTTTAATTTATATAAAGTCATTTGTTCTCTGCTCTTGTTTAATGTGTGCTTTTTTTTTGTTTGTTTGGTTTTCTCGCATTATTTAAAATAGTGGTATTTTAATTATTCTATCTCTATAATATAATGGACTTATAAAACAGTTATTAGATAAGGTTTAATTATGTATGCACAGTAGAAAAATTGAAAGCAAAATTAGTTCATTCAACTACGCGGCTGCAGGTATAAAATACGGCGAATCGACCGGTATCAGTTCTATGCGACAGAACTATGCGACATATTTGCTATAATTTCATTCATCAACCGTATATGTAGTGGAAAGTATAATTGATTGATTATTAGAAATATTGTGTTAATTGAAAGTGAATCACACATTCATTATTAAAATTAATTATCGTTTTTTTTCGTCCAACTAGTAAAGTTCCTATCACTTTGGTTTCCAACTTGAATTAGTCACTGATCTCTATTATATCTCTGCCTACAGATTTCAAATTTACCTCTGGCTACATGTATGTTTGCATGTACTCAGTATTTAAACTGAGTTCATAACTATCTGCTATGATGGTTTGATAACTATACAGTATGTTTTTTAAACTACACCCAATCTGGAAACAGTGCATGTATATCTATCGCTGTCTATATGCAATGTACTATGATATGTTTTGCTTGGTTACACATTAAAACTGAAGGCGGGTATGATACGTTCTCCAAATACTTACAAAGCATTCAACACTATAATACAAAGTGTTATCAGTTATACTATTAACTTTCTTAGATTAGCTTTTGGTTGGGAGATGTACACAGTTGAGTGCTGTTTAAGTGTAACAAAGAACGTTATATCATGGCATACTGTGCATTTACAGTGATAGATGCACTACACAATGTTGCTATTAGATCTATATCAATTTACATAGTGTATATACCCATCACAATGAAATATGTCACTGGCGAGAGTATTGCAAATATGCATTTCATACAGAAAATAACAACTAAGTGAGTGCGTGAACTATTTATTTTACCTTTTACACGCGTACAAATGTATACAAATATGAATGCTGCGCAAACTACTATACTGTATACACATGTAGTAATCGCTTCTGAGTTATAGAAATTGAAGCAAAACTGTTGTTGTTGTTTTTAAAAAATTGTTTTTAAAAAAGGAAAATTTCGGTATTTTGAGCTATCGTATAGTCGAATCATCAAAATTCACAGACAGAAGATTGAATTGTCATAGGTCCCTGTTATTTGTCTATGGTATCTTAATTATACCGTAGTTGGTCTGCGGTCGTAAAAGGTTATTTAAAGAGATAAGAAATCTTTAAGAAGCATTAACCTTCTGCGTACGAAACCTGATTTCGTTTGCAAATACTGATGATTTAAATAAATTAATTGTTATATCTTAAGGTCTCTTCAACAATTTGAAATTTTTAATGTATAATAAAGATACGAAAGAAAGAAATAAAAATATGGTGTGATTGAAGCACAACCTCCATATATACAGATTACAATAATGGATTTATAGTTGATGCTAAGTCAACGAAATGTAGGGTTCCGTAGTGATAAACTTTGGTCAACTATTATTTGTATATGAGTCTATTTAGATGTGAATTTGTTCAGATATTAAAAAACCGCGGCTTATCTTTTAAATGACTATATTAAAACATAGTGTTCATGACATACCCCAATAAATTTGACCTATTCATTGACACTACATAAATATAGGGGAGGTAACGTTTCTTCCACTTTTAATTCATAACTTTATAGATGTTTTAAAATAAACCATTTTAAGATTATCATAGACAATCAAACATACCTCTGAAGTTTTTGAAATTAAATTTCAAAATTTGGCTCAATTACTAAATTAATTATTTGTGTTGTATAAATATGTATTTCGAGTACAAAGTAGTCATCATCACTATGAATTAGCTAAATTAATAACAGGTACAAAATTACTTTCCCGAAGATTAAGGATGATTAAGTAATTCATACTAATGATGACTTCTTTGTACTCGAAATACGTATTTATATAATACAAATATTTTATCTAGGAATTGAGATAAATGTATAAATATAGCACTAAGGGTGAGTAAAACAACTACTATGAGACACAGACACAAACAAAGGACATGGTGAATCTAAGAAGTATTTTGAGATTTGAGACGGAACCCTAAAAACCCCGTGTTTAATTAACATAAATTCTGTGTTTTAATTTTAATTACATTGGAGCTGCTACAAAAGTAATAAAATAAGTAATAAGTAATATAAATTCAATTAAAATATATATATATATATATATATATATATATAAGATATTTATTTAAAACTATGTCAAAGTAATTAATTGGATTGTTTTGCGCCTCTGCTAAAGTAATAAATGTATAGTTATGTGTGTGTGTGTATAATGTATATTACAAATTAATTTATAATAACAATTATTTAAAAAACGTAATATACCTTAAAGTAAGTGAGTACATTAATAAAATGACTAATTGAGGGCAAGGGTAAAATGAGTAGTAGGTAACTCAACACTGACTGACGGACTTCTTATATTATAAATACCGTCTTCAATAATTCTTAAGACAATTAAAAATGGTGTTGTTATTAAAGTGTAAACACATAGTTATACATATTCTATATATACCTGCTGCTAATGTATTAAACAAATTATAGAATTTAATTAGCTTACAATTATTAGCTATTGTGTATATTATGTAGTGTAATATATATATACGATGTACGTCATAAGTCTGTATATATTCATTGTTAGGTACAATTGGCTGCAAAAGTTTGTGTTATTTTTTTTAAATTTTATAATTGATTTGTACCTTATTTGTTTGATTTTCGAAAAAATGGTTCGGATAAAAGTTGTTCGTTTGAAATATGGTAACAACTATTATATGAATTTTTTTTTCGAAAACCGAATGAATTAGGCACAAATCAACTATAATATTTTTTTAAAAATGACATGAACTATTGTGCCCAAGTGTACTTTACTCGCAAACCCACTTTTCTTTAGAATTTGATCACTTTGAAATTTGATATTAATCAACTATTTTGCATTTGTTAGAAAAAATCAATTTTGACCAATTGTGAAGCAACATATATTAAGTTTATTAATTTTTAACAGGACAAGTATTCAATTAATTTATATATATATATATATATATATATATATATATATATATATATAAATATATATATATATATATATATATATAAATATATATATATATATATATATATATAAATATATATATATATATATATATATATATATATATATATATATATATATATATATATATATATATATATATATATATGAATATGTACGCTTAGAATATCTGTTTCAAATAAATTGCATTTGAGTGTATTTTGGACCACAAAAGTATCTTTTTTCAAAATTTTTAAATATGGTGTGGAGACACCTTTAGTATTTTACATATGTGCTTATATATGGGTTCTTCATCAGTTTTTTCTCGTGTGTAAATATATAATCGGATTTTTACACATTAAATAAATGTATTATAAAGTAAGAATGTTAGAAGTTTCATGACCAATTAGCACTATTTGAGATTTGAATGCGACTATGGGATCAAACAGACCATTGTATTTACTCCTTAAGTTCAAAGTTTGAGTCCCAAAAGCTGAAGGTGGAATTCCTAAATTCTTAAATATCAAGCAAGCATACCGTGAAAATTGATGTATGAGATTTTCTTTAAATATAGTTTTTACTAAGATTTCCTACTCGAAGTACCCGGCTATGGTTGAGATGGTTTTCTGCAGTTTCCTTCACGAACTCCAGATGAATATCGGCATAGTTCCTATCATAGTCGGCTGCAGCCGCATATCTTACCAATTCCTAGGCTATACACAAAAATTCCTTCCACTCCAGTCACATCCTCACATCCTTAGGCGTCACCATGGACCTTATGGTCCAAGTGTAGCACGTCCAGGGTAGCCTCTACAATCTATCTAATCCAATATTTCATACTAAATTCCAGAAAATTAACTTTTAAATGTACAAAAGGCATCAAAAGTGGATCTATCATTTCAAAATTTGTGCCTTATTTATTCGAATTTCGAAAAAAAAATTCGAACAAAAGTTGTTAGTATAGTTATAATGAACAACTTTTACCTGGAGGTTTTAAAATTGGTTTTAAAATTTGGAAATGATAGTTGGACTTTTGATGACATTTGTACCATGACCTAGGCCAAATTACATACAAATTACATGTTCTTTCAAACAACGAAATGGCAAAAAATTACCATATCATGAGTTTTTCAACGGGTCTTTCGCGTCTCGTGTGAAATAATAGTTTGAACTAATATTTTTTATTCTAAAAATAAATATGTCTATGCACATGGTAACTATAAAGTATGTGTATAATGTTTTGTTTTTTTATTTTCATATTTTATAATGCAATTAAAAAATATCGATTTTATCAGAGGTATGCACAATGCTGTGTTAATAAGAGTACAAGGTGGTAATACTTTAATTATTTAAATTAATTAGCTGTGAAACACCTGAGTACCATCACAACATACCTACTTAAAATGCACATAAAAACCAAAAGTTATTTTATAAAATATAAATAATAATATGTACATATACCTGCTTATACATTTTCATATATATTGTAAGTTCGATTTAGATTGAATCTGTAATGTACTCGATTGTCAATCACAGTCCTGAGACATTTTTTTATTAGACGCGCCGTTAATTAATTATTTATTAATTAAGGAAAATAGGTTGAAATCAGAGTTGAAAAAAGTG
The DNA here is from genome assembly GCA_963920215.1 of Nineta flava. Taxonomy (NCBI): domain Eukaryota; kingdom Metazoa; phylum Arthropoda; class Insecta; order Neuroptera; family Chrysopidae; genus Nineta; species Nineta flava. The sequence continues at coordinate 103,569,566 of OY986042.1, forward strand.
AATTTTTTGGACAATTCCTTTTTGATTTAATTATCAATTTTTGGAAGAATGTATTGTTTCAAATTATTAACTCCTGGAAAAGTGCATTAATAAAATTTTTTTATTTTTTGAAAAATGTAATAAATAAATGGTTTTAATAATAAATTTAAAAAAAAAAATGCTCAAATTAAATTCGTTAAATTATAAAGTTTTTTCAAAAGTGCATTAATTAAATTATTTTATTAATTCAATTTTTAAATAATGCAAAAATTAATTTTTTCTATAAAATAATTTAATGAATGCATTTTTCAAGGAATTAATAATTTGAAAAATTTAAACCATACATTCTTCCAAAAATTGATAATTAAATCAAAAATGAATTATCAAAAAAATACACATTTTGCAACTCTGGTTTCAACCTAGTTTCCTTAATTAATAAGTAATTAATTAACGGTGCGTCTAATAAAAAAATGTCTCAGGACTTTTCGTTCCAAAATCGTACCGTCTACCTACGCTCTTATGGAACTCCACTACATCAGCCTAGGACACCCTGTATAGCTCATAAATAATAGACATATATCAAAAAAATACAGTATGCATTTTTCGTAAACGTTCGTAAACCTTCATTCGGTTTTATTTTGAAACTGGTTAAAAGTAGACGATCTTTCATTCTTCAAGTTGTTTTTCTCGTAAGTTATATTTTTGCTATATTTTTTCTGATAGTTTTAGTCGAATATTGGACATCTACATACGGATTGTGGCTGGAGGAGATGAAACTTTTAACAATCAACAAAAATCCTTAGGGCCAACGCACACCAAAATAACAAAACTGCTTTAAACAGCGTTAGTCAGCCTAACACTGTTTTGTTAAAAATAAAACATAGGAAATTTCATTGCATAAGCACATTGATAAGACATAGTCGAAACAAAACATTTTTGCTTATGTAATTTCCTCTGTTCTATTTTTTTTTAAACAGTGTTAGGCTGACTGACACTGTTTAAAGCAGTTTTGCTCTTTTGGTGTCCGTTGGCCCTAAATCTTCACGGTTTTAACCAAAACAATGTTTTGTGAATAGAACCAACACAATCTCCATTACTAGACTTTAATCCATATAGTATACAAGTTGCGTGTGATGTTCACACTATATTTGTTTTCGTTTTAAATACTTATTACACTAACAACATACACCCAACCATATCGTACGGTAGGTGGGTACCGTAAGTAACAAGCGATCTAAATATATAAAATAATAATAATTCTTTATAAAAATTTATTTTTTATAAATGTAAATATTTAATGGGTACACATCTGTCTTGATTCACATTATAACATATAAAAAATAAAAATAAAAATACAGGGGCATTATTATTGTATCAGAGCACTAGACGCAAAGCGTATAGCGTAGGGGTTGATGATTATAGTTAGTTAGTAAAAGTATATTATTGATAAGACACATACATATATACATATACATATACAGTTATACACCCTTAAACAATTCAGCCCAAACCATCATAATATCCCTTATTTATTAATAGGGATTGTATGTTGTATATAATGTTATTATTATTATTATTATTAAACACAAAGATATTGTTTGATCCATGATGATGTCTGTCCGTGTGTCTGTTTGTCTGTCTCATTCTCTATGAATAGTTCTCGTTCGTCTTGGTCTTATGAATAATTAATGCTATTTAAATTGTTATTAATGATTGCAGAAGAAGCGCAGAAGAGAAGAAAAAAAATTGATGATTGTAAAATACATTTTTATGGTTTGATTCATTTGAAAAGAAATATTATCTTTTGATTGATAATTTTTTGGGCGTGAGTTTTTTTTTTTTTTTTTGTTTGGTTATGGTAAATATGAAAATAATTATTTTGGTGGAAAAACCACTTCAAAATAACCTAAAATATGATGAATGAAGCAAATAGTACTCTGTCACAAATAGCTATGTGCTATGTCCATTTAATGATGAGTCGGGGATAAAATTCTATCGGTTTTTCACAAAAGGTGGCACCTATTGCCTATGGTACCATTCTGTATTCATTGTCATGCAAGTTGGTAAAAATTTGCGAGAGTCTGTTTAGTCTGCTCTCTATTTGGATTTAAAAAAAAGCCCCGTATAAACGTATAACTTTTATTCAAAACATTTTCTCAAAAATCGAATGAATACGGTGCAAATCAATTAAAAATTATTGAAAAACCAGCGTTACTTTTGTTACCGATCGTACAATTCATGTCGAATCGTTCGGTATTCGTAAAAATGTTTCAAACTAAACTTCGGACGTTTTATTGTTATATCTTCGACTGACGTCATTTTAAAGACTAAAAATATCAATGGAATTTCCCACCGCTTCCACTACTTCAAGTATTTATCAACACTTCCACCAAATTTATATTACAGCGATAATTTTCGAAATCTATCTTTTGTTACAAGATACATACCAGATTTTTAAGTTTACCCATACGCTTTTAAACAAAATAATTTCGTCAAAATCGGTCCAGCAGTTTTTTCGTGATACTCGAACAAATAAATAAACAAATAAACAGACATTTAGTAAATAATTTTGTAATAGAAAAGATTCAAATTTTGATTTAATCTCCTGTCAATTTTAAAAGAAAATATTTTTATCAAAATATTAACGAAGAAATTATGATTATAAAATTTGAAGTTCAGGCATCTTCAATCGCTATTTTATCGTGGCTACGAATGGTTAGCTGTCAGACTCCCATTGGACATACTCGATGAAATAATACTAACAGGTTTTTAAAAAAAAAAAGTAAAACTAAACAAAATAATTAGAAAATATGGTACAAATTTTTTTTGAATAATCCAACCAATTATTTTATTTCAGTATTTTAGATGACTCTAATTTCCAAATAGCGGAGGATAAACCGATGTTACAATTTGAAATACGATACTTAAGTTTTTAATACGTAAATACGATACTTAAGTTTTTAATACGTAACTAATTTTTGCCATCTTATATATATATATATATATATATATATATATATATATATATATATATATATATATATATATACTCTTAAATAAATAATATTCCTTCAAGAGATGATTTAAAAAACGGGAGAAATAAAAGGATATATTATAATAAAAATACGAGTATATAAATCTATATATTCCTTACATATTTTTCCTCCTTCATACCAAAGAGATAACAACCTATTATAATATACAAATATACAAGAGCATATAATATATATATAAAAAATATATATATAAGGAGATAGTTATTTGTAAAAGTAAATGGGTGGTAAAAAGTGGGTGCATTATTATATACGTGTGCATGGTATATAATATGTATATGAGGATGTGGATGTAAAAAAGGAACGCTTACGAGGGTGTAATAAATAGTTGAGAAAAAAAATGAGGGAAATTATATATCTTTTAACGTTGTTGATCATCATTATAAAATATACATCGTTATATTACGAACGAACAACACAATCGAAAGAATGAAACAAACGATACGTACGCAACGTACATTTAGACAAGGATGGAATTCAATCTTAGAAAATGTGTATAGAAAAGTCAAAGAAATTATTATTATTATTGTATAATACTGTTTTAGAGTTTTAGAGTTCAGTTACATATTCCAGCTATTGATTCTCAATATGGACGGCATTATTTCCATTTGATACACTTGGCCAAAACAGTTGATGCCATTTTTTTAAATTTGATAATTGATTTGAGCCTTATTGTTTTAATTTTTTTAAATATACTTCGAATAAAAGTTGTTCATTAGAAATATAGTAACAACTTTTATTTGAAATTTTTTTTCGAAAACCGAATAAATAAGGCACAAATCAGATTAAAAAGGCACAAATTTTAAAAATGACCTAGACTTTTGTGGACCATAATACAAATAGCATATAGATAACTCTCATAATTGTTGTTTAAATAATAACAGCTTCGATCTGAATAGACAAAAATATTTGGTTGACCTCTATTGAGGATAGAGGTGTCCAATGTATATTAGCATTCCCCGTCGGGTCGTACCGCTATAACAGTGGTAGGAGGTGGCACATTTTCAACAGGTTACGTTGAAAATTTCCGAGATAAAAATACCCAAATTCATCAAAAGATGGTAAAAGATCATATACATTCCATTACCATAACATCTCAGGTAGCTATACATTGACATCAAGATAGTGAGAGATCATATTCACTCTACTACCAGAGGCATAGCGTTTGTATAGAATGTCAGAGTTCGTGGGTTCGATTCCCATCCTAATGTGTATGATTTTACATACCAAGTATTTGATGTCAAAAAATGATATCAATGTTTCGACATATTACTTAAATGGCAAAGAAAATAATCGAAAGGCAATAATCCTAAAAATGGATAAATAAATAAATGACATTAATTCGCCTTAAATGTGGAGGCGACATAAGGTATTATATTTAAATAATAATAATTTAATATTTACACAGAGGCTAATCCTACTGATCACATCAATAATAGGGAATATGCATGAAAATTTTTTTTCACATTTATTTTCAGAATATGAAAATACTGTTAATACTGTAATAATATTTAAAAACGAAATTGAAATCCGACAAATATCAAGTAAGCTATACGCTTTTAAAGATTATTATCTGTCTCATTCTTGCAAAAATACTAAAAACGGAGTTTTACGTGTATTTTAAATGGTGAAAGTGTAATATGACGTCACATAACATATCAAGAGGGCTATCACCCTCTTTGTCTAATCGGGAATTTCAATCATTCATATCTCGCTTATTTTTAAAGTTATTTAAAAAGTAATTTTACCTTGATATTTGTCAAGTAAACATGCTTCAATTCAAGTGAAAAAAAATTTTCATGCATATACCCTATTGCATAAAAATTTATATTTAGTACACAAATTTTCTTCGTGCTAAACAATACTTACTAGGAATATTTCTATTCGAAAGCGAATTAGTTTCTAATTTTCTAAAATTGAATTTTAATATATAAACTCGCAACGAGCTGAACCCCATTTATCAAACATTGCCTCAAGATTTCATCATTCACATTCGATAGTATTTTTCTCGTCCCTCTGTGACTTATTACATAATAATGCTAATAATATATTTATTCAACTTTCTTTCGTTGCTGCTGTTATTGTTGTTCAAATTGCTTGTGAAAAAAGTCTTTTGGTGGAAAATATAATTATGAATAATGATCCTCATTTTCCATTTTTCGACATCATATTTAATCTCGATATAATAATATCGTTTAAAATGTATTTAACTTTTCCTATTATAACTATATGCGATGGATATATTCCGTTTTAATTAATGGTTTTCTTTCCATTCTTCCATAGCATGACAAATTACTACTATTTATTTTTAGATATTTCATAAGAGTGCTCATAAAGTTCTTTTTTCTACGAAGAATGTGCAACGCCTATTCAAAAAAATAGTAAAACTAATTTGAGTAGATTTCGTTTCTGCATTTATTGTAGTAGATATTGGGTTTTAAAATAATACAAAAAATTTATCACACAATAAAACATCACCACCAATGGTACTCCTATTTTTTATCTGTGTATATTTTTGCTATTAATTTAGTGGAACACATATCCATAGAAACTATATTAGAGATTTGGGCTGGCTATTAGTTTGGAACTGTTTGGAATTTTGAACCTCTGATAGTTTTTCGTCAGAGTCGTAAGGAAAATTATCTATCTAGGGTTTTTCGTTATAATTATTTGGTTATCGCTTATAGCTTTCTCCAAACAATTCGGACAAATACAGACAAAATATTCCCACTTTTTTTATTCGCAGGCGCCATATTTTAGTATTATACCTTATGTCGCCTCCACATTTAAGGCGAATTTAACGATAACTCATATGATAAAATACATCAAGCCGTTAAGACTACAGAGCGTACCAAAGAAATAGACACCAGTCCAAGTAGCCGAGCAGTCTAAGGCGTTATGTCTGCGCAGTATGCATACGTGGAAACTGGGGAAGTTATGGGTTCGAATCCCGACATCGGCAGTTTGTCAATTATAAAATAAAAGGGGGCGGTTAATTGACTAAACTGTCAGCGTATGGACAAGAACGAAGTAACCGGCTATGCTTGAATAGGTTTTCTGCAGTTTCCTTCACGAACTCCAGATGAATATCGGCATAGTTCTTATCAGAGATTGTCATCGGATGACACGAGTGGACCTTATTACTTCGATTTTCTCAGATCCCCGACATTATCATCAGCTAGTATCTTTAATTACTTTTATCTTTCCCTGGTGTAATGATCGAATAAACCCACAATACTAGAAATTTCAATCCTAACTTCGTAACACACAAAAAATAATCTGATATTTTATTAACTGTAAAAATTGCTAATCACATTTTTTTTCTCCCCCAAAAAAAAGAGCAAAATAATGTCATTCACATCATTAAATTTTAAATTCGAAATAACACAGAAATATCTTTAAAAGTTAACCAAAAAATAAATAGTCTTTACGATAATACACCAAAAAAAAAAAAACAAAACAAAACACATCGTAATATGAATGAATGGGTTTGCGAAAAAAAACTGTATGGGTGGGTGGTGTTTGAGAAGAGTGGGTGAGAAGGGAGCTTTGTATAGATGAAGATAGAAGTTTTGTTATTATATGATTTTGTTATTTTCTTTTATGGCTACTAAATTCCTTACGAACCCCAATGGGTAGCTTCACATACACATTACTAACGTAAAAAAATAACATAATACTCTACTTTATAGTTCATCCTTATATGTGCCTTTGTCTCCCACACCCCCACCAACGACCATCACTACCACGACTAATGTAATATAAAAAAAAGGGATGATAAAAAAAATGACTCACGAATATTCTACAACACCCGCGAGAAATAGTTAGTTAGTTCGAAATGAGAAAAGACGACCCTCGTTAAAATAAAACGAACCCCCTAAGGAGTTTAAAGTATTGATTAAATTCATATTTTAACATTTTATAGTTGAATGTCACACGGCATAATACGGTTCGATTAACTACATAAAACTTTTTGTCTAAATCAAATTTCAAAACTAAAAGTTTGCCGAAGGGTATCAGATTGTTTACTTAATCTATTTAGGCTGAAAGTACAGGTTTGAAAAAAAATGTATTTGTATTTTTTATTTATGTATAAATTCAATTTGTTAATTTTCCTTTTAGCGAATATCCTTTAAAAGGAGTTCAAGAGCAATTGGTTTTGTACCCAATGGCAAAATTTCCACTTAAGTGGTTACATTTTTAATCTGATCGGAATCGCAATTTGGTATGTGGGATGGTTTAGGTATTTGAATGGTCAAGTGCGTTAATGAGAAAAAAACAGGGTTAAAAGAGAGGCGGAAGACATTATATAGAATATCCCTCTTAATATTGGAAAAATCGATAATGTATAAGAAGCATAGAAAATTAATTTTACTACAATTCGGTTTCTAATCACTTTTTCGGTTACTCTAATATTTACAAAAATATTTATGGTTTTATGATTGAAAACTAAAATCGTAAATATCTCTGAATATATTAAAATTTTGGAAAAAATGATCAAGTGATGAATTATAGTAAAGTTGATTTACTACGACTTTACTTCTTATACATTTTTTGATTTTTCTAATATTACGAGAGATATTCTATATTTTGTGTTTTCTTCTTTCTCTAAGCCCCGTTTTTCCCTTTACCGATTTTACTCATTAACGAACTTAGCCTTTCAAATCTCAAAACAATATCAGATACGGAATTTCATTTTGATCGGATTTAAATTGTGACCACTAGAGAGTATACAAATATATGGGAAATTTATTTATTTCTATATATATATTAAAGGTTTCCATGGCCATTAATAAGATAAAACAGTTAATAAATATCTATTTCGAAAAGAACGATGATGTATTTATTCTAAAGGAAATTTGCTATATTGACGCAGCTCCTGCGTAACGAATTGTTTTTTTTTTTTTTTATAAATTCAATTTATTTAATTTACATTTTTTCGTAACTCTGACCCCAATATTATAAAATAAAAATTATTTACTGACCTTTTGGACAGAGGACAAATATGATCCAATCTCGAATTGAGCAGATTCGAACACTGAAATGAATTAAAAAGGACCAATCAGAAATTTTGCATAATGCAGCTTTTGTTATTAAAATGTGTGCAAATTTAAGCAACATATTTTTTTTTGTAATGTTTATAAAGCTGCATATATATAAAATTGATCAAATTTGGAAAATACAATTTTGAATGTGGCTTTTTTTGTACAGCATCTTTTTTGTTTTTTTGTTTTAATTGAAATTTTTAAGTATATTTACAGTTATGAAGAAAATAAGTTTTATTTTATATTTTCATTATTGGGGCGGTCAGATAAATTATTAAATTTTTAATGTTTCAATCAAGAGTTTTCTTTCTCACTTAAATATTTCAAATACAAACAAAATTCATGCAAATTTATTTATTAAAAAACTAAAAGATTAATTAGCAAAAGCTGAAGCGATAAATAACAGTTTTTGTGATACAAATGCATGCAAAATAATAATTGTTTTTTACTTAACATCTAATTATAAAGAAGTAAAAATGGCTACAAAAGTTTTTTTTAATAGATTAAATTATATTAATCAGACATCTGATGAATGAAATATGCGAAGACATTCTATGATATCAAATGCTTGAAATGAAAAATCAAACACATCTAGGATGGGAATCGGACACACGACCTTTGGCATTCCAAACCAACGCTCTGCCTCTGAGCTACCTGAGATATTATGGTAGGGGAATGCATATATGATCTCTCACTATCTCGATGTCATTGTATTATTAGTTTGTTTACTATTATCTATTTACATATTTTTTAATTGTTTTTTTTTTGTTTGTTTGTAAGTTAGTTAATTTGAGCGTTTACTTAATTTGACATTTAAGTAATATGTCTGAATATTGATAACAGTCTTTGACATCAAATGCTTGATATGAAAAATCATAAACATCTAAGCATAAATCATGCATATCAAGCATTTGATGAAAAAGAATTTTATCAATCTTCAGGCACATTACTTAAATGTCAAGTTTTTACTATGTCTTCGTAACCTTAATGGAATTGACGTTAGTATAGTATTACGACGCGTAAATTATACACAAATAATAATAATATGTGGAATAATAAGTTGACTTCAAAGAAACACTGTCATCAATGATATGAAAATATTAACTCGTTCATCCATATCATCCGAGGTGTAGCGGTTGTACACTAAGCTATATTAACTATATATATGCAATAGAGTTGTCAAGTGTTGAAATTGTATTTAATAAAATGATTAAAAGTCATTCTGGAACCATTAAAACAATTCAAAAAACATTCTGAATAAAATAGATCTACAATTTTACGCAATAGTAATCTATAACTTTAGCCAAAGCCATTTTCCAATAAACTGAAATTTTAGACAAAGCCATTTTCAAGAAACACTACCCTAAACTCGGCCCACCCACTTTCCTCTAGAGTTCTAGACTAATAAAATAAAATGCAGTAGTTCACATTTTAATAATACAAAATATAATAATATTCATAAATAAATGAATTAAAAAAAGATCGCACTATTTATGATTCGGATAGTCACTGCATAATAGAGAAGGATAAAAAATAAAGAATAAAGAAGAAAAAAACAACAACAACCTCCTTTAATAGTAGTGAAAAATAAAATTGTGAAATAATAATTTTATTTTTGTCATAAGTGTAATATTAAATAATCATGCAATATATTTGTGTATTTGGCCCTATTATACCGTATATATAGAGTACAAATAATAATATACACGGCTGCCACACAAAACAGGACTTATTTATTTTAAATAGACGAAAAATACGAATCCCTGTACGAAATGGTACAGTTGTCAAATTAAATACTACAATATTGTATTCAAGATATATACAACAATTGTTTGTCTATATTATGTTATAAACTATTTACTATAGATTTATAGTTATGTTATGAATCTAATCTGATCAAACAACATAAATGTGACGGCGGCCAAGTTTACGCATACAAAAAATACAGATATCCCAACAAAAACAAAAATTTTCGCCTGCGAAATTAGTGAAATCTATGTAAGAAATCTTTTTTATACCCGGCATATAAAATATACCAGGGTATATTAAGTTTAGTTCCGACTTTTTAACGGCTGTCCGTCTGTGAACACGATAACTCAAAAATGAAAAGTGATAGCAAGCTGAAATTTTGTATTTGTATTCTAGAGCTAAAAAGTTCGTGAATGGGTAAAATCGGATCATATTTGGGAAAAATTGGCGAGACCTATCTATCTTTGAAACTGTAAGAGATAGAACAAATATGTAAATACCAAAAAATGTTCCTTTTTTAAAAATAAACTGTTCAAAACTTTTTTTCATAAATTCAGTATATGGCGGGTATTTAAGAAATTAACTCAGTTAGTTGTTATTTTCACTTTTTTTTTCACCATTTTCACAAAAGTGAGAAAATGGTGTATATTTATTGGGTAAGTTTCTCAGATGCAAGGTATTTTAAATTTTACTTGGCAAGTTTATTTCTTTGTATATTAAATGTTATAAAATCTAATCACTTTCAAGTTAAATATGAAATAACCTGTACCTGAGAAACTTACCTTAGATTAATAGCAATGTTTCCTTTTTGAATTAAAAATTTTCGTTAAATTTATATCGTGGACAAAATAATTGATAAAAAAAAAGGATGAAGCACGCTAAGTAATTCGTAGCAACTCATTAAAATGTCCTGAATTTCATTGTGACATCTTATGGCATACTTTATATAGTCACCAACGTAGCCCCAATTTGGGGAAAAATTTTTCTTGGATTACTGCCATGTGTTCTACAAAATAATTAATCCGTATAGATATACTTTGATGCAGGGCTAAAGTATTCGTCGAACATGTTAAAAGTTCATTTCGTGTGTTTAAAAATTTGTTTTTTCGTGAGACTTAATTTTATTTCTATAATGTGTTATATAGAATTTGTCTACTGACGATGATTGCTTAGCAATCGAAATATCCGTATCTACACGTGTTTTTATAAAACTATATTTTGTTTCAGGTATTGTGGTGTAAGTTATTTTGGTTTCCTTACAGAAAAAGTGTTTCTAATAATAATTTCAAATAATATTTTCATTACATTGAATGAAACTTATTCAAAATAAACTATAAATTACTATTTAGTAGAACATAAACTGTTGTATAGTCAAACAATAAAATTAAATATATTAAAATGTGAAATAAACGAGACGTTATCGAAGGAAACAAATCGAAGGTAAAACTAAACTATATATCTAAACAGTTGTGTGATAACGTCTAATAATTTTTGTTTATACTCAATTTTAAATATAACTACAAATTTCTCTATAACCATGATGTTGGCTGCAGTTAAAAACAATTTTACGATCACTCAATTCGAATAGAGAAAACAACTTATTATTGTATTGCGACGAAGAAGCCAATAATATTTACCTTGCCTCCCTCTACCCCCCGTCCATCTCATCCCGCTTACCCTCTTTTATTCATTTATTTTCTTATAATTTATTCGATGAAAATATAATCGATTGAATAATATTTATTTTAAATTATCAAGAAAATTATTTAAATAAAATTGATGTAAAGAAAAAGGTGTTAAGAATTGATTGAACAACCCCCCCTATGTGTGTGTGTGTGTATATATGATAATGGTTGTGACCGTTGTTTTTCGTTGCATAAACGACCTAAACAAACAACAACCCCACCGCAAAAACTTGGACAAACATTATTATACTATCAAATACAAACAAGCTTAACGTAACTTAAGGTACGTTAAATTCGTTTCACATACTATCTATCTATCTCTATTTATATGTGTTTAAAAACCGAAAAGGGAAGAAGAAGGTCAAATGATAACCTTCAGGTAATAGTTATTATTGGGATGACAATACTTAACGTTCAAGATTAGGGTACAAAATAGGTAGATGTTTTCTATGTATTTGGTGTGAAACAAAGATAAAAATATATTGTTTTTAGGTAAAGTAGTTTTTGCCAGTTTGTCTTATTTTACACGTTTTTGAATGAAATTTTGTAATATATTGTTGGGGTTTGTATTTATGACCTTACACGACATAGTTTATTTTTTAAATGAATATGTACTACATTCATGTTAAGCTTATGGCATTTTGTGAGTATAGATAAATTTACTTATATTTTTTTCCCGATTATTTCATATTTATCAGCGCGTATTTAATCGCTCTAACGTGTAACTTCACTTCCGTTAGTTGATTGTCATGTTCGTTAATACAGCCGGTGTGTCTACGAAACTAATGTTATAATTACAAGTTGTAATTAAAAACGAAAATCTTGAGATTTCCCACGGAAATAACTAATAATATGATTCAAGAGTTGATTTATTTAATTTAATTCGTTTTAATGAATCACTTAACTCAAATTCTTTTAGTGAATTTTCAACGAAAATGTAGCCATTGAAGTTGTACCAATGAAACGATTTCGAAAATAATTTCTTCAAATATCATAAGCATTTTACATTTGAAAGGAAAATTTCCTTAATGGGTAAAATCGGCTATCGAGACACAAAGTAGTTGAGAGGGTGGCGGAAACGCAAAATTTGAAATATCAATCATAATAGTGATAAAATGGAAAATTTTAATATGGTTAAGGCAGTAGGATATAAATTTTACTTCATGTACATAGCTCAAACACAAAAGAAATTAGATGAATCCATAAAAAGTTTTACATTGATTCTGCTAAATGAAAGTTATTCAATCCAGCCCGCTGACTCCACAGTTTCAAATAAAATATGCCTTAGGTATTTGACGTGTTTAACTTCAATTATTTTCTTCGTAATACAGACGAAGAACATAGTTCACATATACAAAAAATCAATAAAAATTTAAATATTTTTTTTTTTTAAATTCCGATGATTAATGAACATAAATTTGTAGTATTATCTACCTGTAAATTAAGAAAAATTCTTTTTTGAGTTATTTATTTATTAATAAGTGAGTGGGTGGTCGCTATTCACATTTTTTCCTCCAGTTAAACAATAAATTAAAGAAGAAGAAAAAAAAAAACAGATTTGTCATTCTGTTTAAAAGAACTTGTTTGTAATTTTGTCAATAATCAACCCGGACCAAATATCTTATCTAAATATTGTAAATTTGTTTTAATATCCCTTAACTAACCTCTCTATTGTTTTATAAATTTTGTTTTATAAAGTTAAGAGGGAGTTGGATGGACACTTATTGTTCGGTTTTTGTTTTTTTTAAGAACACAATATTGATTTTTCTTAAGGACGTTCCAGCACTGTGTTATATAATCAGGACAAAAAACCTGATTATATAACACAGTTTGATTTTATAGTTTTGACGAATATACTGTTCACATATACACAATAATGTCATTTTGAAGAAGAACAAATTTTAAACTTTTATATTTCGAAAACGAAACGGTAACACACAATTTTTTTTAAAAATGTATATAATAAATATTTATCTTTACTTTATTTTTTCTAATACAACAGATAATAGTTGGGCGGGCATGAAGTTTTACATGCTTCTAATGAGAGATAGTGAGAGAGAATGATAACTTTGATATTAATTATCTCGGGTTCTAACCGGTCAAAAATTCTGAAACTTTTTTATTATTTATTAGAAAACGTTATTTTTAACCTGTGAAAAACAATTAGCAAAATCTGTCGAAAAGTGGTGGTATGCTGGAACATACTTAAATGATTTATAAGAGTACGCCAAAGTCATGACCGGTTTTCCACTTTGGCAAGCTAGGCACGTGTCTGGGGCGCAACAGATTTGGAGGCGCACAGTTTGGACGACAAAAAAATAAAATAAATCCCATTCGGCCCCAGCTAACTGGCGTAAGTAGATTTCTCGAAATGTTAATCGATGCACAAATTAATTTATTTTAAAGTGTAAAGATTATTGCAAAAAAATATATAATAATAATTTGTAATAATAATTTTTATATTTTGCATTAAATTGATAGGGAAAAATGTATGAGAGTTAAGGGGAAAACCCTCCCGAACCAAAACTGGCAAGGTAAGAACTAAAGGAGGAACTAATAGTTTAGGGGGACTGTAACAATTTGAAATGACCTAAGGCACTGGTGAGTTTAAAAACGGCCCTGGCGAAATTTTTTAAGATGGTAGTGCCCCGTTAAAAACATTCCGTAAAAGATGTGTTTTATCATATAAAATCATTTAAAATCACACGTTTCATAAGCAATATTTAAATTAAATAATAGAATAATGAAAAACAATTTACGTATTTTAATTTTTGTTATTTATTTTGAACAAATAAAAATTAATAAATTTTGACATGTTTGAAAAATTACATTCAGTAAAACTTCCAAAACAAATGTATAAACATTAATAATAATCAAAAAATAATATAAAAATTAAATATTATTATTAATAACAAAATATTATTCTTTCTCTCCTATATATATATATATATATATATATATATATATATATATATATATATATATATATATATATATATATATATATATATATGGAATATTTATATGGAATGTGTGAAATATAGGCAGTGAGGAAAGAAAAAAAAATTGGACAACTGAAATATTATGATGACTTGATGAACGTATGAAACATTGTGTACATCGTTTGCCGGCCGGTATCGCTTATGAAGTTGTGTGGTTTTTTTTTGATATGGTTGTCTTCATTGTTTTTGTTGTTGATATGTTTATTAATAAAAATTGTTTAGATTTGTTCATTTGAACGGAAATTTAATATTTTAATAAATTGCTCAATTTACGAGTTAATTCGATGAGCAATCTATTAAAAGACTGGATGAATTCTAAAATAAGTTGTTATTCTTTCTGTAAAAGTATTATCAGGTCTGATGAGAGGGGAAGAGGAATGAGAATTTCACTCCGAGCACGGCTCTCGCAAACGTAGTAGGTTGCACAAGGGGGAAATAAAAATATTTTCCTATTGAAAATTAGTTTTCCATAAAAATTGATCAAATTCCTTCCATAGTAAATTGTGTAAATTCCACAGCCGTGAACTATTCCACTGCAAAAACGATCCATCTCAAATAGTTTTTTTGCTTAGTTTTTTGTTTACATATAATTTAATGTGCAGATAAATCAACTATGAAAGTTTCAGGGGGATTAAGGGGGTCTTGAATTAATTATTTAATGTTAAAGTTCGAGTTTGAATGCATTGGTATTATGGAGATATCCATATTTTTACACATATTTTGATAATTTTCACTTGGAATAAAATAAGACGAATAAAAAAAACTACGCAATAGAAAATAGAAATATCAATAAAGAGATTGATCCAATAAAATTTTGGTCTGACGGGTACTAAAAAAACAGATATTTAACAAAACAACAGATTTCAGGTAAATTTTATTTCTGTCTGGGGTAGCTTAATTACCCGAAATCTTCGGTTTTTTTCTTAAATATCTATTTTGTAATGCCCCTGGTAAGACGGGCCTAAATTAAATTTTAAATTTCATTTACGACAAAAAATAATTAACATTATTGTGGACTTTTATGAATGGACTATATTAGATTTTGAAGAATTTTATAAATGGACTATATCTAGTGCTCGTAGATCCTTAAAATAAAAAAAAAACAGAAGCAAATATTAAATTATTAACACAATCATCAGATTGGTAGTCAATTGGCTATTCCACCCATCCAACAACAAAAAGTAGCAACAAACTAAGGGGTCGTCGAAGGCATACAAACAACGATAAACTAAACAGCAGAAAAAAAAGGAAAAAAAAAGAGCCTCATCATTCTTTCAAAGTATTATAAAATTCGTTCCACTAAGTTGTTGATATATTTTGTTCAATTTATTTTATTCTTTTTTTCGGACGGATATATAATAATATTAATAACGCAAAAATTGTACACAACACCGAAGGTGTTTTATGTATGAATGAATGGAACGTACAGGATGGCCTCTGCTAAAAATAAGACATGTAAAATTTATCACATAGACTTTGTAGGGGGATCTAAAACCATTAATTTAAATGTATAAAAATAGACAATAATTTCATTCTAATCTTTACTTTTGAAGATATAAAAACGTCTGAATTTGTTTTTATTGATAGTGACTGAGATAATAAACATATAATTACCTAAGTAACAGACGGCATACGTAGTATTATGCAAAGATATCTAAATAAGATATTATATTGAGATTTAGAAGTCCACCATGTCACAACTTCATGACATTTTAACCGTATGATGTTCGAACACTATTCGACGTTGTAGACATTATAATTTTGACTAAAAGATTTAGTTTAGAAAAAAAACTAAAAAATTTTCCTACCTACGACCTACGAAAAGACCTACGACAAGGAAGGGGAGATATTTATCTTTGAAACGGTGAGAGCTAGAAAAAAAATTTAAAGGCAAAATATGTTTGTTTTCTAAAAATAAGCAACTTTTATACGAAAAAATTTTTTCCTTAATTTAGTATATACCGGTTATTTAAGCAATTAACTCCATCAGTTGTTATTTTCACTTGCTTGTTAATTAATTTCCTAATCTGAGATTTGAAACTACTGAATTAAATTAGTTTTAACTTAATTCTCTTGGTTGAAATCTCAAAATTAACGATTCATACTACATAAAATGATGACATAATGTATCTTAATTTAAGCTAACTTTATGGAATTTTAATATTTTTTAGGTTTTACCAATATTTCTTTATTTTCATTCATACAATATTTTATTATGCAGTTAATTAATTACCTAAATATATTTAACATTTTGTTTACACGGTATGGCGAAGCTATTCAAAATAAAATTCTTGTTACGAAAACCTCAAATATTGGTTTTATTTAATGGATTTTCGATAAGTAACGAAACCAGTCGATACAAAATTTGAAAAAAATTATATTTTATATTTTTGAAGAACCCACTCTGTACTTACACGACTTACACAGTGGAAGAAGTTCGAATAACTAATAATCCATGGTGTTATGTGAAACGCCTACTAGTTTCTAAAATATATTATCGTATACTTCTTTTAAAGAAAAAACACACACACTTAAATATATATATATATATTGTGTAAAATGTTTGTTATGTTCGTTCGATGGAGGAATACGTTGAAGAAGACGAGAGAGAATCATTCATAAAAATTCTCTCTATTTTTTACAAAAGGGCTTTATTATTAATATATATTTTTTATTGCTGAATTTTAAATCATTAATCATATTAACGTAATGAAATAGTAAAAAACGTATATTACACTCCGATCTATGAATTTTTTTTTTGACAATACACTATTAAAATTTTCATTTTTCACATTGTATTTTACCGATTAAGGTGGTTAAAGTAAAATGAAAATTTGGTTAATACGTTAGCTTTCATGAATTTTATAGAAGACCACTTCAATAGAATTATACTATTATTAAAATTTCCAGGGTAGTATAGTATTTTTTAATTTTTGTTTGTTTGTAAACTAGCGTCTATTTATCCATTGTTATTATGGTTGCCTTTCGGTTATATTATACCAACGGAAATGACTTGCATATACTTAATTTGACATTTAAGTAATAAGTCTAAACATTAATAACATTCGATATCAAATGCTTGATATGAAAAATCATACCCATCCATGATGCGAATCGAACCTATAACCTTTTGGAATTCTAGCCCAACGCCCCATCCTAGATGTTCAGACATATTACTTAAATTTCAAATTAATTAAACTCTAGCCACGTTCATTGGTATAATATAACTGAAAAGAAAACAATGGGTAAATAAAAACTAGTTTACAAAAAAAACAATTACCAAAAATACAAATCTTAAGTAAATATATGAAAATTATACGCTATGAAAATAGCAATCAAATTTAAGGTTCAAATGTAAATAAAACCGATTCAAATTCATAAATAATGCCGGACAATTTGTTATAAATCACTTGATTTGATACAAAATCGAAATAAAGAGACTTTTGGAATCGAAAATTCAAATCTTTGAGTTTAAAAGTTAACACATTGTGGATTACATTTTTATTCTTACAAAAAAAACATGCTTTTTATTATTTTCGAATATACTACAAAGTAATAAAAGTTATTTTTACAAAAATTAAAATAAATACAATTCAGATTAAATACAATTTGATTCTAGGATTTACTGAAGTTGGAATTATTTTAATTGGCATTTAAGTTTTTATTTAATTAAGCTTTTATTTAATTCCATTTTTGTTAGGTTTCTATCAAGGTATTGATATTTTCCCCATCGCTCCCACCATTTTAATGTTTCATGACTAAAGCATACTAATTAATAAAATGAGACCAGAACCATCAAACACGGTAAATATTTGCCAGAGCTACGTTCGAAAGAGCTTTATAGAGCGAGTACTAACAGGCCAATTAATAATAATCTTCGTCTTTTTTTGAATTCGATTAAAAATTGTATAACCTAAAGCATTTCTTTCAGCCCCCTTTTAAAGTTCCTCGAATTATACTACTTAAAATACACATAATTACTTATTGATCATTCCATTTTTGTGGCCACACGTCTAAACTAAAGGAATAAGTTTTTTTTTTGGTACCTATACATTTCATTCCACCTTTAATTCTTTAACCCTTACACAACAAAAAAATAACACTTTTTAACCCCGATTATAACTCTCTTTTTTCTGTCAATTGAACCCAGTCACGTGCGGTTCGTTTGCTTAAAATCAATTTTTTATGAAATAATCGAATTCAAATATATATTTCTATGTCTACAAAACAAACCCATAAATTTTAATCTAAAACTAACAAACATGCACAGATTTTTTTCTATTTATTAAAAATAAATACAAAAAATATTTCATTCGATTCCACACACAATTAAACCCATAAATTTTAATTCATAAAAAAAAATTTTTTTAATAACCCTTTTTTTTTCTGTGTATCCTATTTAAATACATTTGAATATTCATAAAAAAAAAAGATATCGGGAATTAGAATACAATACTTGTTTCGATTTATTTTATTTTTATCAAAATCGATACTTTTTAGTTTTTTTTATTTAGTGACTACACGATGGGTATTATCAAATTACAAAAAAAAAAATTCTTTTTTTTTTGATACAATGTAAAAATAAATAATATCTTTCCAGACCATTAATCAAATTTAACAATGCCCATTTATTATTTATCAGAAGAGAAAAAAAAAATTTGTGTATATTGTGTATTTAATATTATAAAAATTTAGGGACATTTTTGCCAATATATAAGGCGGCTGGATTGTTAGCTGTCTCTCCTTATAGCTGAGTGTATTATTAAATAAATAACACAATTGTCGATTTTTGCATGAAAAATTATTTATAATTTTTAAGGAATTACATATAATATATAATAAATATAATATAATATAAAAATGGTTTAATAAAATGATTGATTGGATGATTTTTGAAAAACATTTGTATTTGAAGCGTAATATGCGATGCTTAAGCTCTATAAAAATACAGGATGGTCTGTCAAACTAAATCGATTAGAATTATTTGATTTATCAAAGCCAATGTTATGTTAATTTATATTATGAATATCCAATCAGTAGGAGTAATTAAGCAAGTATCGAAAACTATCAATCACACACCACAAATTTCTAATGAATCATAATTATCCTTTAAACACTCCATTATAAATATTATAGATTGTTATTTAAAAAAAAGGTGTGTACGCACGAAAGAAGTTATACTTTTTTTTTAAAATTATTTATTAAAATAATATTGAATTAGGTCAACACTTCTATTAAGACACACAAGTTTAATAAAATGAAATACTAGTACAAAACTACAATTGAAAAATTATATATCTTAAACGAATGATTCTACATTTTATCATGGTAGAGCAAAACCAGCGTCCTCCTTCCGTTAAAATTAGAGGTTGAAAGACTGACATTAAATCCATTATTTACATTAGAATCAGAGTTAATGAAATTTATCAAGACCAGGTCAGGTTTAACAATTTATACATTTAATATCCAATGTTTTTGAATATTAAATGTCTCATAACTCTAATATTCTTCTTTCATTAGAAAGAAACATGTAGGAATAATGATGAAGATATTCCTGTACCTAATTTCAACTTTAGTGAAATTGAAATGATCTAATGTAAGGGCTGAGCTATTTACCAAAATAATAACGATTATTCATCTTTCGTTCTACAATGTATAATATTGTCTTGTATTTCAATATATAGAAATCATACTGATCTCTGATCGAATTCTCATAACGCGCTAAAAGAAGAATAACTACAAAAACAGAAATAGTACTTATCAATTCTGAAAGGCCGTATAAAATTTGTTCCACCTTTGTAAAGACAATGCAAATTTTAGACACTAAAAATAATATTTAAACACTAAATAAACTAATGTTTACTATGGAAGAAATGCTTTGAGTATTAGTGGTACTCTCTGTACATAAATATAATATGTATTGAATATTCAAAAATTTTTGGGATTATTGTTTAGTTTGGGTTATAAAAACAATATCATTTGGGTACAGATGTAAAAACCGTTATTTTAAAAAGCTACGATCAAAATTCACAAAAGTGATTTAGTTTATTTGAAAAACTTTGAGTATATTTAGTTAAATCAAACAAACGGTTTTAGACATCTCTATGGATAACATACTATTATTTGTATATACTTAAGCGTCACAATACAAAACTAATGTCAATTTCTATTAAGGTTACGTAAGACATAGTATGGAGGAGCTATCGTATACTATTTAGACAAACATGTCATTGAATTTTTAACTTTGCGCTATGGATATTATCACTTAATTGTTTGTAGGCGACCGTAGGTGAAGTTTTGCAATGAAACCAGCCGAAATGACACCACATGACGCAAGTCTTAAAGGATTACTTAACTCTGAACCTTTCTGAAATACCACAATTCTATCTTATCTATATTAAATTCACATATACAAAGGTCGAACGATTTGAAAATGATAGTTTTGCCATTAGAGGACTTTAAAATTCGCTATCAATATTGGGACATTGTATACATAACCTCTATCTAAGAGTTATTTAGAGGTAAATTTTTATTTTCAATTTTTATTAAACCCAAATAAATATTTTAAAATTAAAATAAATTATAAAATTAACACTTAAATTATTTTTTAAGTATTTTTTTGGATTCTTTTTAAAGTATTTTATTTTTTTTTGGATATAAAATTGTTGTTAACAGAAATCCATAGACCACAAGTTACAACAACTTTACCAAAAACTTAACAATCAATAAATTACAATTTTTTTATCTATTTAAATTGAGAAATAAAAATTATTTTTATTTAAAAAAAAATGATGATATTTTTAACACCATTTTCAAAGAAAAATTAACTTCTTGATTACACAAACATAGTAGCAAAGTACACATGGCCACAAAAGTAGTGTCCATTTTTCAAATTTTTAAGTTAATTTGTACCCTTGTTCATAAGGTTTTCGAAAAAATGCTTCGGGTGAAAGTTGTTCATTAAAAATATACTTTTATTCGAAATATTTTCCCCAAAACTCGAATGATTAGGGTAAATATAAACTAAACTATAACATTTTGGTAAATATGTGCGCTACTTATGTGGCCCTTAGTAAGTACATACCTACCGTAAAAAAAAAACCAGAATACCAAAAGTATTTAAAATAAAATTTATTACGCTTGTATTTATATATTTTTTTCTGTTCATCTTCTCTACAATTTCAGAGTTCTTATCAATAAACAATTATCAAAAATTAATAAATAAATATAAAAATACTATTTATATATTTTCTAACACAACATAAAATACATTTTTTTTTTTTTTAAATTATTTAATAATGTAATATTATTATGTTGTAGGTAGCCATCCGCATATGTTGACTTCTTTATTTATAAGTAAAATATTTAAATTATTATGTTCAGTAGCCCTTTTTTTAAAGTTAATAAATAATTACAAGTGAAATTTAAGTAAGATTTTATTTTTCAAAATATGTTTAACATAATTCACTTCAAACAACACCACAGCAGTAGCTATAAACTAACTAATTAACTAACATGGTGTACTGTACACAATAAATAAATAATAATTTATATTTTATATGATTATTTTTAATTGATTCAAAATCATAATCATAAAAATGTTTGGAAAATATTATAGAAATTATTATTTATTATGAAAGACGCGGATAAAAGGAGAAATTGTTATTAAAAATAATATTTATAGAAAAATTTATTTGTTATTTTTCATGGGTATCAATTGATTACAATCTTCTATAAACGGTAGTCATTTTTGTGTACTACAGATTAGAGTGTATTCTTTGTTACACTGGTGATCGGTCGAACATTTTTGTGTTATAAAATCCCAGTCAGATTTCAATCGAAAACAACTTCGAGAAAAATAATACGTTTACTATGCGGTTAAGTCCACAATAGATAGATCATTTCTTTACGTATCTATATCGCGTTGTATTTGTTTTGTCTGTGACGTCATTGTACCAGCGTGTGTGCATGGGTGTGAATGGTTACGAATTAGCTTTGTATAAAGTTATAAATTGGTGTGACGTGGAAACACATTTAGATAGAATATTGATTCGGATGTCATTCTAAATAGCTAACAATATAAATATTCGTAAAAATCGTTATTAGATTGAAAAATTATTTTTAAAAAAAATACAGACGAATTGAGGACCATACTCCTTTTTGAAGTGGGGTTAAAAAAGGGGAAGAGTTCGTCTAATATGACTCAGCCGTAAAGATTGTCGGAATTATAGAAAACATATATCAAAGAAAAGTCGAAAAAAAACCGAACGAATGCGAGAGCAACGGCACCGTCGATAAAGAAATGAAAAAAACGGTATAAAGCGATTACGTAGCTGATCCATTGGGAATACAGTGACCAGTGACAGTTCAAACATCTACAGATCATATGCAGGACGTTTTTACGAAAAATCTACGGCCCTTAATTGCGCCTTTCTTTTCTTTTACATTTTGTTCACGCTGATAATTTTTAGTGGGGTAGAAATATTATTTGTTTGACCTTGTAAGTATCTATCATCGACACATTGAAGTATGTAAATAGGTATAGGTTACCACCTATAGCCTATACGGTAAAGCCGATATGTATAGAAATTCGTGTTAACCCTGCAATATAAAAGTAATTAGATAATTTTCACCCCTACCCCACGGTAAAACTTGTGTTAAGATGGCTGGAAACTATTCTTTTGCGTTTTTGAGTTGATTAAATTGTTGTTTTTTTTAAACTGTGGATTATTTTAACAAATCACAAGCTATAAAGATCTATCGAGATCCTATTCAAGGTTACATGGATTCAAATGCGCTCTCATCATACCACTATTATTAAATGTAAACAAATCAATCTGACTGCTAATGAAATTTCAATAAACATTGTAGTTAAGAAAATAATTGACTATTTTACGAATCAATTTATGGAAACCATACGGTGAAAAATATTATTTTCTCAAACGGCACCATCCAAGTAATAACCATAAGTCATATACCAGTGTATGTAGTACTAATCATATATGTAGTTACCTACCTACATGGGCCAGACAGACCGATAGATAGATACATCAGGTTCTTGTAGTACAACGAACACAGTAGCTTCTAAATAAACTCACTTCTACCTTAAAATAACAAGGCTTAATTGAATTAAATAAAAATGAAGATGAATATATATGACAAAAGGTATTCTCTTTCTTCACATACACAAGGTCTGTGTGTTGTTGTCGTAAGCAGCAACACGGTGTTCCACAAAACCAGTCAGTTTGTCTATGGAGGACACCACACATATATTATGGTTAAAAATATAGCCTAAGCTTTAGATTTATTAAAATCCCTTCGTCTATCTTCGTATCTTTCATAATACAATATGTATTTTTATTTATTGTTTTTTTTGTTTATATATTATTTTTATAATTTGTAAAAATTGATAATTGAACGACAACAAAAAGGTTGGACTAAACAATACAAAAGACACAAATATTTTATATCCTTTATAAATTTAAGGTTTTTACAGCTAGACGATTCTTAGTATAGATTAAAAGCAACAACTGTCCACGATGCTCTATGACATGGTGGTATGTTAAAACACTTGTGAGTAATTGAACTATTACGCCTATTAGCGAATTTCCTGAAAGGAAATAGAGCTATTGGTCCCGTACCGAAGTCAAAATTTCGGAAAAATTTTTTCAAATGTCCATCGATCCTACCAAGTAGATGTCAAAAATCATTATCTGTAAAATTTATATATATATATATATACATATATCTATGGACATATATATATATATATATATATATATATATATCTGTACACATTAGAGTTTGAGCAAAAATGATAAGGTGATGAATTGTAGCAAACTTGATTTTCTCCAACTATATTCCTTACGCATTTTTTGATTGTTCTAATATTAAGAGAGATATTTTATATTTCGTGTTTTCATCTTTCTTTATGCCCCCATTTCCTCTTGACGTATGTCATTTATTAATAAAATTGGCTTTGCAAATACTAAAATCATATTCGACATTTCATTTTGATCAGACTAAAATTGTGACCGCTAGAAAGTGATTTATGTATTTTAAAGAAATTCGCTAAGTTGAAGCAGCTCCTGCGTAACGAATTTTTTTTTTGAAAGTGGAGTCTAGGACAGACATCACTCATGACAAAAACCGAAAAATTCATGAAAATAGTCATAATATAAAATATCACATGTATTGCCAAACTAATCGTTAATATAACCCTAATTTCTTAAGGTACAAATTATTTACCATGTAATTGGTTACTGTTCTGCAAACCGGTTTGCAATTAAAGATGGTATCAACACACAAGCAGAGTGGCGCAGTGGAAGCGTGCTGGGCCCATAACCCAGAGGTCCGTGGATCGAAACCACGCTCTGCTAAATAATTTTTTTTTTAAATAATTGTCCCAATTTTCACTGTTTGGGAAAATATTTGTTTCGTCTACAGTTTTTAGTTTCTTTATACATACATTTAAGAATTTGCGCACTGTACCACAAAATCTATGCAAAGAAGACATCAAGTCAATGTGTCGTGCAAAAAATTACATTATTTGATAGCTAATCTACTAATCTACATGATTAGCAAAGAGCATAACTTTAGTAAGAGTTCTTTAATTTGTATAATCAAGAGTATAAAAAATCAAAACAATATACTTGAAAATAGTAATAATACAAAATATCACATGTATTGCCAAACTAAATCGTTGAACAACCCTTATATTCGTAAGGCACAAATTATTTACCATGGAATTGGTTACTGTTCTGCAAACCGGTTTGCAATTAAAGATGGTATCAACACACAAGCAGAGTGGCGCAGTGGAAGCGTGCTGGGCCCATAACCCAGAGGTCCGTGGATCGAAACCACGCTCTGCTAGTTTAAATTTTTTTTTTTAATAATTTTGTATTATTAAACAAAAAACAAATTTTCATATTCGTAAAAAATACATTTTTTTATTTTACAAAGTATATCGAAAGTTATATTAAATTATTAAAAATACTTTAACAAAATAATATGAAAAAAAAGAATAATAATAAAGACAGAAATATAAAAATAATAAGAATATTATTAATAAAAATAGAATGAAAATTTTTAAATTATAGTTCGGGTTTTCGGTTGGAACGGTGACAATGTGTCACAGTTTTAAATATATTACATTGGATTATATTAAGATATATTATATCTATCTTATACACGGGGACTCTGTGTTGTCTAAAACCCAACTTCGATAATATATGTTATGAATAGGTATATACATACATATATATATATATATATATATATATATATATATATATATATATATATATATATATATATATATATATATATATATATATATATATGTATACCTCCATATGTATTTACCTGCTAAATGTAATATACAGAGTTGGCTCGCTGAAAATGAGATGAGCAAAATTAGATTTATTTATTTATTAGTAAAGTTCTTCATGACATCATATTCCAAGATGTCGGCTTAAATCAGGTTACATATCAACAATTAGTTATACCTATAATGGCTAGTCCGAGTGATCGAGCTGTTAAAGGTGTTCTGCTCGGAACTGGGTGGTTGCTGGTTCGATTCCAATCGATTGCAGTTTGTCAAATAAATTAATTTAAAAAATATATTTAATGGGGGTGATTAATAGACTAAATTGACGGCGTATGGACAAGAAGGAAAGTATCCGCCTATGCTTGTGAAGGTTTTCTGCAGTTTCCTTTCACAAACTCCAGATGAATACACCCATAACTAACAATAACAATTATCACAAAACTAGATACATGAAAATCAAGTATATTTAATGTTTGTACGCCCTCCCCGGAAATTTATTCCATTGAATTTGACCTGTAATATAGGCAAGTATGTGAATCGCTCGCTTAATAGTGTGAAAAAGAAAGTTTCGTACAAAAGTAGTTTGTTTTTATTAGATAAA
This sequence comes from Nineta flava, assembly GCA_963920215.1. NCBI lineage: Eukaryota > Metazoa > Arthropoda > Insecta > Neuroptera > Chrysopidae > Nineta > Nineta flava. The sequence goes on from OY986042.1 coordinate 103,596,009, forward strand.
AATTTTTATATTCAGAGATTATCTCTAACTTCGTTTAAAAGTTTAGTTTTTAACATAGCTGCCACGCGGCAACGTATGCATGAGGTTCCAACTATATATAGCCTTTGTCATACTTTCTATCAGCGTAAGAATTCTTAGAATCGGATCTATAGTTCCAGAGATTTTCTCATAAAAACTTACAAACTATACCTCTTTTTAATATTAGTATAGAATTTATGATGTACACTCCCGTTCAATAAAATTGAACTGATCTGAACCAAAACAGTCTCTCACAATTTTGATTATTCTTGTAGTAAATGTTTTTTACTATACTTCCAGTTCTTTTTTCACACTTAAAATATATACTACTTATCTTTGTTTATAATTGAATCATCATACAGAGAGTTACAAAAGTGAGGAGTTTTATGAAATGTAAGAAAATTAACCTTTCATATCTGTTCAATTTTATTGAACGGGAGTGTACATTTATTTATTTTGACCCTATCTTGCTTGCTAGTTAGTTATTGTCACTAGCCTCGAACACAAAAAAATGTCCGTCTTTGGTACAAACAAAGGGCAGCATCATTTATTGTATGTAATGGCAAATAAATATTATTTTTGCCCCTCTTCAGTTTTGTTTTTAAAAATTGATTTTAAGAAAATATAATTAATCTCAATAGTTATGATATAAAAATCATATCAAATGTTTTTATTACATAGTCTATATATATAGAGATCACATGAGTGTGTCACCAAAAATTTGTCATGTATAAAGTATAGATTTTTAGACAAAACTCTGCTCTTCTTAGTTCGTTTTATAGGGATCCATTCCTCCATTCACAATGTGTTTCGTCTTCATATTGTTATTATAAAAATGTGTCTTTTAAGCTTAACTAAACATACCTATTGTTCTCGTTTATAGAATAGGCGATATATCAGACAAACCAAATATATATAAAATCAAGATCAAAACTCTATGAATCGAACCGAAGAACATCCAATCGACCGCGTGTTGAGTATCAAATGTTGTTTTTTTTTCTTCTTTTTGTAAATGATCCGTTTAATTTATTTTAAGAAACACTTCTGTAAATAATATGCCTAACGTTTTTTTTTTTATATGATTTGGTCGGTAATAAAGAATTTTATTTATTTAATTTCAATAACAGCAGGTTTTGTACCATTTTATATTGAAGGCATTGAAAATGACAGTTTTTAATTTGAATAAACATTGTTAGTAGGTATGTAGGCTTTGGTTGGCTATTGCAATTAATTCAATAAATTGTATCCCATAAAAGTTTTTATTAAATTCAAAGCAAATTAATACAAATAATAGTTGTTCGAGCGATCCACATTTGTACAAATTTCTATTTAATGAACACAACTGACTGCTGTAAATACTGTAGCTCTCCAGGAAGCCATTACACTCTGGAATCATGACGCCACAGTACAGCTACCCGTAAATAGCCATTTGCAGTACAATTTGCATAAAATACTGTCATTTTATTGTTATATTTCCGGCACCCGTCATTTTAAGGCTCAAAACCTCAAGGTAACTTCCCATCGCGTCCACCACTTTACATATTTATCATTTCCATCGCTTCCACTACTTCAAATATTTATCGACAATTCCACCAAATTTGTATTTCATTGATTATTTTCAAATTCTATCTATCGTAGCGAGATAGTGATGTTCGAGCAAATAAACAAATAAAGAAACAGACATTTATAATTTTATAATAGTACAGAAGTACTTCGTTTCGGGTAAAATACAGAAGAACGTTATTAATTTAAAAAAAAATTGCATATCCTTGTCGGTTTTTGAACAAATTATAAATAAATAAACTTTATGCCCCTCTTCACACAAACTTATATTACAAGTTTGGTACATTTAATAAAGTCAAATAAATTGTTACACTCTCATTATTGGGGTCTAAATTCTCTAGAATTTTTAATAAGTAAGATCATTTAGTGTGTCACACCTGATGAGGAACAGCAATGAGATGATATGTGCATGTAAAATGTACCTAGATAGCAAGCCCAAATGTAATGAATATATTGTCATTAGAAGGGCATCAAAATATACAGGTAATAAATACAGACATAAATAAAAAAGAGTGTCGCATAGTTAAGTAAAAAGTAAACAAATTGGTCATGTAAGATTGTAAGAGCAGTATTATGGCTAGATGCAAAAAATACGCAGTACCCAGTATACAGTGTTTCAATCTGATTGGTTTTCGAGGGTAAGCCTGTAGGAATGTACCAGCTATCCTGGTATATTCAATCTAAAATCATTATTAATATAAAGTTTATAATGATTTTAAATAATAGTTGATGTGAATCTAAGCCAAACATTTATTTTGTTTATTTAATAAAGATACACTGTTTGTTAATGGTCTACAATTGGCGATACATGTATTGCACTGAGGATACATTCGCTTTGGCCGCTAACACTTCTTACTCTACACTTGCAGTTCTTTTTGGTAATAAAAGTACCTGTAAGCGTCAGTTAACATCAAGCAATATAATGTTTGTTTGAGTGACACAAAAGTCCGTAAAATCAAAAGAAAAACCCCATTAGCTGACAATTTAATTAAGTATATCGGTAATGTAAATTCTTGAAGAAGATTTTGTGGGTTTTTTGTTTATTCAGAAAAAAAAATTTATTTAAAACATTCAAAAAATTAAAAAATGCCATGAAATACACAAAAAGAACCCGATGCTGGTGGCACATAATTAAGAAAACTCTTATACAGTGTTCGTTTTGGAAGTTACACCAGGATATATCTATCTATCTAACACTAAAACAACACTTGGTGGCGCTGAAAGCGTGTAAGCGCCCAAAATGAATACATCCTAAGGCGACTAGATATTGAAGTCTCGTACGAGTACACTTCAAGCCCACTATCTTGAAAACGGATGTCAATATCATAAAATTTGTGTACTGTCACCAACAATAGTGGTTCATTATACTAACAACTTTTATACAAAACATTTTTTCGAAAACTGTATTGATTCGACAAGTACTACAAATGTACTACAAATACACACTACAAATTTTATCACAAATATATTAACATTTTGCCCCCATTATAATATTTCACCTATCCATAAAATAATAAAAATATTAACTATTTTAGTTTTCTGATTTATTTTTACAATCTTTTATTTTTAATCTCTGTAGCGTTATTATGGATATGTAGTAAATACCTTTTTATAAGATTATTTATTCACATTCTATTTTTTTGTGTGTGTTTCCATACTAATTCCAAAGATTCCATAGTTTACCATACATTTAATCATATTAATTTGTAAATAAACATACAATCTTAATTATATTGGTCCATTGGTATTAAGTAAATATGTAAAATCCATTCCATACTAATGATTTATTATTTCAGCGAATTTTTATTCTTTTATTAGTTATAATTATTTGTGACAGTTTAAACTTTAAATATACCTACTGTTATGTCATAAAACCCGATTTTTGTTTGTTCCTTGTCCTTTCTCCAGAAATGCTCACCCAATTTTCACTGTTTGGGAAAATATTCGTTTCGTCTAAAGTCTTTAGTTATTATAACTTAAACGATTTGCGCACTGATATCAAAAAATATATATGCCAAGTAGGCATAAAGCCAATATGTCAAGATTAAACTAACATTATTTGATAGCCAATCTTCTTTATTACTAATATTAGTAAGCATAATATTAGTAAGACCTTTTTTATTTGTTTAGTAAAGAGCATAGAAATTCTAAACCATATACTTGAAAATATTCAAACAAAATATCACATGTATTGCCAAAGTAAATCGTTGAACAATTCTAATTTCTAAAAGTACAAATTATTTATCATGCAATGGTTAGTGTTCTGCAAAACAGTTTGCAATTAAAGATGGTATCAACAAAGAAGCAGAGTGGCGCAGTGGAAGCGTGCTGGGCCCATAACCCAGAGGTCCGTGGATCGAAACCACGCTCTGCTAACCAATTTTTTTTTTCAAATAATTTAAAAATATAGGTAGTAAAACAAAAAATATAGATATTTATTTTCGGTAAATAATATATTTTTATATTTTATGAAGTGTATCAAAATTTATATTAAATTATTCAAAATACTATAAGAAAATAATCTTTCTCTGCTATTATCTATGTACTTAATTCACGATCGCTATTACTGCAATGTGCATATCCATGCATTAAATTAAATTATGCTGGAAATAAAATTGTTAAAAAATACAAACAAGATCGACCCAGCGTACATAGCACAGAGCATAGGTGATGACGATATAACTTTAAATGCATTAATATACGTAAAGACAATATTATTTTAAAAAGTTATCTTTCAAAATGACGATAATACCTACACACACACAACAAGGTATATGAATAGTTTATCTGAAAGAAGCGCAAATTCATTTCATGCTCGAGTTGATAACAAAATTGCATTATTATTCCTTGTTGTACGAACGAGAAAGATGTGAAACATTTGGATGCATTTATTATATATATATATATATATATTTCGTATGTACAGTAATGCCAACCTATTATATTGTAATATATTTAATAAATATATAGAGATGAAGACGACACAATAGTATATAGGTATATAGATTACAAAACAGTGGTACCACAACAATAACTAATCTATTCAAGCGACAACTTTTCAAAGACGATTTGTATATAGATGTATATAAATAATGACCATTTTGATATTATTATATTTTATAAAAAAATGTATAGATGCCAATTTGGATTCATATTTTGGAATTAATTTCAAAAAATATTTATACAGACATATACCTAAATGTCAAATTAAGTAAACGCTAGTCACTTGCCTTGGTATAATATAACCTAAAATACTAACAATGAATATAAATAAGCGCTACTTTACAAAAAAAGAAAAAGAATTAAAAAACTAATTTATATTTTCAAAATATGACAAAACATAGGTACTATTTACGAATTAACTTTCAGACGTCATTATCATGGGTTTAACAATCGAAAGCGAACAAATTAAACAACTTTATTTTAAACCTGATAATGTTGGTAGTTACTATGAGTAAATATTTCGGATAAGTACAAGAAAACGTTTTGTTTTTGGCTTTTTTTATAGAGTAGTTTACAGAATAAATCAAGCTAATGGTTTCTTTCATTATTCATTATCTTCTTTTTACGAAAATTTCAAATATTTGTTTTATTTAATAATTATAGTCGATTTTCGTCAAGTAACGAACCATTCAATACAAAATTCAATCTTCTGTTTTTTCAGTTTTTTCTTTGTTCTATCGTATTGAAATCTAAACATTAGCTTTAAAAAAAAAACATGGGATACGACCAAGAGTTTACAGATGGAAGGCTCCTCGTGCTGCCAAAGCAAATTTGGTTCGTCTAAACTCTAATAAAAGACAGTTTTGTACACTTGCCGAGAAGGTAAATAAATTTAAAAGAATATTCAACAAATGAGTTGAATATTCTACATTCTACAAAATTAGATATACTTGTGGCATAAAATTAGTAAATTTTGACTATAGGTGTGTTAAAACCAAAAAATAAATAAAATTTAATTATTAACAAATGTAAAATATTGTAAAACTCCTCGGAATTCATAGTAATTAGTAGGGGGGCTAATAAAATTATATTACATACCCGTATAATTTTAAAATTTTAAATGCACTACTAATATAGGTAAACAATAACATCAAAAGAATAAATGCCGAAAAAAAATTATTTTTGGATACTACAAATTCATTTGCAAAAATTCAGGTGAATATTATAAATTATACCTCTAACCAGGTGGGAATTTAAAAAAATATTATGTTAAAAATAAAAATACTTAAATAATTTATTCAACCGTAATTTGATTATTTTTGACATGTTAAACAATAACTATACCGACATTTTTACAAAAAATTTTGTTTTGGGTACCCAAAATTTTTAACTACCTGAAAATAAATATTTAATTATAAGAAATCTGAAATGATTTTTATTTTTTTTAAATAAATTCAATAGTAATTAATTGAAAACATACTTGAAATTAAATGTGTGTATTTTTTGGGTTAATCCTTTTATATTGGGTTATTATGGATGAATAAAATTTTGTTTATTTGTCCATAGGATTCTAATTGAAAACTTAAATAAAATTCTTGTTGTATTTTGGTAGATTCAGTTTAATAATGAGAGTACAGTCATGCCCAAGAAATCTATTTACATGACGATAGTTTTCATGATGTACCAAACAAATTATTTTCATATTATCATGAAATATAAATTCTGCCTGAATGACTAATAACGGGCAGAAACAACTTAGAAACCCGTTTCAGGTCTTTGTTTAAAAAAAGTTTTGAGCAGGGAACACAGGCATGATTTGAAAACATATTTTCTATACAATAGAGCTATATTGGTATATTCATATTCAATGTTAAATTCCCATTTAAAACACGAATGCCGATAATTGCCGACTGTCACATAGCCGATCGTTACGTGAAAAAACGTGACAGCCTAATATGAAATTTTATTTCAAACCCCCATACTTGTTTTCACATAAAAAATAACTTTACCACGAATTTGTAAATTGTGGCCATTGTTTGAGCTTTCTATTCTCTGAATGTAGTTTTTTTTTGGTATCAATGCTTTAAAAATTTAATTTCAATTTGCGCCAATCAAGTTTAAATCTTTATCTTCAATATTTATATTGTCGGTAACTGTTCTTATACCTTTCAAATTTCAAGATTAAAGTAGTCAATCTAAGATGGCTTATATCCTTTGACATCAAATGCTCGATATGAACGACGTTCTAGACCTATGGCCTATGGGATAGTTCTATGCCTATGGCATTCTAGACCAATGCTCTGCCTCTGAGCTACCTGAGATGTTATGATAGTGGAATGCATATGATCTTTCACTATCTTGATGTCAATGTATTATTAATTTGTTATTCTATTATTTACATTTAATATTTGTTTATTTGTGTATACTTTCGTGTCAACATACAAGTGTTTGTCCAAATTCCTTTCGGTTACGTATGACAAACTGTAGGAGACTATAGCGTATACCCGACACATTTCATTGTCATTGAATTTATTAATTAAATTAAATACTGATATGAAAAAATTAACTCGTCAACCAGGAATCGAACCTCGGGCCTCTGGATATCTAGTCCAGTGTGCTATCCATTACACCAAAATCGTCTTTGGTGTAATGGATAGCACACTGGACTAGATATCCAGAGGCCCGAGGTTCGATTCCTGGTTGACGAGTTAATTTTTTCATATCAGTATTTAATTTAATTAATATTATTTACATATTTCGGTTTTCTTTCGGTTATATTATACCAACGAAAGTAACTAGCGTTTATTTAATTTGACATTGTGATATGTCTGAACATTGATAGCATTCTTTGACATCAAATGTTTAATATACAAAATCATACACATCTGGGCCCTAGGGCGACTTGACCATAGACGAGACAAACAAACAGTAGACATATATTCCTTAAATGATTGCCTTAATGTCGTCATTCTTCCTGTTTCAACGTTATATCAGGTAGATGTACGGTCACCTAGACAATTAGGCTCTACAGTCTACCAAATGTACTATGGACCACAAAAGTTGATTTCAGTTTAAAAAATTTTGTATTTGATTTGTGCCTTATTAATTCAATTTTCGAAAAGAATTTTCGAGTAAAAGTTGTCACCAAATTTTTAATAAACATCTTTTATCCGAAGCATTTTTTCGAAAACCGAGTCAATAAGGCACAAATCAATTATAAAATTTTATTAATATTATGCATAAAATTAGACATTTATAAGTTTCCAATACTGTATATATATATAATACAGGAGATATATATATATATATTTTATTCAGAATAAAAATATAAACATAAATTTTGCTCGAAAAAGAAAAACTAAAAACAGATGACTGTTCAACTTTTAATTTAAAAACTTTTTAAATTTATTAATATAAGTATCATTATATACACATAGAACATATTATTATTATTATTATTATTATTATTATTATTATTATTATTATTATTATTATTATTATTATTATTATATACATAGCATAGAGTCATAGACTGTATAGGAATATTGTAGACAAAGTTCGAATATTCTTAATGAAAAGTGAACCAAACAAACTAACCCCTATCACATACTCATTCTTATACAAAATAATAGTAAAAAGAACTAACTCGTGGTGAAAACGGGAGCAAAACTAGATACTGCACAAATACATGCATATATATATATGACCATCTTTTCTCATATGGTGTAGAGGAAACAGGTGGAGCGAGGTGGTATGAGTGAAGTAGGGGGTGTAAGTTGTATGGGGTGAATGTATTAATATTATGAGAAAAACGTAACACAAGCAGTATTTCTTTTGTCAGTTTTATATATATATATATATATATATATATATATATATATTTATTAAATGTAAAATATTTATACACATCCATACGTTTACTTTAGTAAGTATTATATAAATACAGGATAGTGTACTGTTAAAAACTTTTAAAATGCAATTTCGAATTGAAATTGAAATTTGTTTTTCGTTACGAAAAATCTTCTATTTGTATATAATATATGGAAAGAATATATTATAAAGTATTTAACAATATCTATATTATGTTACGTAATGTAGACACTCTAGCTGGGTTAATAGAATTATGCAAAATATTTTTATCACACAGAGTATATTGACCTGAAGGATTTACCATATAAAACCCATAAATGAAATTCATTAAGAAATTTTATAACAACATTGCCTATAGATAATTAAAAACTTAAGATAAATTAGACATTAAGATCAAACATTTTCAATTCTGCTTTCAGGCTGAAAGAACAAACCTTAAGAAATATTTGGATTTAATTATTAGAACAGTTCTGGTAACGGATGGATTAATACAAGCAAACTCAAACTTAACCAATTTGACTGAAAACTTATCTCTTTCTAATTTGTTACGGGTCATTTACTAAGCAGCACGATAATTAAATATATTGCACTATAATTTATGTATTTTACGTAAATTACTTTTTTGGAAAGAAAATACAAGCAAATATTGTTTATTTCACTGCTTTTTTGTCATTTTATCTGATTGCAAACTGTCTAATATTGTTGAGATTTTATTTTTTTTAACAAAGATCATTTTATATATATTCATTGTTGTAAATTCTAGTAATGAATTTAACAAGTCTATGGCGTAATGAATATGAACCTCTTTTTATGAATTATAGGATATAATCTTCTTCTTATATATTTATTTATATAAATTCAATTAAAATATATGTTATATATATTATATATGAAGGGTATAAGAAAAAAAAACAGTGTGTGTACATATATGTACGCACGTAAGAATTGTATTAATTTATTAAAATAATATTAAATAAGATCAACACTACTATATTAAGACACAAAAGTATAATAAAATGATATAGTAGTGAAAAACTACAATCGAAAAATTATATGTATTGTATCTAAAAGCAATGAGTCTATACATTTTATCATGGTTGAACAGAACCAGCGTCATTTCTTCCATTAAACTTAGAGTTTGAAAGATTGGCGTTAAATCCATTATTTACATTAGAATCAGAGTGAAATTTATCAAAACCATACCAAGTTTATCAATATATACATTTAATATACAAAGTTTACGAGCTCATAAAAATGATATCATTGATAATATGTGACTCGTAATTCTAATATTCTTTTTTTTTTAAATCAGAAACATGGAGTAATAACGATGAAGACATTCCTGTACCTAATTTCAACTGTATAGTCAAATTGAAAGGTTCTAATGAAAGAGATCTAGCTAAGATCACTCATCTTTCGTTCTAAAATGTATAATAAAGGACTACAATGCCAGAGAAGATCAATGAGTGTCCCAAAACTCCATGTCTTCTTACTAAAAGTACAATATCTGGAACAATACTTGATTTTGATGAAACCGTGTGATTGGTACTGAAACTACTGTGAACAAGCATAGTATTGCCCCAACATCAGATTTATAAAAATGAAATGAATGGAACGCAGTCTTGGTTTTGTGTCTGTACCCTTAATTAATTCTAAGATGTGTACATTAATGTATGCATAAAATTATTAATTTCTTTTCACAATTTTTTTATCCCTCTTTTTTACATCATGATTTGTTTTTATTGTATGTATAAGTAAGAATAGAGGCCTCTAACAGATAGACTACTCTTGTAAAGGTGTATGTTATTATATAGGTTATATTCATTTCATTCAATAATATAAGAATAATAAAGTACTGTTTTGCATGTATCATTCGATTTAATTATTATTGTGTTGGTAAGAGTTTTTAACAAAACAAAACAAAAGTAATTATAAAATTATAATAAGACGCAATTTTTTTTAAAAATATTTATTTCTTTTTATTCTTTTTTCTTTTTAAAAGCATTTTTCTTTTGTTTGATTTAACGACGAGCTTGTTTGTCTTGAAATGTTATTATACTTTTGCAAGACTAAGTATAATTATGTTTTGTAGTTAATGACTTTTTATGAGAAGACCAGAGCGCGAAAGACTTTTTTTTTACCTTGAGATAAATCATTATTGCAATGATATAGCCCCCCATATTCATATCATTAATAGTCATATATCTAAGTTGCGAGTATCTATACGAATGCAATATACAGTCTGTTTTCAAAAGCATTTCTAATAGGGAATCAATGTTAAATAAATAAATAAAATATTTACTATAAAACCATACATCCATACACATACTTTCAAACATCTGGCTGTTTGTGTTATGATGTTGGTTTGATGTTATTTAAGAGTGGGGTTTAGTGATGCCCACTTAATTTATAATATTATTATTCATTATATATGCACACACACACACTGCTGACTACAGAGTACCCCAACTATTTTTATTTCTTTATGAAGCATTGTGTAGTTATATAGAAAATAATATTTAATATTGATTCTCTATTGGCAAAGCTGCCCAAACAGACGGTATATATATATATATATATATATATATATATATATATATATATATATATATATATATATTTATATGGTCCATGGAATGAACCATGTAAAAAATTACCCTGTGGAATGACCCACCGTGAATTACGTATAGAAGGCTGCAACTATATCAGAAAATAACTCTGATACCTGAGATGTTATAATTTTTCATATCAAGCATTTGATTTCAAATAATGTTAACAAATATGATTCTGTTAATCGAAGATACTAACTAATAAAATAAAATTCATGATTGAACAATCTTATGTTTAATTAGTTCAAATTATCAAGATTCCATTCCTACCTATATATATATATATATATATATATATATATATATATATATATATATATATATAAATATATATATATATATATATATATATATATATATATATATATATATATATATATATATATAATTACAAACTATAATTATTTTCTTCAAGATGAACCAAACGTATTCATCCATATAGTGTGGTGGTATCGTTGCTGGTATCATCGTTCGATACTGATTTTTTTCCCATACATATTACAATTATTATTTTGTTTAAAAAGAGCATCTCTCTCCGAAAAAAAAAAACAACGTAATATAGTGTTAAATAAATGTACATATTTTTAAAGGTCTTATTTTTAATTTAGATAATTATTTGGTTTGTACATATAATTGGATACTTGTATTGGATAAATAATAATAATACAGTCTATATATATATAGTGTATGGATTGTGTATGGCCCATTTCCGAGTAGCAACATTTAAAAAAAATGAAGAAACAGAACAAAAAATGTATATATAATTACACGGTTTAAATACTATATGTACAAACGAACGTTCGTTACTAAAAGAGTTACTTGATTTTTTTTTGGAAGTCATTTTTCTCTGTTTAGTTAATAACTAATAATTTTGTAATAATTTCTACGAATTGAAAGTGTATTATTTTTATTATTTAATTAGAGTTACATTCATAATACATTCAAAGATATTTTAGATGATTCATTTTTGGGGTAAAGTTGTAGCTGTGTCGCTTCATTATTAAATTATTATTATAATTTTGTTCTTCATTTTTTATCTGTTGCATTTCAACTATAACTTCCCTCTATTATCACGGTTGCTGTCAATGTTAACAACCTTGGTAATTTACATATAAAAATAATAACATTTCATAAATCAAATTATAAAGCTTAATTTTAATTAATAAAGATCAATTATATCTTTTATATATATTTATTATTTATTTAAATAATAATTATTTAATATAACAAACAGTTACATTACAAATTGGTCTCTAGTTAGTCATAATATGGCTAACGTATTTCTTTTTGAAAATATTAAATGAAATAAAACTTGATTGAAATCTAAATCGAAGTTGGCGAGCGATAAGCAGGTCTTTGCGGTCAAAACTAAACAAAACGATTAAAACTTTATGTATTTTATGTTTAATTTGTCCGTGGGCCAGCAGTTGGTAGTTTTCGTGTTAACAAAATTGATAGCACTCTCACGTGGTATAATTTAAGACAAACGTAGTGTAAATCCATTGTAATTTATTTGAGATGGGATGATTTTTTTGATGATAGTATGTACAAATAACGTCAAAAGTCGAGCTATCATTTAAAATTTTTATAATTTGTGACGTATTTATTCGGATTTCGAAAAAATCTTTTGAATAAAAATTGTTAGCATAATTATAATGAACAACTTTTATTCGAAGAATTTTTTCGAAAATGGAATAAATAAGGCACAATTTATTAATAAACTTTTGAAATGATAGCCCGACTTTTGACGCTATTTGTACTATGAGCCACAGAAGTTGTGTCCTTATTTCCAGATTGTTTAATCATTTTGTATTGTTTAAAATGGACCAGTTCTATTCGAAACATTTTCTCGAAAACCAAATGAATAAGACACAAGATGACTTAAAAATTTTGAAAGAAGGACACGACTTGTGTGGCCCATGCAAGGGAAAAATTCACTTATGTAGAGACATTGTGAAAAAAATGACAATAGAGTTATTTCCACATAAATGGCCCACCTATGAATAAATTTCTCAGAATGCTTAAATTGACTTGCAATTAGGGAAAGTTATATTTATTAACATCTATACTGATAACTCAAAATATGTTTTATAAAAGCGTATATCGAAATAATTTTTCAACTAACTTAGTAATTGTTTGTTTTTAGTATGTTACTAATAAAAGCGTTATGTTACTAATGTTTTCAGACTAATTTAATGGCTTTTTACTTTAGTATGACTAATCCTTTCTGGACTTAAACTTGATTATTCTTAAGCTTCTACCTCTTAATTTTTGAAACCTTCCTTGTTATAACTTTTATATTTTTTGTAAGAATTGCGCAAAAATATATCTCAAAAATTTTCTTAATTTACTCGATATTAATAAAAAAATATATCAGCCCAAGAGTTATAAATAATAAAGGAACAAATTATCTAGTGAATAAGAACTCGACTATAAATTTATTGAACCTACGGAATATACAATATCTTTAAAAATTTGTAGCTTGATTATAAAATTAATATATAATTAAAATTTAAAATTTAAATACCATAATTATAAGAGAGAATCTTATAAGAACGATTTCATTCATCAGAGTGGAAGTCTCCGATCAGAGATGATATTATTTATTCATGTTATAGGTATCAAAAGATAAGATTGAATATTAAGATTTCTCATCTGTTGTTGTAGTACATTCAAAAGATATCAATCACTATTTTAACCTACACAAGATTTTATAAAACATAATTTTATTAATGTTCTATTTTATAATTATCATAAAGTTTTTTTAATTTAATTATTTAATTATAATTTGTTATGCATTAATTATTTACGACAGGTTTTTTTTTTTGTTTGTAAAAGCAACTTGACTGGAAATTTGAAATATATGTTATGCTGTTTTATTTCAGTAGATTGTATTTTGTGGGTAGTGTTTGTCCAAAAATCACAAGTTCATGTCAAGTGAAACGACTGTAAATGTTATTGATTCCTCTTGATCAAGTACTCTTGTGATCCTAAAAAAATAATACTTTTATAATCCTAAGAAAATGCCTTTCAATTATTTGAACTGTAATGTACTAAAAACCGTTCTATTTTTGCTCGTTTGACTTAATTTTTTACAGTTACAGCGTAATTTGCAGGAAAATGAAGAAATATTAAATATTGATATGCAAAAATTAACTCATACTCCAGCTATTGAACCCTGGACCTCTGGATTTCTAGTATAGTGTAATTACCGTTATACCACAGATGATACTGATAAATGAATCAACAGATGATACTGATGAATTTGTAGTCAACATTAACTTATTATTCCACATATTATTATTTTTGTACACTTAGATGTCACAATACTCTACAAATGTCAATTTCCATTAAGGTTACGTAAGACACAGTATGAGAGAACAAGCGTATACTATATAGACAAACATGTCATTGAATTATTAATTAAATATTGATATGAAAAAATTTGGTCATCCATCAGATATGAAATATTTTTTTGATAAAACTTTCGTTACTTTCGAAAGAAAATCCAAATTGTAATACAAAATGTAAAATGGTCTATGAAATTGTTATTCTCACCTCTATGGTCTCTATTCTTTCCTCTATGGTCTTGTCTATACAGGCTTTAGTTTACCTAAAGATGAACGAAATATATTGCAAAATACATAAGCAATATCGATAGACAGACAAATCAATATAAGATTATTTAGCACGCCAAATATTTAAATTTTTACAAAGAAGAATTTTCGTTCATGAAAACTCTTTGCATTTATTTTGTCAAGATTTTTTTACTTTGAATTATATTAAATACAACTTACGATATTGCTTTCTTCTTTGCTTTATTCTTTGAATATTGCTTCGAACAATAAACAAGAAAAATTTCCGCGTGAAGACATAATAATCATAAATTATTTATTAGACAAAGCAAAAATTTTATCAGCATATGATTATTATGTGTTTGCAAAAAAAACAAAAAAATGATTACAAATAGTACAGAATTTTTCGAAATAATCCTGAAGCTGTTTATTAACTACCAACTCTATAGTACTGTTCAATTATTTTATAGATTATATTGCAATAACCAAAGTTACTAATGCATTTAATTTTATATGAAATACCCTTAAGATACAATCGAACGGACATCGAACTAAACTCTAACTCTATTGAAAGATAACTTTTTCAAGTTATATGTTGTATTCTCCGCGTTGTTGTTTTTATTCACGTTTGTGAATAAATACAAAAAAAAAACTGCTGTATGTGAAATACCAATTTTATTTATTATTATTTTACATAATTACATAAAATTATGAAAATAAGTAATTTTGTGATTTTTATACCCAGTATATGTAAATATACAAGGTATATTAAGTTTAGTCCCGACTTTGTAACGCTTGAAAACATTAATGCTGGACATAAATTCTTGGAATAGGTGTTCATAAAGTGGCCTAATTCGGCCACATTGTGAATACGATAACTCAAGAACCAATAGAGATAACGAGATGAAATTTTGTATACGTGTTCTATAGCAAAAAAGTGAGGTCAAGTTCGTTAATTGGTAAAATCGGAACGTGTATCCCCTCGCCACAGGGGAAAATATACATCTTTGAAACCGTAAGAGATGGAAAAAAAATTATTCACAAAAAATCTTCTTCTTTTTAAAATAAACAACTTTTGTATGAAAAATTTTTTTATAAACTCAATAATTTATTCATAATTTGTGCTCAAAGAGCAAATGACATGCTATTCATAGTCGAACGAAGGCGGACATATGTAGATACAGAACATCTCATATACTATTGGTATACCCAGTGAAGGTATTAACAATTCGAACATTGATATACAACTCAGTATACATTGGGTATTCAAACAGTTAACTCAGTTATTTGTTACATTACTTGTTTTATTGTTATTTTGTATGTTTATTTATATGCTCTAGAGTATGATACCTATGTCTTTAAATTGAACTTTAATATGCACTTGAATTGTTTGCAAATTGATAAATACATGATAAAGTTCTTTCAATATGTGACCAAGAACCTTGAAAGAAAAAAGGTGAAATCAAATATCTAATCGAATTGTTTCGAATTCAATAATTTTAAGGTATAAGCACAGTCTTGAGAATGGTCATATAGATCGAAATATGTAACAATTAATTTTACGGTTAAAGTAAAAATACGCAAAAAAGCGAAACAAAATTGTTAAGTCATTTCAAATTCATATTTGGAGTTCCACAAAATAACGCTCAAAACACAATCGATAAACACAGTTTGTAAGTTTGTAAAATTAAGGATAAACTTTCATAAATTCTTCGTTATTCGTCTCAATGGAAAAATCTGAGTTTTTCCAAATAACTTGAAAACTATGAAATAAATCCCTTATTGTTTTGCTAAAGTCAATGATTGCAGATTTATGAAATGGGTGAATTTTTAATAACTTCAATTTTCTTAAAACTTTGAATCTATATATTTTTATTCATTACAAAATTTTGAATCCACACTCTCCACCCCCATTATTTAATAAATAAGCTCTTGGTAGAAAATCGAAATCGAACATTTGTACGTAAAGTAAAATAAACACTTCACTCATTGTTAATGAACTCTGTATATACGGGGTATTGACAGAATTATTTCGGTTAGTTGTTATTTTCATTTGTTTATTTTTATTTCTTTATAATTTAAATGATTTTATAAGGTCTAATATCACCCTATCCTAAAAAAAAACACAATATTAAAAAAAAAATTACTCACCAAATATTATTTACAACGAACGATGAAAATGAATTTATTTAGAAAAATAATCTTCGAAACAGCATCATAATATTAAAGTGAAATTACCATAAATTAAGAAAGCATTTCTCTTCATAAATAGACGATAGATAGACAGACAGACACACATGTTCATTTTCTTATTCATGTTTTTCCAAATCATTCAATATCTCATTTAATATTCAATAGAAAAATATACATGAAGCATATTAAGATTATTCATATTATGTCAAAGATATATATATAGAAGGGAAGAAATAGAAAAAGTATATTCGAGAAAAATTACCGCATAAATTTTCCATACATATTTATTTTTCACCCTTCGTTAATAAATATTCGACGGTTGTAAATATTAATATATTGGTAATATCTTATATGTTGGCTATACAGTGAGCTCCAAAAGTCTTGAGCTCAAAATTTCCGCTGAAATATGTTTATGTTATTTGAGACAGAAACATATAAAGTTTTGTTTAGTTGACATTTAAAGAAAATCAATAAAGTCATCAAATCATGTTCAGTGAATGTTTAGGCTTAAGCTTTATTTTGAACGATTTTAAGCTTCATATTTTTGTAATTATTAAATAAAACAAATATTACACAAATAGTTTTTGACTAGTTTCGCAGCACAATTTCTTCATCAGAAAATATATTATTATTCAATACAAAATTATACCTTTCTATAAACAAATATACTTCACTTTACATTATATGGATAGTGGTTTGTTCCCGAATTTTTGAAATACACTGCATATGTATATTAGACAAAGTATGTGTATTTTTATATAGATGATCAAGAAGTTTAGTTAACGCTTCGATAAACTACCAATGTGTTTAACTAACCGAATGATTTAATCAAGTCGTTTTGGTGGAAAAATATACTACTGGTGTCTGAAAACATTTTAACTGGCACTACTGAATTAAAAAGTTTCATTATAAATTATAGTTGTGTATCAAACCATCTCAAATTAAGATATATATATCTTAATCTTTACTCTTATAAAAGTGAGATATTTAGTTGTTTATCGCGTCGTATTGAGTAATTTCGTAGGAAAATCAGCGCGTTGAGTTTTGAATAAATTTGATTTAGTAAATTAAATCTTCTCAAAATAATCGAATGTATGTCGTATATCAAAACATGACTTACCACTTTGGGTTTTTTCGTTTTGGGCGCTTACACGCTTTCAGCGTTCACATTTATAAACGCTGACAGCGTTTAAGCACCCAAAACGAATCCACCTTTTGTAGTTTATGTTTAAGTTCCATTTAACTTAATTTAAAAAAATTTATATATATATTTCTTACAGGTTATTAAAAATCAGCTATGCATACACATATTTGCATTCTTTTTTGTCTACCACCCGGTAAAATTAACTATAATTTTCTCAAATTCTACTTAAATTGTAATTTAAGCCCTCTTATATATTAATTCACTTGCCAAAATAAATGGGTATCAATTTTTGTTTATTTTTTATTTTTTTATGTTAAACATCAAATGATTTGTTTTGAAATTTGTTTATAGAATCTTCCATAAAGCCTTACACGTCATAAATACGCTTAACTTGTTCAAGAGTTAATATTTGTTTAACCAAAGAGTATTTATTACTCAGTTTTAATGTTCATTTTTTCTCAGCTATCCGATTCTGTCACAAAATATGGGTTTCCATTTGAAAAACACAAACAGATCTTCAAATTACCTTGAACACCAAGGCTAAGGTATTCCAATCCAAACCAAACAACTTTTATTCGGACATTTTTTCCAAAAACACTTCCTTGATGAAATATTCAGGGGCATGTTTTCAAATGAGACATCCTGTACATATAATTTAAAGAATTCTGTTTTCATTTCTCTGTATAGAAAAGGATTTAAAGATAAAATGCTTTGTTTCAAAATTTCCTGTTTGATATCAACATATACTTCTTTCTAACTGTTTCAATTAGCTTTTTGATTATTTTTTACCTTTTAGTGCATTTCTAATAAAAGATAACATCATATACTATTTTTAAAATTATTCTTTATTAAATTTAGTATATATTCCTGTACCCTCAATCTGTAATAATTAATATTGAATAAACCCTTTATAATTGGCTGTGTAAAACACACATTGATTGATTGATAGTTAATATTTAGTTTAGTCAAAAGTTTGTTTTTGATTTTTTTTTTACTTTAACAGAAGCTGAACATGAAATTTGATCTGTTTTTAGTAAATAATCTTCAAACCTTTTTTTGACAAAACGAATGTTTGTTATATCTAGGCGCGCGTAGATAAAACAAGTTTTTAATGTCAACACAAATTAATCATCATTTCATAACAATTTAAAAAAAAAAAACTTTTAGAATTTGATACAGGCTGTTCGGAAAAGGAATTATTGCAGATGGAATTCAAATCATGAGAGCATGAAGTATCTAAAAAGGCTCAAATTTTCTTGTACAAAAGTATATTAAACGTATCCGTTGCATGTATTCATCAAATTGGAAAAAACATCTTATTTACCAATATTCAGAAATATTTTTTTGGCTAAAGGAAATGAAAAACTACTTTTTCGAGAAAAATCTGTTACTTGCAAGCAAAAACTAGCTGGCGCCAAACCAGTATAAATGTTTTACCATATTTTGATAAATACAACCGATTCGAAATACTACTGACATTTAATGAATTTTTAGCCACTTTTTCTTCCACTGTTTTAACACCATGTATTTTGCTGTGGGGAAGTATGTCATATTTTGAGTAGTAATTAAACACGGTAATATTCACCAGTCCAACGCTTTAGAGCGGTCTAAAGCGTTATGCCTGCGCAGTATGCCTACTTGGAAGGTAAGGCTTGGGAGAGTATGTGTTCGAATCCCGACATCGGCAGTTTGTCAATTATTAAGAAAAACAAAAAAGGGCAAGAACGAAGTAACCGGCTATGCTTGAGATGGTTTTCTGCAGTTTCCTTCACAAACTCCTGATTAATATCGGCATTGTTCCTTTCATAGTCGGCTGCAGCCGCATATTCTACCAATTCCTTGTCTATAAACTAAAATTTCTTCCACTCCCCTCACATCATCACATCCTTAGGCATCACAATGGACCTTATGGTCCAGCCACTACAATCTATTTATCTATCTATGCTTTCTATTGATAGTACGGAGCCTTCGATGTGTGGGTCAAGCTCACACTTTCTCAATATGTTGTTAAATCGGGTGTGTGTATAAATTTTAGAGAGCTATCGGTTATTTTTTATGATTAATATTGAATAATTATCTCTTCAGTAATTTTTATAAATATATAAAAGTTATTGTAATAAATTAAATGCTTATAAAAATTAGTATTACAATATATTTTGAAGAAAAAAATTAATCGTATTTTGAATGAAAAATTAAATGGAATTTAAAGCACGTAAGAATAATAATAATTAATAACGTTCCTCGACTTCATAAGAGATTCGTGTTTATGGAGTTTTGTTGTTGTTGTTAACATATCTCATGGAGCGAACGAAACGATATACAAAATGACAACGATTTAAAAAGCGATGACATTTTTTCCTCTATTAATGCCTTTTATATACATTTTTTTTTGAAAAATAAATGGCTTATTAGATACATGTTGTTTTTTTCCTGATTAGAGGCAACAATGTTTTTTATAAAATTGTATGTACATTTATTTTTGTTTTTTTTTTTATTTATGTTGAAAATATTAATCAAATTATATTTATCATTTTTGTCTCGAGTGTAAAGAATGTCTTGTAATATGTTTTTAATAAATGAATTTGATAGTTAAAAATGTTGGTTTATTTTTAAATATATATACAGATTAATAGTTTTTAGTTATATTTTGAAATTCAGACGAGTTATGTGGATAGATAAAAGGAAGAAAGGTGCAGTTAGGGCGTGCGCTGTGGATTCCACGTGAAAACATTTGGCAAATGATCCGTAGATGTTTGAACTATCGCTGGCCGCTGTATGCCTAATGGGTGACCTACGTAATCGCAGCTCACATCGTTTGGCACTGGACTTTTTAGACTCGATGGATTTGTTTCGACGCGAGCATTCCTCTTATATTTGGTTTATACACTTCCGTGTATATTAAGGAGTCGAAATGAGACGAAATCTTCAATTATTTTGAAATTTTCTATTAAATACATATTTTCAATAAGTTTGAAGCGGAGTAGTCAAAACACGCTATTTTGAACTATTAGATCAACGAATTTTGCACTCCAGGAAATTTGCTATTTGATTTATATCATATTTCTGAATTGAAATGTAGAATTTCACATTGTACTACAGGTTTTTTTTCGAACAATATTTCGAACCGTTATAGTTCACCACATAATATTCTATTTTGTTTGATCAATGTTTCAGAAACTTCCCATTTTTAATATGTCCACATTCCCACAAATATTGGAATAGAAAGATGCTCTTAACTAAAACTGTAAGGTAACGCCCCTCTTAGAAGGTTTCGAAATAATTGACAATTTAATATAAATAACATAATTAACGTTAAATACTCAATTTAATATTAATGAAAGTTATTTTAAAGTTTATAAACTACTTAGTAATTTTCCGGATACTTTTTTATTCAAACTGTCAACAATAAATTATTTTCCACTAATAAATGTTTATAATTAAATAATTTTTTCCATTTTTCAATAAGAAAAGAAAAACGATTATATATATATATATATATATATATATATATATATATATATACATATAATAAATAACAACCTAGTTGGAAAAATTTATCATCATAAATGTTTTAATTAAATTAAATTTTCATGTGAAAAATTTAATGAAAATTATATAGAAAAATTATTATAAAAAAAAACTCCATATTATATATTATATTATTATACATACATACAAGTAGGTAGAACTGTCAATTATAAGTATTGATTTCAATTATCCAAACGTTATTAGAAAAACTTAAATAACATTATTATTTCCCTTGTCAATCATTAAAAAAAAAAAAAAAATTACCCAGCACATATTATAATACTACTTACTCTACTTTCTTTCATTATAAATTCAAGTAGAAAAAAAAATGAAAATCGTTAATATGATTGATGTGTTTCGGAGAGGAGTAGGAAAAAATTGAAGGAAAAAAATTAATTAAATTATATGTCTTATGTAACAGACAAACATTATTACAGAGGAACCCCCGTTTAAAGTAACAACATTGTGTACAAAATAGCTTATTAAATGGCAAAATACGGGAGGTAGGAGCATGAAATTTAAACACTGGGAAAAATACCGCATCAAAAACTCCGGGCAAATAATGTTTCGAAATACATTTAAGAAACTGTCCCACGATGCACTCGGAAGCCTTATAACCTGAACAGGATATAATTTCGGATGATTATACACTATCATTATTATATATAAGACGAAGAAACATCCAGCTAGAACGTATTCAACTGGGAGTCTCTCGAATACAGCAAGTATAATAAATTTGGTGCATCCGAAAAGCAAGTTCTAACAAAACCTAATAAGAAAGCTACTGGAAAATGCCAAGATATGAGAGTTGAAGAGCGACACTTTTACAAACCTTTAACAATATCTATATATCTATCAAATAGAAATAGCTGTAGTAATAGTGAAAGGGAAATGAAACCCAAAGCTATAAAGGTCTTTCTGGATAGTCCTGGAATTTCCGTATCGCCTTTTCAACTGTACTTGTCCTAAACCTGGTTAATGGAGAATCTAACGATTTTTATTTAAAATGTTGGAATATATCCCCATTTTACCTGTTTAACACCATTTGAACGGATACATTGAATTGTTTCCTATTTTCACAATCTCAGATCCTAATTAAAATTTGGCGTTGAATTTTGGTTATTGGTTTGATGATTCGTCTATATCCGTTTATAATCCATTTATAAACTATTCATAAATTTATATTTACTCCATGCCCTTCAATAATATTTTGTTGATTGTGAATCGTGTTTAATTTTTTTGATTTGGTATATCCACGCGTTAATTTATGAGTTCGTCAGTATTCCAGTTGCAATTAATATGGAATACCCAATTCGGACTAATGATATTCTTAACCCTGGAATGCTTTTAGTGAACATATTGTTTAAGAGCAGCTAGTGAATCAGCTGTGAACTCTTCGTAATTTGTAAACCTTTTCACTACATATTGTGGCAAAAACTTCTACCTAAAACAGTCATCATAGTGACTGATTGCTAAACTACCTTTGTCTTTACTGTTTTTGGCAAATATTTGTACTCTCGAAGCAGTTGAACAAGTAAAAAATAATTATATCGGTTAAAAAACCGATGTACACGATACCGATTAACATAACGATTGAGTGTGAGGTGACTTCTTTCATGTCGTTGTATAAAGAGTTTTAACTGTAAATAAATATCTTAAATATGAAACAGAGAATATTATTATTATTTTTTTTTACATTCATCCAATTATATTTAATCCTTATCAAACAAAACCAAACGAGACACATAATAATAATACGAAGGAAAAACTAATTTTCTTTTCTCTGTGTATGCTCATAAAACATAATTTACATATTTGATAACGAAAAACGAAAAAAAAAAATAATACAATAAAAAAAAAGTACACATATTGTTCTCGTTTGTATATAAAGAATTTTTGATACAAACTGTTTGGTTAATATTAACTTGTTTGTATATTTTATACAGTATATATAGTGAATGTATTTTAATATGACTGTTGTGACGTGTTTATGACAGAGTTTTACATTTATCAAAAACAATTTACAGTTAAGGTACTGTCGCCAAGGCCCGGCTCCTAATTATGCCCAGTTATGAAAAGTCGCTATTATAATTGTTGAATTTGTAAGATGATAAATGATTATATTTGAATCATTAATAATTATAATACATTTAATAAATTAGAAGTTGAAAGATATAAATTATCTTTATTGAAAATATAGTATGAGTGTCAGAATGTATTTGTTATTAGTTACCAAGGTAAAGGAACAAAAACATTACCGTGGCATCAAAGGGTGTATGTAATTCGAAATAGTCAACATATAAGCAGAAACATCAGTAGACAAAAATGCCACAACACTTGTAGCCAAATGCGTTTTCGGTTCGACAGCAAATCCGTGTTTATCAGTGACGTGTTCATAAGAGACTCTATTTATAATATTGATTGATCACTTTTTGGAAAGTTTTGGACCTTTTGTAATGGACCCGTTTCCCAATAAGGTTCAAAGTCATTAAAAATTACCATTTTTTCACGGAAATATAGTAAATTGTGATGATTTCGGATTCATAAATAATCAATGTTTACTAAATTTCTATTGATTTTTTGCAATTTTTCATTTTTATAGTCTTTTTGCAAAAAGTGGGCTTTATTAGGCACCTTACAGTGAAAACCGTTTATAGTGACTTTGTTTTATCGAGGAAAAAACAAAGTATGGATTAATCGATTTTATTATTCAATCATAAATATACATTTTTTAGGCAAGATTGAGCCATTTATGCAATCTGAGGGACAGTATTTTATTAGGTGTATCTATTTAAGTAACTGCCTAAATATTCTAAGCAAATTTAGGTATTAGTATCAATTTGAAACAGTTCAAATCTACGCAATTCTTGACGATACAATAATATGAAACCGTCAAACACATTTGGACGTTGGGAAAAATTAGTTACATTTTCAGTTACTGTCCAACGCTTTGACGATTGCCCATTTAATATTACTATTTTTGTTTTTAGTGAGCTACTAACAATAGTTCCTTAATTTTTTAGTATAAATTATTAAATCGTAACAGTCAAAACAAATGATATTGATTATACTTATTGGTAAAACATTAAAATGCAAACCTATATGATTCAATTGATATAAAAATCACCCTTTCATTTTCTACATATCGAAAGAATGACTACACCCCCCCCCCCCCCCCAATAATCATCTCATGAAAAACTGTATTCTTAACTATATGAAAAACCTCTAGAATAACGAAGAGAAGAAAAAAAAACGAAATAATGGTCGTTATAGTCGATTTTTCGTACATATATAGTCGTCGATACATTGCCTTAAAAAATATATACACAAACATAATTTACAAAGAAAATAAGAAAACAATAATTGATTAGTCGATGTATAACGAATGCTTACGAAACGAACTGAAAAAAAACACACATACAAGTACCCAAAGAATACAAAAGGTATGTAAATTTGGTCTTAACGCCTCGACAAACACCCGTTTTGTTATACAATTTTTTTTTTTTTTTTTCGTCTTCTCTTCCACCAAGGTTTGATTATTTTTATTATTCGGGGGCGGTAACACTGTATACTTTTCTCACAAGTGAGAATATTGGTTGATTTTTATGCGCATGTACAACAATTGTTGTATATATTAATATTATACTATGTGTGTATACACAACCCCAATTAAAGGGGGCGGTTAAATTACCGCCGTTGAAGTTCGCGTTATATACTACAACGACGTTGCTAGCGATGTTGCTCTGGTACTCTGTGATATTCTGTATAATACATCCCTATTACCCGTCACCGCCAACGAGCGCCGCGCCGCGCCGTGCCGTGTGCTCGTGTCATTTATGCTAAACATCATTCTTTCATTAAAAATTGTAAGGGGATTTTTCTTCTTTTTTATTAAAAAGAGAAAAAGTTATGAGTTGCATATTAAAATCTATTGCCTTTTTTTTTGTGCCTGAATATTAAATTTTTATTAAAGTCTTTTCTCGTAGTATATTTATTTATTAATATAGACGGTTTTTTTTTTGTAGCTGCCTCTGTTTATTTAATGATGTATTGGATATATTTTACTCACTCTTATTTTATCAGTATATTACAGACCTTATATGTAAGAGAGAGAGAGAGGAAGATTTCTATTTATTAAATATTAAAAAAGTTGTATAATAAGTTTTTTTTTTTTCGATGTAGAAAAATAATGTAGTAAATTACTTTTAAAAATTTAAATTATTATATTCATTATTATTTCCATCTAATGTTCGATTTTATTTTATTTTTAAATCCATAAAATATATCTCATTTTGCTAAAATGAACCGTGAATTATTAAATTTTATATTTATAGAATGGTTGGAAAACTTTTATTGCTTTAAGTGTACAGATTTTATGAGAAGGACATTAATTTACAATTTAGTCTCTTATCATTCGCCGAACCAAAGTTAACTGTTGAAAATAAAAGATAATCTTTTTAATGGTGTCACATTCTTGCTAAATGAATTCGTATTTGGAGTATGTTGGAATGCATACGTTGCATTTATATTTGTATACCCGGTATATATATAGTATACAAAGAAGACATTATATAAGTTTAGTCTTAACTCTGCAAAGAGTTAAAATATTGACCGAAATCAAGATATATTGGTAAAGATGTTCATAAAATACCCTAATTAGACCATATTCGTAGGTGTGCCCATCCGTCTGTTGACACGATAGCTCAAAAACGAATCCAAATGAGGAACTGAAATTGTATGTATGTGTTCTAAAGCAACAACAGATAAGCCAAGGTCGTGAATAGATTATATTGGTCTCCGCTTTCTTCCACGAAAGGAAAAAATATCTGCCTTTAAAAAACCGTAAAAGGTAGAGGAAAAGTGTAAAGGCAAAAAATATTGCTTTGTATAAAACAAACAACTTCTGTTCTGTCACTTTTTTCATAAACTAAATAGTTTTGCCACAATGTCAGCTCAAACATCTATAATTACTCTTGAACACAAAGGAATATACATTATATATGTATAAGACATTATTATACACTATTTTGTTTTTCTTTTGTACATTTGTGTGTTTGTAAAAAGTAAAATAAATACATCTATATTTATTTGTGTATACTTAAGCGTCAACACTGGACTAGATATCCAGAGGCCCGAGGTTCGATTCCTGGTTGACGAGTTAATTTTTTCATATCAGTATTTAATTAAAATAAATAGTTAACGCATTGGTAATGAACTTATTAACTCAGTTAGTTGTTATTTTCACTAGTTGATCCAAAGTTATAGCATCGAATTCTAAAAAACTCAATTCTAAAAATCACATACGTCGTTTTAATACACCAAACCCCTTAAGTAGTATATTCCATATATAAAAGCGTAACGAAACCAAATGTGTGATCGAAATTTTGTTCGTTATCAAACTAGACATTGTAAAGAACATATTACAGATGCCATATCAATGCACCAAGGAGTACATTCTGCCCGTAAAACTAAGCGTAAAAAGTCCAATTAAGTCGTAAAAAATTAATTATTAAATCGAAACATATTTATCTACCCAAATAATTGCCTTAAAATGATGATAAAACATTTTAAAGAATCTAAATAAGACGACAAACATTTTTAAACGAAACGGCAAAACAATTTTAAATTATACACTCAAATGAAACAAAAAAATATACATTTTCCCAGACAGAAAAAACAAAAAGGCGTAGTAAATAATAGGAACGAAAAAAAATTTAAATTACAAAATAGAAAAACAATTCAAACATTTGAGAAAAACAAATGACATTCGTTCGTTTGCCGAACAGAGAAAGTGGGTGATACTCCACATATATATATAAGCGACCCAAGATACAAACGATATGTAATATATCTTGAGAGTGTAGGAGGTTGTGAATGGGTATATGAGGGGGATGATTTGTTCAAAAAATATCACCCTTACATAAAAATCCGTTTAAAGCTATCCATATATACATACATATATACACATATTCAAATTTATATATGTCTGTTGAAGGAACGAAATTGGAATGTTTTAAATTCGTAACTTAAATGTTTTAGAGATATTCTCATTTTATTCTATCTTTGTCAGTCAGTCAGTAGTACTATCAACCATCTCTTCTTTTGTGTAGTAAAATTTTCTTTTATCTTTATACGTACGAAAATGTATATAATGTATAATA
This sequence comes from Nineta flava, assembly GCA_963920215.1. Classification (NCBI taxonomy): domain Eukaryota; kingdom Metazoa; phylum Arthropoda; class Insecta; order Neuroptera; family Chrysopidae; genus Nineta; species Nineta flava. The sequence goes on from OY986042.1 coordinate 103,623,613, forward strand.
GTATTTGATAGCAACACAGAACCAACAAAAAAAAAAACAATGAGGTTATCTGTGTGTGTGTGGAACAAAAGGGCTTTCTACCTTATATTTCATCGTTCCATTATTCTTCATCTCGTCGTTTCTTCATCGATCCTCCATCGAATATCTCTTTTGTATGTTTAAATTCTATTTAGAATAAATAAACGCTCTAAAGTCAATCTTCTAGAACATTGATGGTGTAAAACAATTCAAATTATTACAGTTCTTTTGTTCAGATGATATATATATATATATATATATATATATCATATAGATATATATATATATATATATATATATATATATAATATATATATATATATGTATATATATATATATATATATATATATATATATATATATATATATATATATATATATATATATAATATGGGTGATATTTTTTTTAAAAAGGATCCAGGGGGTGGAGAGTGTTATATGTATGTGTAATGTTTTGTCATTGATAGATTTGAATAATACGAATTTTTCTGATTGCGAAATATATTTAAGGAAATCAAGCAATTTTCGCATAAACTATGTTACAAAGACGAATAAAAAAAATAAAAAAAATAGTATAGTAGATCTTATTTAAATTGAACATAGATATGAAGATGGCAATAAATAATTGATTTGTAATAAAAAGAGAATAGAATAAATAATATTCAATCGAAATTTATATGTAGATATGCGGAAGTGTCAGAAACACACAAGTGACTCTCTAGAACAATTGTTTATTTCAATACCTAATGTCGTCCCAGAGAAGATGCATCTTAAAAAAGTGTGGTTAAAATAACTGTTTAATTATTTGTTCGTTTCTCGATGCACTGAAGCTGAACAGGATGCAACTTCGAGGGGTTATCGGATTCATTACTGGGCATTATCCCCTGCGGAAGCATCTGCACATAATGGGACTCCATAACGGGTCTATTGTGAGCAGATTGTGTGGCGAGGAGGAAGAAATATCTAGCCACATTATCTTTGACTGCAAACCTCTAGGTTACAGCAGATGCAGGATACTCGGTGCATCTCACCCCCGAATATATGAACCTTCAGGATGACCTGATACGCAAGCTCCTGACTATTGCCAACATATGGGAGAAGCGAATCTCGTCGGACTGAGGTAGAAAGGGGAGCACAATGGACCATAAGATCGAAGTGCAACACTTTTTATACCCCAAGATGTATCTATCTCTTTGTTCGTTTGTTTGTTCGAGCATCACACAAAAACTACTGGATCGATTTTGATGAAACTTTCTCATTTAAAAGCTTAACTAAACTTAAAAACTGGTATGTATTTTATCACGCTACAATGATGGGAGCAGGATATATAACAATAAAACACAAGCGAAGACGTAGGTATAAGCTAGTATAGAATATTTTGATTATTGTATTTTACTATCCCCATATTAGTAAAGAGTACATCTTCCCGTCGAATAATTACGATTAGCTAATTCATATATTGATCATGTCTAATTTGTAGTCAAAATATGTATTGTTAAAAACAAATAATGGTTCTTAAAATACAAGGACGAAATTTGGAATTTTATTTGAAATATCATTAAACCAACTCGAATGAATATTTATTCCAAAAATCCATTACCACGACAACAATACAAGTAGTCGCGTACAATTTTTTAGCGAATTTTCGAATCTAATAGTCTTTTATTTTCAGTTTTCTTCAATATCTTTAGATATTTGTAAGTATTACTTAAGTGGTAGTAGTTAGAAACTAAAAAGATAGCTCTGAGGTCACGGGTTTGAGTCCCGCTTTTGGCACCAAATAAGTCTGCTAAATAAAAATAAATCATTTACATAAACAATAATTAAAAATATAAAAATTGTCAGGACATTAATTACTGATTACAGTCTTATCTGATCGGTAGCTCAATTATCTACAGATAATTATCGCCCGTAAGTACACCAGGGAACTATTAAGTTCAATTTCAGTATTTTTGAATTCGATCATAACAACTACTTGATATCATAGTTTGATAATTATATTTATCCATCACAATGGAACGTGTCACTGGCGAAAGTCGCGTTATAAAAACCATTCTGTATTCCTATTCGCCCTAGGTAATAATAAAATTCATTTAGATATGAAATACAATACTCATCTTCCCGAAACTCATAAACAATTCATTAGAGGAGTTATGATTATTAAATTATATGCGCACAATAGCACTAGCTCTAGCGCTCGCTATTCTCCATTTGGAAATTCGACCATATAAAGATAATTACAATATCACATAAAATAAATATAATTTCTCACACTTCTCACAAAAAAATCATATATACAGGGTGTTTTAATAAAGTTTTTCGATTTGACGCTTATTTTTTAAGATATCAATTAAATACAATCAATTAAACATTGATAAATTCAACCAATCATACAGACCGCATAGTGTAAGGAGATGGGGCCTCTTACCGTCTGCAAGCCATTAAAAGGTAAAGCACCACGCTCTACTGCTGAGGCCTCGCCTCCTTACACTATGCGCTCTATGTGATTAGTTGAATGTATCAATGTTTAATTGATTGTATTTAATTGATATCTTAAAAAATAAGCGTCAAATCAAAAGACTTTATTAAACTTTTTTGTTTGTTTTTGCACCGTGGTATAGTTTTCTTGAATGAATTTCAGAACATCCTGTATATATATATATATATACATGCATAGTTAGATTAAAAACATATACACACGCTCTAGCCAGCATCTCGTCTAATGTAATTTGCCAGGGAAAAAAATAATCTGAAAAATGTATTAGCAACAAAATGAAACTACACATTGTTATACATACCATTACTACATTAATAATATAATGTAATGTATTTCTACATCTTCTACAGTACCTAGAAGAATCTACCTAGAAACACATTATAATGTAATATTAATATAATAATCATGAATTTTCTTTCATTTTGCTATATATATAGAGAGAGCTAAGAGCAAGCAAGCAAGCAACCAAGCACAAGTTCAAGTTGTGTGTATAGAATTCAAGTATTAGAAATGAATGTAGATATTATTATTGTTATTGTGGACGAACGAGGAGACGATGAGGTATCAACCCCCAGAAGAATAGAAATATCACATTTATAATACATTACAAAATGGTTCATAAACAATTTTTACCCCGTCGCAAACATACCTACATATATATTGGAAAGATGATGGAAAAACAAATCTGCTAATGAGTATACTACTTTGCTTTATCAGTATAGTAGACAAAGGGATAATTATTTTCGTATGACATGCAATTTCGGTCATCATACAATAAGTATGTTTTTTTGGTCAGGATGAAAGATTTTCATTAAAAAGTTTTCATTAAAAAGAAATTCATTCAAGAAAACTATACCACGAGAAAAAACAAGCAAAAAAGTTTAATAAAGTTTTTCGATTTGATGCTTTTGAGATACAATTAAACATTAATAAATTTAACCATTTTGTGGGTATCGCTATACTTATTGAGAACTCTGATTGTCGCTACTGCAGCATGGCCGCCCTACTCCTCTACTGTGGCCGCGTATTCAAAAATGCAAATGTGATTAATTGAATAATAAATGTTTATAATTAATGTTTAAATAATTATATCTCAAAAACTAAGCGTCAAATCAAAAAACTTCATTAAACTTTTTTGTTTGTTTTTTGCAGCTTTACACCGTGGTATACCTGAATGAATTCCAGAACCCTTTGTATATACCTTTATAATATTACTTTTGTGAATGTATAAAAATAAGTAACCGATACTTTATCCTTAAAATTAATAGGTTAAAATTTCGGCTATTTTAATGTTTATCTAAATTCTATTGCCCCCAAAACTTACTCTAATATCATTAGGTTATTTAATTTGTATTCAATTTGTTTCTATAATTTTTGACCCATGATTACATACTTTTATAATGGATTATTACTTTTATACATATGATTATTTAACAATTTCCATTAAGGTTAAGTAAGACATAGTATGAACGAAACAGCTTATACTATATAGACAAATATGTCATTGAAATTTTAATAAAATTTTGATATGAAAAAATTAACTCATCCATCAGGTATCAAATCATTGGTCAGGTATCAAATTCATTCTCTAGCAATAAATTCGAGCCACTCTGTAATCTCTACTAATGTATAAAAATATGTGCTTCCTACATCCACCTTCATACCACATATTATCAACCTAAAATAAGCAAAAAAAAAAGGACAAATATAACAATAAGTATACAAATATATAAATGTGAAGTTAGTAACAAGAATAAGAAGTCGTTGTCGACATAGCTCTGAATAAGTAGTATGAATGTTTTTCGAGTACTTTGTAGAAAGAATGGGTAGTAACAAAATTAAATTCCCTAGTGTACCACTAAAATATCTTACACAATACATAATAAGAACACACTTGCACTATACATACACTAAACGAACCTACTGACTGACGGAACGGACATACTGACATCTACTTAGTCATTCATGTTGAAAAAGTATTACAACGTGCATTAAATATTACTAACAGAAATATCGTTAAAAACATTATCAAAATATATTCATAATTACTTTTTATGTCACAATAAATAAATTTGATTATGGCTTCAAAACAATCATTGAATGTAACGAGTGATTTTGATGATCATAAAATATTGATACAAATACTTATCTTTTACAGAATTAAAATAATAACAGTATCTTCCCAAATAATATAGAAGATTAAAGACCGTAAAGACTTTATTGTTTTAAAAAATATTTTGTATTAAAACCAATCCTGTATAGTTTAAAAGGATATTAAAACAAGTCAAAATAACAACTAACTGAGTAGATTGCTTAAATACCCGGTAAATACTGAATTTATGAAAAAATGATTTAAAACAAAAGTTGTTTATTTTAAAAAATGGAACATTCTTTGTATCTAAATTTTTGTTTTATCTCTTACGGTTTCAAAGATAGATAGTTTTGCCTATTTTACTCAAACATGGTCCAATTTTGCCCATTCATGAACTTGACATTAATGCTTTGCTCTTGAACATATTTCTTTTCGTTTTTGAGTTATTTGAGGTGACAGACAGACAGCCATTACAAAATCGGAACTAAACTTATTATGTAAATATAACGGCATCGGAATTATCGAGGCGTCTTAAGTAGACTGGTCTCTACTTTTCAAGGGTACCAAATAGGAAGTTGGCAGTGTGGGTAGACCAGTCGCACGCAGCTTCTTTTTTATTCGATAAAAATTTATTTGGTGATTTGTTTATTTCCTATATTTAAAATCTGCACAGCGAGAAATTAATAACAAACATCGATAAAAAATTGTAACAGGTAGATTGCGGTCATTTTCGACACCTAACAGGTAGGTTCGATGATCATCGAAGATAAAACCTTCGAAAATTCGTTAAAGTCGCACAAAATGAACAAATTCTTTTGTACACTTTGCCACTAAAGGTAATATCATTTTTTTAAACTTTATAGTTGATTTGTGCTTTATTGATACGGTTTTCGAAAAAAAGTTTCCCATAAAAGTTGTTACTATATTTCTAAAGAACAACTTATATTCGAAGCATTTTTACGAAAACCAGATTAAAAAGGCACAAATCAGCTTAAAAAAAATGACATGAATTTATGTGGTCCATACGAATTCGACGCTACAATAACTATTTTTCCAAATATATCTCTGTATAAAATGTTAGTTGTCTTGTTTTTAAATACAAGAATTATTTGTTTAGAAATTTCTAAATATTTAAGTACTATCCATCCGGGTATCCTTCTGCAATTGGGGAAAACAATGACATTTCTAGTTAAAATACATATTTTATTTCACTAAAAATGCAATTTTCGTTTCGTTTTTGTTTTTTTTTTTTTAGTATTCTTTTTCCGTCAATGTATTGTTGTTGTCAGAGAGTTTTTGACTATCAAGAATGTAGTTTTACATGACCCATGGGATATTCTTTTATGTGTGCATATGTGTACACATATCAAGAGAAGTATAGAGTGTATAAATTACATCAAAATATATATCTCTATATGTACTATACTACAAGAGAACCCACATACTACATAACTTCTAAGTTCTTGTCCTTTAGGTTCTTCACTTTATTTACTTAAATATTATTTTAAATAATTGAAACATTGAAACGAGTTCATTAAACTATTCTATGTAAGGAAAAATGGGAAAATGTTTTTTCCGAGACGATTTATATCGAGTATTCTTTGGTAGTTTTACACAATAATTTTCCTTCATTTTTCTAAAACTAGGGAATTACTATGAATGCAAATTAAAAAGTGTTTGTGATCCTTTCAATCCTTCGATCCTTTCAAATGACAATGGTATTTCTATTTGTTTGTGAAAGCATCAAAACACCCTCCTAAGACTTGAAGGGTAATATCTTCACTTTTTTCTGATCATTTTAACAGGAATGGTTATCGCAAATTTATGTTGATCGGAATCCTGAATAACTTTTCAGCCTTGAATAACTTTTAGGACCTGATGCACTTGTGAACCACCGGAAATATAATCTTTGGTGGATGTATTATTTTATATGCGCAATTTGTTAACTCTAGAATATTTACTTCTGAGAATAAATCAAGAACCTTTGGTTGGCAATTATTAGGGAAATAGTACTGGATCTGTAGATTATATTTTCAACAAGTAATGTAAATAAGACAGTCTTGTGAGAAATACATTAATTTCCGGTCAGTTAATTCGACTCTTATTCAGATGTGGAAACGTATATTCTTTCGTTACAAAATACCGTCCGATTTCAATCGCTAATAATTTTGGGACTAATAATGCATTAATGATTGGGTCCACAACAGTTTGATTATGCCTTTACGTATCTATCACGCTGGATTTGCTTTGTCTGTGATACCTTCGAACAAGCGTGGATGCATGCGCGTGAATGGTTACGAATTAGCTTTGTTTAAAGTTATAAATTGGTATAGCGTAATAACTACGGTAACGTCGAAAAGGAAATGAAAAAACGACGCAAAGCGATTACGTAGCAGGTCCATCGGGCCTATAGTGGCCAGCAAGATTCTAAACTTAAAATTTACGGAAAAATTTACGGCACGAAACCAAACTTCTCCATTCTTTATATTTATTAAATGTCCTTTTATGTTATGCACTTCCAAAGTTGAGGAAGAATTCACTATCTCTGTTCTTTGAGATATCTCTCCTCGATCATAATCCATCGTCTATTATTCTCAACGGTGGTTAGCTAGCTAATTAGTCCTACTGAGTCCATAAATAGACAGAACGAACACTCCACATCCAATAGACTATCCTGCAGATCAAGTGTTGCCATTGTTGATATAATTTCCAGTACTGTATATACTTTAACACTGTGATACAATATAACAGTATATTTTTCAATGTTGTATCTCTACTAAGATGATGATCGTATAAGTTCGCGTCGTACATAATCGTAATAGTAACTAACTAAAATAATAAAAATAAAATAACATAAAAACATACTACAATTTAAAACATAACAGAAGAAAACACAACAAATAACTACCTTAGTAAGAGTTAAGAGAGTAAGTAGTAGAAAATTTTATATAATATGTATAATATACGAAAAAATATCAAGTCACGTATTGTTAGAATTCACAATTTAGTAGTGTAGTAGTGAACAAACACACAACCAAACAAAACAAACAAACATACAAACAAACAAGGAATGACCAAATACTATGAATTGTTAATAAGATTACATAGGGTGACATATTCTTCTCTCTGTACATACCATTACCTACCCAATGTGTACTATACATGACAAAAGTTGATGTTCCTTTTAAAAATTTTATAATTGATTTGTGCCTTTTTGATTCGTTTTTTCGAAAAAATACTTTAGTTAAAAGTTGTTCATTAGAAATATAGTAACAACTTGTATTCGTAAATTTTTTTCAAAAACTGAATGAATAACGGACAAATCAAGTATAAAATTTATAAAAAACAACATCAACTTTTGTGGTCAAGTGTACTTGTAATCTTAAATTGCAGTTTTACCTTCTCCTTTATATCATCTTGTATGCAGAAACAACAGTAACTGTATGTGTACAATATTGGTACCTAAGTGGGTGTAGATAGGTTAGGTGATGATAGTATTATATACCCTTTTCAATTTCTTTGGACTGTTTAGTAAAATAAATGGCAAAAAAAAAAAATTGTATACATGTTTTATATAAAATTATTCACTTAGAATATTCTACATCCAGTTTTGTTTGGTGTGCGATTATCATTAAGTTATTACAAGCAATGTGTGTATCCCACACAGTTTTAAGTAAGATACCAAATTGTTTTTTACTTAAGGACGTTCATTTGCTACGCTACGAGTCAAATTAGTACTACCTTTAATTAAAATTATTTAGGATTTTAAAATAGTTGTAAAGTACGTCAATAACCTTACAATGATTTATAACCTTTTTTTATTTTTCCTAATTATTTTTAAAGTATTTTTTGTAAAATATCAGTAAATTTAAATTATAAATTTATTTGACTTGATTTGACAGATCTGACAATAAACTATGTTTTGTTATGACGTTCATGTGTTTATGGGTATATTTTTGTACTGTGCGCTGTCGCCAGTTTTCAAAATATGGTGACAAAAACAAATCTAACAAAACAGTTTTTATTAAATTCAAATTAATTCAAACGTTCGTCAACACCATTTTTTTAATGCAATTATATAAACTGCATATTTTAAAGAATATTTATAAATATTCTTTATTATGGTGCCTACTTTAATAATATAGTAATTATAATTTTAAATACAAAAAAAATATGTTTTCCATAAGACGCTGTGTTGAAAGTTTGATTTTTAATCGATAATTACTCTTTGAAATGATCGTCAACAGGTTTTAAATTTCTGAGGGAGGATGACTATATTATTGAGCTATTCAGTACACTAAAAATTTTTTTATTATCTATTAGCAAGCCTCATTTATGAACGTCCTTAAGGTAGTGTGTCCATGACAGTCCAGCCTAAAAAAATATTCTCATATATACGTAAAATGTCTGTGACATCAGTATTGATATGTTCCATAATTTTCGTAGATACTGTACCACTTGCCGAGAATAGCTAAAAATTCCATATTTTATTTTAACAGGACAAAAGCCGTTTTCTTGGTTTCAAAATATTCGTCATTAATTATTGTTGTTTTTGAAAAAAATCTACAGAAAAGTTTTTAATTTAAGATATTAATTGTGCACTTTCAAGTTTCAATCAACTGGTACATTTAACCCTTGCCAATAAGTTCCAACTTTGATAGTGAATATCTATTTAATTCGATGGGAAAAAAGTTGCAAATTTAACAATTCTCAAGGTGACGATCATTCTTAACATCTACTCACGATTTTATTACATTCTTCAGAAAAGCGGGTTTACGGACATAAATGTGGCATACATTTTGTATTTACGCCAGAAATATTGAATGCTGAATAAAATTTTTCAGTATTTAGTTTTGGTTTTTTTAAGACTATAATTTTCTTGAATTATTCTTCACTACATTTCCTAAATCCCAACGCAATCAAAAGAATCAAAGAAATAACAACTCATTTTCATGAATCAGATTTGTTCAATCCACAACACTATTGGGTCGACAGTATTCCATGTCATTTATATTAAATATCCAAACGAAGAAAAAATCACAAAAAAATTTCAAATTAATGATTACCCATTGCATTAAATGTTTTTTGAATAATAGGTATTATATCGTAGACATATAAATTAGCATCAAAACGATATAAGACAAAACATGACGCTTAAACAAGATTTTATAAATTGTGTATGCAAATATTAAATAAATTTATAGTCAATGCGCATGTGCAATACATACCTCTATGTACACAACAACAACAACAACAACAACGATAGAGAAAAAACAAAAACAAATATCCAAAAACAAAACAAAAAAAACACAACAAACAATGTATTAAATAAAAATTCCAAAACTTCAAACTGTCAATTTTACATGTCAAAAATCAATCAAGTCTCCTTTCTTCTAGTGAACAAACTAAAAATGTGTGTATTTTATGTATATACCAATGGTTATAGCAGATTCAAAATACAGTGAAAACCATTTATAGAGACAATAAAACGCATCGTGACATAACTTTAGAGTCCGTATAAGTCATTTTTAAGTAATAGATCATGATTACTCGCAGATATTTCAACAAATATTTAACTTTACTTTTAAATGGTAAGGATTCGTTGGATCCCTCTCAAAGAAGACGTTTTTTTTGTTGTATCGTGCGGGATATCGATAAGGGCTTCTTTTAAAGAATTTCTAATAATATGCGAAAAATATACCGTTCCGTCTCTAACCTAACCGTCTCCAACCGTTTTCAATTGTTGTATCGAAAATTTTTAAACTATATGCTATTTTCAAATATCTACGTCCTGTATAACGCGATCAGTATAAACGATTTCTACTGCATTATTATTATTGAGAGACTGTAACTTCAATATTCGTATACATTCAATCGTTAACATTTTTATAAAATGATAAAATACAAAATATATATTATCCATATTAAATAATGTGTTTTGATTTTCATTTGGTTAAGCATTATTTAAGTCTACGCAATGTTATGTAGTATTTTGAATTCAATGTACGCACAACCAAAAGCATTGTGTTTTAACGTTTTGTCATCAGTGTTTGTAAAGTCGCTTAAGATTGGGAGTATAAAATTACATATCGGTAAGTTTGATTATAGTAGGAGTGACCATAAATGACGGTGTGGATTTTGTTGGGGATGAAACTTTCAGAAAAGATAGTGCATATAGTCCAACAACCTGATCCAACAACCAGACAACCACCTCCAAATCTTTTATCGCAGTGAAAAACACATAAATACTTTTTTTTTATACATATATACAAAGTTTATATATGTTTAATAGACAAAAGTATGTTAGTAACATAAGCAGTGTGACTACACTCTGCCTGCAGTGGCCAAGAATTTTTTTTTGTAGGTGTGATATGGTTTTTCGATATTGAAAGACAAGACAATATTATACATTAAAAAGGGCCCAGAGGACCCCTTGGTCTAGGTCATTATTATACATTAAAAAATATGAATGATCGTTATTGAATTGGTAAATAGCTACACCACCAGCTCCTACATTAGAACATGTCAATTAGACTAGTTTTCATCATTATTACTTCATGTTTCTGATAAAAGAAGAATATTCGAATACGAGGCCATCAATGATATGATATTTATGGGCTAGTAAACTTTGTGTATTAAATGTATAAATTACTCAAATTACTCTATTTACTACAAATTTCACTACTTCTGATTCTAATGTAAATAATGAATTTAAAGCCAGTCTTTCAAACTCTAATTTTAACGGAAGAATAATTTTAACGTATTTAATATTATTATAATATATTATTTAAGAAGAAGTATAACCTCTTACGTGCGTGCATACACACACACTTTTATTCATCATTATTTCATTATTTCATTACATGTAAGAATTGACAACAAAGTATAAGCCTTTAGTTTGTGAAGAATTATGCCTATATTGGAAAAAAAACGATTCAACTAAACTGAAAAACAGTCAAGAGCCTATAAAACCTAAACAAGTAATTAGTTATTTGTATCGAATTCCTAAAATGACATATAAATGTCAATAGTTCATATAAAATTAATTTTTTTTCTTCAAAAATTACCATTAAGAAATGTCTGTTGATGATTTTATCTATGTCATGTGATACAAAAAAGAAAAATTTATTATTCTTATTTTTTTAAATAAATTTAATTTACGTTTATTATTTATTTTTTTTAATGGAATATGTGATTAGTACCTCTCAGCCATATTTATTGTGACAATGGTTTACATTAATAATAATTAATGATCACAAAATCAAAACGACTGATTACACTCTGATAAATAACAAATGTATTAAATAAAAATATTATGATGAAATAATAAATCTATATATAATATAATCAAATTAATATTATGCATATATTAATATTTAATTTATATACTTACATGAATATATATCAAAAATCAGAAAATTATAAATTAACAATCTTCTATTTTAAATTTTGTATATTATTTTATTATTATGGTTGAGACTTGATATAGTTGGAAACTTGTTGAACAATCAACAGTGCATTCATTGATTTCAGAAGATTATTAATCAAAGGAAGCCCTTTACCTTCAGGTCAGATTGTTATCATAATTCCTGTATGAAATACAAAATACAATGCAAAGTAAATTTTGTGTTTAATTTTTATTCCTTAGAGCATGTAAAATTTGCGTCAAAAGTTGAGCTTACAATTCAAAGCTTTATGATTGATTTGTGCCATATATATTAGGTTTTCGAAAAAATACTTAGAATAAAAGTTGTTCATTATAACTATACTAACAACTTTTATTCGAAACATTTTTCCAAAATCTGAAAATATAAGGCACAAATCAATTGTAAAATTTTGAAATAATAGCTCGAATTTTTACGCCATTTGTACTTTTATTAGTAAACCTTAAATAATTTTAGAAAATTTAAGAACTTTAGAAAATTTTGAAGTTTAGAACTTTGGAGTCCTTGAAACACCATATTTTTTTGATAGAATCAAGAGTAGCATGATTTTTTTTTTCCAATTTCAACTTTCTTGGGCTGAATTAGATCAAATTTAATATATGTTTTGCTGAAGCAGAACAAACAATATAAAACATTGAACATGGGACATGATTGGTAATTATATGGATGATTATAATAATAAGCTTTAACTATTATCATGGTTAAGATACCTTTACCTATATGTATGCGATTTTCGATGTCCTAGCTGCTCATCAGCCAGCGTCCATGTATTCGTAATGTTCAGTTGTTTTTCGATACACACATACACACGCATATATATATATATATATATATATATAGGGTGTCCCAGAAGTAGTCGAGTTCCATAAGAGGGTAGGTAGAGGTTACGATTTTGGAACGAAAAGTCCTGACACATTTTTTTATTAGACGCACCGTTAGTTAATTATTAATTGAGAATTATTATTAATATTATTAATTAAGTGAGGAAACTAGTTTGAGTCAAGAGTTGGAAAAGTGTATTGCTTAAATTTTTCAAATTATTAATTCCTTGAAAAGTGCATTAATTATATTTTTTTATTTTTTGAAAAATGTAATAAATAAATTGTATTCATAATAAATTTTTTTTAAATGCGCAAATTAAAGCAAATTAATGCCAAAAATTGACAATTAAATCAAAAATGAATTATCAAAAAAATGCACTTTTTGCAACTCTGGTTTCAACCTAGTTTCTTAATTAATTAATAATTAAGTAACGGTGCGTCTAATAAAAAAATGTCTCAGGACTTTTCGTTCCAAAATTGTATCCTCTACCAACCCTCTTATGAAACTCGACTACTTCTGGGACACTCTGTATATAGACCAAATAAAACAAAAGAATGTTCCTTTTTTCTTTGATATTCTTTTTGATTTAAATATTTAAATGTATGCTAACCGATCAAAATACCCTTGAATTTGTAATTTTGGAAATGAATCACAAATGTTGATTTTTTTTTTATTCACTGTCTTTGTTCTCAATATGATCAATTGATTATGTATCGATCGTTCCTTTTCTACTGTGTCCGTCACATAGGTATTTATATATAATTTAATACATAAGGTCTTTTCGTCTTTTGCTATAGTTATGTCAGTCAACATATAACAACATATCGTTCTGACAACAACGTATTTTTCTTTTACCTCTCGCTCTCTGTTTTCTGCATATTTTATATACAGAGTGGCCTCCTATTAACTATCAAATACACGAAAACCATGTTTTTTAAGAATATCTATCCAGATACTAGCTTAATTCTCCGGGGTTTCTCGTGGAAAGATACTTTTGACGTCGATAGTGACTACTAATAATTCAAGTTTTTTAATTATTCCCGGCGCTTCCCTTATCAGAATTAAAATGTTTAACATAAATATAAATATGGATAATATTGAATATAAATACATTAAATATAAATATTGATAATGTGATAAATATTTTTTTTTAAATTGAATTATTATACAGTTTATTTAATTGAATTATTAAAATAATGAATTTTAATATTAAATATGACAAAAAAATGAGAACTTTTATGGAAGATTTTGTATGGAGGATTTAATGAATGTACTACTTAAACATTTAGTACATGAAAATAATAAATCCTTACTATCTTATTAAAAGTTATATAGCAAGTTTGCATCGTAGTTTTACATAAAATATTATACTCGTGACACTCGGTAAATAATTTTTTGTTGAAAAAAATAATTTATATCAATAAATATTCGATTTGATACATTTTATATAAAAATTTCAGATCCACAATATAATTAGTCCGAATTAACAAATTTCTTCGAATTTAAAAACAAAATTAACGATTCACAACAAGCAGCCTTAAGGGCATTTAAAAACCAGACACAAATATCAAAAAATTAGAATATATAATTTTTTAGTCTTAAAAATTGGTGTGCAAAATATTTAAATATATTAATTTTGGCGCCCATTTAAGGGAGGAAGGTCACTTATATAATTTATCAAATAGAAACAAAAAATTTGACAAATTGTGACAATTATGATTTTCAAGGATTTTATAGTTTACATTAAATTTAGTGTATATTCAAAAATGTTTTCGATTATGTAAAACTCAATATTTTGACCTCTATATATATAAATCTCAGTTATTGTATTTAAAATGTTAACAAAAATGAACAAATTAACAATTTTGGACAATATACATTATACAATTATTAGACATTATACAACAGAATGATACATTCGAATATTTAACTATACAGTTGAAATTAGGTACAGGAGTGTCTTCATAATAATTACTCCATGTTTCTGATAAAAGAAGAATATTAGAATTGGAAGCCAGATTATCAATAAAATCGTTTTTATGGGCTCGCAAACGTTATATATTAAATGTATATATTGATAAATCTGTCCTGACCTTGATAAATGAAACTAATTCTGATTCTAATGTAAATAACAGATTTAATGCCAGCTTATCAAACTCTAATTTTAACGGAACAAGTGACGCTGATTCTGTTCTACCATTATACAATGTAGAATCATTAGTTTTAGTCTACAATATATAATTTTTCTCTTGTAGTTTTTCACTACTATATCGTTTTATTAAACTTTTGTGTCTAAATAGTAGTATTGACCTGATTGAATATAATTTAATAAATTATTTAAAAAGAAGTTTAACTTCTTACGTACGTACATAAGTACACACACATACTTAGTATTGTTATAATTTTCTTGGCTCTTAGTAAAATAAGCCGCTTAGACGCGGAATTTTTCCATTATGTTTTGTACACAGAAGTGATGCGAATATTTGACACCAAAATTGTTTTAATTGAAAACAATTTATCATCAAAAAAACACACACATTATTTTTGTATATTATTTATTCTTCAATTGTAAATTTAAATATATTTTGTTGTTGTTGTTGTTGTTTTTGTTTTATTTCAACATCAGTCTCTCTGACTGATTATCTTCATAAATATTTAATTAAACTTAAAACATAAAAGATATGTTTTGTTCTAGAATTGGATAAATATCCACATATCATTATTCAAATTTATTATTATTTTCGTTGATTGAAACAGAGCAGAGTATAAAAAAAAAATTAAAAAATAAGAACACAAACGTTTTGTTACTGTAGTTTTTAAATTGTCAATATAAACAATCAAATATCAAAAACACTGCAGCACAATCAAAACGAATCAAAGCAAAAAACACAAAAACCAAAATTATTTTTGCTGGTTGTTTTATATATATATATATATATATATATATATATATATAAGTTTTTGGCCAATGTCGAGATCGATTGTCATCCTTCAAAATACATATGGCTGTGTGGTTGTGGACTGTAATCAAAATACATCCCATAAATAACTCTCCTTTTAATCGAACTTATTGTCATTTGAATTAATGTTAGGCTTTTTTGTTTGTTAGTAGCATTCTGTAACAGGGTTGTAACTGTATTTTTAAACACTGTTAATTTGTTAACATTCTTGGGCATCAAATTCATTTCAATTTTTTATTTCTGAAGAAGGAACTAGCCCAATAGTGATTCTAGTCTAAAAGTGATTTCAAATATTTGTTTTATTTAATTATTATAATTAATTTTCGTCAACTAACGACCCATTCCATACAAAATCAAATGATATGTGAAATCATACACATCTAGGATGGGATCGAACCCATCAACTCTGGCATTCTTGAATGTTATCAATGTTCAGACATGTTACTAAAATGTCAAATTAAGTAAGTCAATTCCGTTGACATAATATAACTGAAAGGCAATAGATAAATTATCGGTTGTATATTAAAAAACTATTTACTTAATTTGTTGTATTCATGCTTTTTAGAAATGGTATCAGTGAAATAACATGATCGCGCCTAAGACTGCTCGACCACAGTAATAACTTAAATGGCAATTCTCAGGATTTGTCTTCATGTTTGCGCAGTATGCCTGCTTGGAAACTGGGAGGTTATGGGTTTGAATCCCGACATCGGCAGTTTGTCAATTATTAAGAAAAAAAAAAGGGCGGTTAATTGACTAAACTGTCGGTGTATGGACAAGAACGAAGTAACCGGATATGCTTGAGAAAGTTTTCTGCAGTTTCCTTCACGAACTCAAGATGAATATCGGCATAATTCCTATCAAATTCGGCTGCAGCCGCATATCCTACCAATTCCTAGTCTATACACAAAAATTCCTTCCACTACACTCACATTCTCACATCCTTAGGCATCAGAATGGAGCCTATAGTCTAAGTGTAGCCCGCCCAGGACAGCCTCTGCAATCTATCTATCGCCTATAATATTCCCTCATAAAAAAAGGGGCGATTCCATTTAAGAATTTAGACTTTGTACTTCTTGAGCTACCTCAATGAGTCCATGGGACCCAAAATTTGATTAGATCGTTCAATTTCAAAAAACAAAAATTCCAAAAAATATGAGGAATAATAATTGTAGGGAAAATACTGTTCTTTTGGACTTAGGGAACTAATCTTTAATTACTTCTCCGATAAAATTACCTCACAGAAAATGGTGGGATCCAAATTAAAATTCCAGAATCTGGCTTTAATTCGCCTCAATAGCTGATTAGCTTATTCGATTCGCCGGAAAAATTCTAAAAGCAACGATCATCAGAATTTGTACATGTTTTGCCTGGTAGGAAAAACTTCGAGGCAGGCGAATTTATACGACAAGATAAATTATTCTTTTAGAATTGATGTTTGGTGGAAGCGTTGAGAAATTTATTTTATACCTTTTAATGGGTATTCTTTTTAGTTGGTGGAGGCGCCGATAAAGATTGTCTTACAAGAATTGCTAGATCTAGGCTATACACAGAAAAATTCTTGTCTGTTGTATCCACATAAATATTAATCAAATTTGTGACCTCAATTTATATACATTATAGAAAACTCACATTTGTCAACCCTGTTTACGTTCAAAAAAAAAGTAGTATGCTTTTGTAAAACTGTTACTTTTAAATACAAAGTCAAAAGATTTTTCGCTATATAAAATACATCTTACCTAACCAAACTATCATCTGCAAATAGTACTTAAATTCTTATTTGCAGCAAAATAAAAAACGAAAACGATGGATGGTACAGTTCGTGTTTTTTTTTAAGTAAGTAATAATAATCAACTGTTCTTTCTCCATGACGATTACTTAGCTTTTCTGAACTGTCTTAAGGTTATTCGACTACTCAGACAAACAAGCGGCTATGATGAAATAATAATTCTGTTTAATTTGTTTGATATAATTCGTTAGGAAATTTTCTTAGTACTTTTTTAATCAAAATTTTATTAAGTACTCAAATAGGTACAGGCAGAAAATTTATTTTTTACTAACTTGTCGTTTTTAATAAGGATGATTATTAGCAACACTAAATGCATTTAAAAATTCTTAGATAGATAGATAAATAGATACATCTTGGGGTCTAAAAAGTATTGTACTTCGAATTTCGTGTCCATTGTGCTACCCCTTCTACTTCAATCCTATGAGATTCGCTTCTCCCATATGTTAGCAATAGCCAGGTCTCCCTGAAGGTTTATATATTCGGGGTTAGATGCACCGAATATTCTGTATCTGTTGTAACCCAGAGGTTCGCAGTCAAAGAAAATCTGGCTGGATGTTTATATTCTTTGTCATTGTCTTTAACGTTAGTTACCACGGTGGAAATATGGGCACTTGGCGAGCAAGATAAATATGGACAAAATAATATAAGTGACTATTATAGTGATTAAGAACCATGAATGTCACTGTTCTTCTTGAAATTGGATGAACTTTTGAAAACATGAATATTTGATCAAAGTCGGGGTATTTTCTTTTTATCATGTGCCAATTTATATTATCTTCAATTGCATATAATTACAGTTAACCTCGGATTAATTGGCATCGAATTCGATCCGAATAATCAAATATCCGAATAATTGAATAATTCATAAAAAAAGGCATTTCTTAAAAAAGTGATGTACACTAATAATATAAATGTAGGCACATAAAAATATAAATTTATGAATACTAATATTCTTGGCTAAAATCGTTGCTTTAAAGTAAATAATCGGGCCTGAAATTGGGCTTCCCAATGCTCGAAACTACTCAAACCACTTGAACACGTCATTGTGTCTCCCCTAAAACTATCGGTATAATTGCCAATCAGTATCATTTGAAGTCGAATTGTTGGAAATCTACTTATTGTGGTCGAAGTGGCCGAGCGGTCTAAGGCGGTATGTCTACGCAGTATGCCTACTTGGAAACTGGGAGGTTACGGGTTCGAATCCCGACATCCGCAGATTGTCAATTATTAAGAAAAAAATGGGTGTGGTTAATTGACTAAACTGTCGGCGTATGGACAAGATCGAAGTAACCGGCTATGCTTGAGAAGGTTTTCTGCAGTTTCCTTCACGAACTCCAGATGAATATCGGTATAGTTCCTATCATAGTCGGCTGCAGCCGCATATCCTACCGATTCCTAGTCTATACACAAAAATTCCTTCCACTCACATCCTCACATCCTTAGGCATCACAATGGACCTTATGGTCGAAGTGTAGCCCATCCAAGGCAGCCTCTACAATCTATCTATCTATTGCGGTCGAATCGAATAAACTTAAAAGAAAAAACAGATTAATATTGGCTTCATATTGCTTCTTGTTGCTGGTTACGATACAACTCTATACACATACACACATACGTATGCTTGTGTAGTAGTAGTGTAGTCGGTAAAGTAGACATCTGACAGACAACAAATATATATATATATATATATATATATATATATATATATATATATATATATATATATATATGTATATAATATATATAAATATAAAACTCCACTCTCGATCTTAACCAATAGCTATGCGTAATACGGTAGCTATAGTAACCAAAACTCGTTTTAATAAGTACCCATATACATATATGAATAATTTGAGTAAAAAAAAAAACACAAACTTACGACCATACACATACATGACGTTGTATTTGAGAATTATTTTTATTTAATATAAAGATCTGTACAAGATACTTGAGAACAAAAAAAAAAAAAAAACTAAAAGACTCCGCCCTTGTGTTGTGTACTAAGTCAATATGTATATATTTAATATTATTTCAAACAAAATCAAATCAGACTTAGTGAGAGTAGTCTCACAATTATGTATATAAATATCGTGTCGCTCAATATGCAAAATAGCAAAATTGTTACAAAATTATGTTTATTAATTCTTTTTGCATCAACTGCAGAATGGCTCCTATAGAATGGTTTATATAGAATTTCTATATAGCGAATTTCATATTTTCGTTTGACCAAAGCATTGATAGTCAAGTAGAATTAAGAGAGCAATATCCGACAAAAAACATATTACAAAAAGTCAAAACATTCGCATACAATTAGTCCCAAAGAAAAAACGTTCGCCTTCAAAAGTAGTGAAATCTATGTAAAGACCA
Organism: Nineta flava; assembly: GCA_963920215.1. NCBI lineage: Eukaryota > Metazoa > Arthropoda > Insecta > Neuroptera > Chrysopidae > Nineta > Nineta flava. The sequence continues at coordinate 103,643,603 of OY986042.1, forward strand.
AGTTTTTTGAACGAAAGTGAGACAATGGTTGGTATATATTTAATGGGTAAGCTTGTCAGGTGCAGAGTATTTCATATTTTACAATGGTTGTCCCTTATCTGCGTGGTTTTACCCAAAGAACTATCGTCCTCCCAAATATCAAGTTTCTAGGTCAACTGGAAGTACCCTAGAATATTCATGATAAGTGAGTCAGCCTGTGCTCGAACTATCGATTTTTAGGGTTAAATATCTTGGAAACTATTAAAGCTGTACTGTTGACTTAATAATACTTTTAAATATGAAATAGCTTTTTTGGTACCTGAGATACAGAGGCCTAAAAATCGTTCCTCTAATCCATCAATCCTAAATCGAGGCGCTAATTCTTCCTGTAAATATATTACGGTAGATGTCTATGCTCAAACTTGGTCAGACGCACTACCATAAATACTGAATTTTTCACTAGATACTTTCGAGCATCTTTACACTTGTTGTATCATTACTACAACACACATTGTATACTCGAATACACCAAATACATATACATATTTTTTAAAAAGGTGTAGTACTAACTAAAAGAAGAGGTCTTTTTTTTAGCTTTTTTTCCCTCGAATATACTCGTATAATAAGATTGGAATGTTTATTTACATTGTAAATACGTAACATGCTGTGATTTTTTTTTATTGTAATAATATTAAATTTTTATCATTGTAGGTGAAGTATATATATAGTACCTCTCTATATTCTATAAGTCTATATAGCCTTTAATAATAATGGTAGGAGATTAATATTTCTGTTGTAAGATGTGGCTCGAACGAGGGTGTGTATACGATCGTAATCATTAATATGATCATCTTAATATTTGTAGGCATTTTAAAAATGATTGTTCATTTTTTAACTTACGATCATTTAAAAGAACACTTTAAATATTAAAAAAAAGAGTCATTCTTATCTTCTTCTAGTACCAGTCCGAATGGCCGAGCTATTAAAGGCGCTCTGCTTGGAACTGGAAGGTTGCTGGTTTGAATCCAAACGGTGGTAGGTTTCAATTAGATTAATTAAAATAAAAAAATAATAGTTGGGCGGTTAATTGACTAAACTGTTGGCTTGTGGACAAGAATGAGAGTAACCTGCTATGCTTGTAAAGGTTTTCTGCAATTTCCTTTCACAAACTGAACGAATATCAGCAAAGTTCGTACCATTAGTTAAAAATAATATTAAAAAAGCTACAAAAAAATTGAAAACATAAACTTGATTTCATGGACTTAAACCAATTTCAAAGGTAAAGAATATAAATTTTTTTGCTAAAACATTTGTGTTAGTAATTTTGTTTTTGGGGTAAATACCAATTTTGTAATTGCTGCCGACATCAAAAAGTGGTAAAGATAAGATTGGTAACTTCTAAAGTTAGCACACTGTTTAAACAAAAATTTGATTAAAGTGTATGTTTTTTTTTTGCATAGTTTAATTGTATCTTAATTAACTCGCTTTACTTTTCTAAAAAAATGTTTTTTAAACAAATTAATTTTATATATTTTAAAACGAAAATTAATTTAAAATTGCAAAAATTTAATTTTAACAATACAAAATGAATTCTCAGAGTTTTATAATTAATCTGGAAAAAAAATGTTCAGACAAGTATTTCTCATCTATCCACATGAATATCTTATATTATATTGCATATCTATTGCATATCTATCTTATATTGCATATCTACAATTTAATTTTAGTAACGCTTCTGTGGAAACAATAAAATTTATTTGTTTATTTTTCTTTCAAAAATTCATTAAAATGTATAACCAATAAATCTAGGATTTAATTTGTATAAAGTTTAATTCTAAACGACTAGTTAATTTAATATATTTGTTTAAAAGTCTTTCAAATATAGGCAGATCATTAAATAGTGATCTCTCCAATCCAAATTTTTAATTCAAACCGATAATAGTAAGATATATTCGTGCATCAAATTACAGCCTATTGCGATCCAAGATATTTTGAATAAAAAATAAACCGCTTTAGTAGAAATGAGCTTGTAACATATATTTCTATTTATAATTATGATTATACGTTTAACACATTCAATACGATGTAAAGTTATTTACGTTAGTTGAAAACCTTGTCAACTGTCACTATGGAAATGATTGATATTTAGAAAATATACATGTTTATCAAATGACTTTGTCCGGAAATTTTATTTATATCTGTAGGATAATTTTGTTCCAATATATAATTTGTACAGCGTTTTCACAGGAAAATAGGGAATTTTACTTCAAGATCTTATCTAACTAAATAAATTTTCAAGATACATATTGTTTCCATTTATTAAAAAGATAGCTTTTCGCCAAAAAACTAATTGTAATACATAAAATCACAGTGTTTATAGAATAAGTTTGTGAAAAAAATTGAAACAATGCACACGTCAATGATTTATAATATAACCAAAACCATATTCGAACTAAATCTGTATAGAAGCGCCCTCATACTGTGTTTTATAATACAAAAAACTCTATATGTATGTATATTTTTAAAATATAAAAAGCACCTTAAAATGACATTAAAAATGAAATGAACAATTTAAATTCGACAGTAATATTAAAAAAATATTCTTCACCTTCATATATATAGGTGTAGTATATTCGTTTCTGAACACTATGAGATGTCGAAAAACGCTGATAAACAAAGATAAACATATATGATTTCATATCATATTAAAATGAAATGAAAATACTTTAAATTTTTTATTTTTTTGTCTTGTGTATATTATATAAATAATATCTCTTAAAAAGAGTATAAGTGTAAACTGTAAAGCGAGTCGAAGTTATGAAAACACATTTATGAAATAAAACTATTAAATATTATTAATATTTTTTGGTGAACACTTTAAAAAAAATTTTTTTATTTGTTTTTTTTTTTTGGAATCCAGTTGTTTTTTTTAGTTTCATTTTGTGGAATTTTAAAAATCTACTTTATATTCCATTGCTTCATAAAAAATGGAAAATGTTTCGATGATAATATTTCATAAGGAATTTTCGATATAAATTATGACAGAATAAAATCAATGTATACTCAATTACACTAATTTTTCATCAATATGGCGTCCAGTGGCTACTGTATACATTAATATACATCTCTTTTTAATTATGTAGCCAACTGACGCCATATTGACCACAAATTAAGTTTTTCAAGTGTACCTTGTATCTTAAACATCGCCAATTTCAGTTTAATATAAAATGTTTCAAAAAAGAAACCATTTTTTCTTGTGCTTATGATTAAAACAATAAAACAAGGTTGATCCCATTTAAATAAAGGGATCCATAGAAGCCAAATTACTTGATTGTGTCCTCTTATTTCTCCATTGATATCAGACAAATCATGTTGAAAATTTCCTTGCTCTAACTCATCTTTTTGGGATATTTTGCGAAGATAAAATAAATTGATCGAACCCAGAGATCAAATCCAAGGTTCATATTTATTGCATATGTGTGCAGGTACAATTGGTTAAAATGGAAATCAGAAAATCAATTTGTATTTCAATTTCACTCTTTTTCACATGCAAACGTAACAATTCGATCCTTACATTCTTCCACTAAAAAATGCAGCTTTACTTAAAAGCCTAAATCTATTCAAATGATTTGTGTCACTCAATAAACAATTTAATTATATTTGTTCACACTAAAACATAAATACTAACATTCAAACGTATAGTAATTATATTATTTCTTCAATACCTACTACACCTTTATAGTACTGGGTGTGTAACGGATCCCTGATTAATAGTGCTACATTATTTATTAATATCTAAGGCTGTATTCGTTTTTCGTGTTGACTTATGAACGTTTCATTACTCTTGAAAATGCTGTTCGTTCCAGGCATTATAGGTACGTGTAAGCGTCAGTTTATATTCAATATGGTGGATGAAAACAGTTTAGTTGTTTTTCAAGTAATAGCATGTTTGTTTGGGTGACTTCAAAAGCCCCTAAAATCAAACCGAAATGGCCTGAGATGGCAACTTGAAAAAATTTAGTCGGTAATGTAGGTTTTTTTATAATAATATTTTGTATGTTATGAGGGTTTTTGTGTTTATTCAGGGAAAAATTATTTAAAACATTCAAAATTTTTAGAAATGCAATGGAATACACTAAAAAATCCGTTGCAGATGACAGATAGATAAACATAGATAGATAGTTCGTTTTGGAAGATAATACGATTTATCGCCCATGCTTTTGCTGCCCTACCTCGAAAGAGAAAGCGCCTGTGAGCGTGGTATCTATCGGGAAATTCGGTGTAGTGATCCATATACTTGCATTTTCAATTAGTATTTATTTCCTTTGCTTGTAACGAAGTGCATGCTATGGCTAACATTTTAACATTCTAACACAAACTGTAGTATCAGTAAACAGAACAACACATCTCCAAACACATTTGAGTATACAAACTATTTGTTTATAATTTATAACCTCGTTTAATTCATCTGCATAATATTATATGTATTATCTGTATATCAGTTCTTAAGTCCTTTTTCTACTAATTCATTCACGTAAAAAAAAACACTAAGTTTTTTAATTTTATTTTTATTCTGATCCGTAGGAAAAATTAGTAAACATTATTTTAGGATATTTTAGGGACAATGTCGTAATAGTTTTCCCACCAAAAAAGACCAAAAAGTTTTGCTTAATTATAACCGAAGTATTAAAAAGATGAATGTTCGTATATGGAATTATGTTTTACATATATGATAAAACAAAAACAATTGGTGGAAGAGATGGGAAGAATTAAAATAAAAACTATTTTGAAAACGTTATGGATTCTATAGCAGATAACTTTGAAGTACTCCACTAAGTAAACTAATTGGCGAATCGAAACGTGTTTTGTAGAAAATTTTATGCATTATAACTGTTATTATTGACATTATTTTTAAATTTTAATACATTTGGAAGGAGTTCCCACCGTAATCAACGAGTGGATGAATGCTAAACACCATGATCACTGGGAAAATATACCGCAGCAAAAGCTCGGGAAAAAACTGCTACGGAGTGCATCCAAGAGGATGTCCCTCGATGGCCTGAACCTGATACAACTGCGGGAGGTAACCGGATTCATCAACAGGCATTGTCCCCTGCACACAATAGGACTCCATAACGGGGCCATTGGGTGCAGCTTGTGTGGCGAGGAGGAGGAAACATCCAGCCACATTATCTTAAACTGCGAATCTCTAGATTACAGCAGATACAAGATATTCGGTGCATCGAAGGAATCGAGAGAATCGAATATTTGTACCTTCAGGAAGACCTGATCAGCAACATCCTGGCTATTCCTCCAACATATGGGAGAAGCGAATCTCGCCAGACTGAAGTAGAAGTGGGAGCACAATGGGTCTGGGTCATAAGATCAAAGTGCAATTCATTTATATACCCTCAGATATATCTATCTATCTATATTTCAACTCTAAATCAACAAAAATACGTATTATTATGATTTGTAAGTCGATTGATATCAAGAGTCTTATATAAAGTTGTTCGACTGATCACAGTAAACATACTCGTACACACACACGTTGATGGTACGGTATAATCTCATGTATTGACAGTTATTTTTAATTTGTATATGAGTTGTATTATACACATAGATGTGGTGTGTATTGTATATATAATATATATGTATATATGGTACACATATAGCTAGCTGTTTTTATAGTCTGGAAGTCGTAAATTTTATATAATTCGAACGAGGTGATTTTTATGTGTAAATTTAACAGTATTTATATGCGTTGTAATCACTATACATACCTCTACCTATACCTATACCAATACCTATAGCTATACCATCAATACATACAAATATAAGAATACCACCTTCAAAAAAAATAACAATATTTTAATTTATTAAACTTGTAAAATGTTTTGAAATAAATAATTGTAATTGAGTCTCTTTTTTTTTTGGTCATTTCGTCAGTCTGTATGGTAACTTTTGTTAATGGATTCTTTTTGACTATTTCTGTATTTTGTTGAATATACTGAGTTCGTTTTAAAAAAAAAAATGTATTAAATTTGATTGATTCTCCTTCAAATTTTTTGCGACAATATACAAGTGTGATTTAATATGGGGAGTGAAATGAGTCCTGGCTCCTGGAATGCCTGAGTCCTGGGATCAAAAGTTTTTTTTAACTTCAACTTTGATTCTTAAATTGAAATAACCCTATCAATATGTTCTATGTATACTGAGTTACTTTTAGATGAAGACGTCAATCGCTCGTTTAAAGAGCAATTTAAACTTCACTCCTTGATGCCGTCCGTATACATTTTTTTTTTCGTTGAGTATTTTATATAAATGATCCAATCCACAAAAATTGAATTGTGGAGTATAAAAACAGAACGTAAAATGCCTGGACATTCATTAAAAAAATATGCAATGGTTTTGAAAACCCTCTTCATTTTCAATGCTAACACTCCTATAGTCATAGGTTCGATTTCCATCCTAGATTTGTTTTTTCATATCATGAATTTGATGTCAAAGAGTGTTATCAATGTTCAGACATATTACTCAAATGCCAAATGTCATATTTAATTAACACCAATCACTTCCGTTGGTATAATATAACCGAAAATCAACCATAGTAATAATGGTTAAATAGACGCTAGCTGACAAGAAAAAAAAAAACAATTAAAAAATGTGTAAATAGTAAATAAACAAATGAATAATACATCAACATCAAAGATAGTGAGAGATCATATGCATTCCACTTCCATAACATTTCAGGTAGCTCAGAGGCAGAGCGTTGATCTGGAATGGCAGAGGTCGTGGGTTCGTTTCCCATACTAGATGTGTATGATTTTTCATATCAAGCATTTGATGTCAAAGAATATGATAACTTTCATTCGAGACACAAATCAGTACTGTGCCATAAATTATGCGATAAGTATAATTCCAACATTTTATCCATCACAGTTGACCAAATTAGTAGAGATCATGACGTTTAGCACCAATAATAAATTAAGGCATATTCAAATAACTCAAATAGAGTTATAGAGAGCCGTATTTCTTAAGCTAAATAATTAATCAAATATTTTTTTCAACAATTTTATGACATCGAAGCGTGTTTAATAATATCAAAAAAAAAATACCATCTGTTGTTCACTAAACAATTACATATTAATTATTCATATCAACTATATATATATATATATATAATACGATAAAATAATAAAAAATTAATTCATATAATAATATATCATCTTCACCAAAAAAAATATTTATTATGAAGAAGAGGAGATCTCTCTACTAGCTAGGTCCCTTTAGCTGGGTTTTGTTGTATATGTGTTAGTTTTTACACACATTTCATCAAAATTAATGTGGGGGAGTATTGTTATAGACATATATGAAACACACAAGAACACCATTACCAATATTTATACATACAAACAATATAATAGGTATTGTACATATATATATAATATTATTAAGAGTTGTTTTCTGGTTTGTTGTTGGAGGTCGTGGGTCAGCAGCCCCGAGGTCGTGTCTGTCCATTGCTAATTGCCCGGAACGCGTTCATTCCGTCTAACTAAAGTCTTGTTATCAACATCAATATATTTTTACTATAAACATATAGCTAATATTGTATCTATATACAGGATGATCTGTACACCAAACTTGAAACAAATCTTGACAATAAGTACTCAAAATATATATTTTAATGATCTTTTGTTACACGCTTTCACCGCCATCAAGCGTTATTTTTAGTGTTTAACTTAGCGCTGTATATATTGACAAAGCGCGCTAATGGTTGATTTAAACGATAGATACATCGCTCACAGATGGTTTATTCATTGAGGTAGGACAGCAAAATCGTGAGCACCCAACTCTCAAAACGAATACTGCATTAGCGTTTGTTTATTTATCAGTTTGTTTATTCCATTTTTGAATTGTTTGAATATTTTTAATCGTTTTTGTTTCTGGATAAACAAAAAATCCAGCTAACATACAAGATCTTATTAGAAAAAAAGCTACATTTCCGACATACTTTTTCAAATATTCAGTTTACGGGGTTATAGTTTTATTTTAGGGGCTTTTGAAGTCACTCAAACAAACACTCTATTGATAAACTATTTTTATATTCAATATCGATGACAACTTACACGTACTTATAAGCGCCCAAAACCAACAAATCCTTAAATGTATGCAGTTTTATAGACATATTTTTTATTAAGTCTTAATAAACTGTTAAAACGAGAAAATCGACGATCATATTTTGTTTAAAAAAAGTTTGTTCGAGTATAGAATATGAAAAATTTTTTTCTTAAATAACTTATAAACTGAGTTCATTGTGCTTAAACACGTATTTTCCTTAAATTTCAATATTTAATATGACTGGATTCTATTTTGAGTGGAACATTCTGTATAAAATTTTTCTTGAAACTATATTTAATAATAATAAAAGGTAATAGACTTATAATATGTGACTTACAAAATGGTTCAAATAAATTTTCCACAATTTAATTTTAAATCAACGAAAATGAGCAATTGGCTGAGTGTCTATCAAGGCATCAATTAATGTGTACCTTTTTTTCTAATCCGATAGATGTTTATAAAAGGCATCTATCGGGTTAAGTTACTGATTCTGTGTGACTATCGAAATCTTTTCTTCGTCAACAAATTATCATGGGAAGCTATTTTAAAATATATCTGCAATGAATTCACATCATATTCTAATTTGATACATAATAATATCAATAAATCCATATATCATTCATTACCAAGACAAATAATTATATATTAAAACTAGCCTGAAAAACCGGAAATACGTATGAATCGAATCGCAATACACTAAGACAGATGGCATACAGATTATCAACCAAAATAATAAATTTTTGTCGCATTATGTGAATTTTCGGTCTATGCAACGACATAATCACTGGCTTTTTTTAGCGAATTTTCTCCAAAGGAAATGCAACTATTGTTTTTGTACCATGTTTTTGTTCGCCTTGGTCTATGCCATTTATTAATAATCAGATACGACATTTCACTTTTATTAGACTATAATTGTGGGCGCTAGATAGTCATTGATGTGTTCTAAGAAAATTCTAAGGAAAGTCGACGAGACGTAACGAATTTTTTTTCTGTATATGGTGTTTAATTTTTATACGAATGTCATTTTGGGTGCATTATTTATACACACTTTGTTTAAAAAAAATATTTCATCTTCGATGTATATTTGTTTGGTTAGCATTATTATTATTTACAAATAGTGATTATTATTATTGGAATCTCACTCCCAAAGAGTTTTAATAATTCTTTCTGATCTTTATTTAAAAACTCTTTGGTTTTTAAAAAACACACACATATATATTACCAACATACCAACCTTACAATAATAAAAAAAACAGAAAAAAACATTATCCAATCGTGTAGTATTATTTTTTTATATATTAATAAGTATATGTTGTATATGTTTGTTGTGGTATAATCATCCGCATATAAGTAATTATTGATTGTAATTAATTCATTTGAAATTATATATTAATTAAAGTTGAGATTTTATAACATACATAAAATTCCATTTTTTTTTTACAAGATAACCTTTGATTATACATGTTTTTATATATAGATATGTATACGTATATATATATATATATATATATATATATATATATATATATATATATATATATATATATAATAATTAACAACAACTTTTTAAAAGTCGACATTATGAAATGATTTATTGATATAAATGTTTAATAATTATTAATGCAGTTCGGCTCAAAACTTAAGTATCTCTCAAGTGTATGCGTGATATTTGTAAAATTAATTGGACTTTTATATATAGGTATTTACAATTATTTTAATAATATATACATATATGTATATATAATCAATAAAAAAAACTTCATAGTTTACGTCCTATAAGCAACCGTGGCTAAATGGTCGAATCGCTTGTCACAATATCAGTCTGATGTTCAAATTTCGATGCTCAAATGTACACACATTTTTCTTGTTGCTATTACTTCAGATTTTATTTAAATTTAACTTGGTTGTCAAAAATTTTGTTCCAAACTAGTTCTTGTAACTTTTATGCCAAACTCTTATTTTTGTTGAGTCAATCGCTTTCCATAGTTAGTAATAGTATGGCTGCCTTTCGGTTGTATTATACCCACGGAAGTGACTAGCGTTTATTTGCTTTGCCATTTATGTCTGAACATTGATAACATTCATTGACATCAAATGACTGATTTCAAAAATCCTAGACATCTTGGATGGAAAACGAATTCACAACATCTGGCATTCTAGACCAACCTGGTAGCTCTGCTTTTGAGCTACCAGGTGCTATAGTGGTGGAATGCATATAATTTTACAAATCATTATATTATATTTTAACATTATATTTTTTTCGCTGAAAGGGTTAAAATCTTTTATTACGTTAAGTCCAAATTTACAATCTTCAAAAATCTGTTTTAATTTCACCATATGAAATTGAAACAGATCATGTCAATTAAATACATTGTAATAATATTTATGAAATTAATAATTTTGTTTGCATGATTTTCAAAACTTACACAGTATTCTAGACCAACGCCTCTGAGCCACCTGAGATGTTATGGGGAGGTATGTAACGGAGTCGCTACTAATGCATATGATCTCTCACTATCTTGATGTCAATGTATAAATTTGTTTATTTTCATATTTTTTAATTTGTTTTTTTCTAGTCCAATGCTCTGGCAATGTTCAGAAATATTTCTCAAATGTCAAATTCAGTAAACGCTTGCCACTTCCGTTGGCATAATATAACCGAAAGGCAACCATACTAAACATAACCATTCTAAACGCTAGTTTACAAAAAACCATATTTAATTGTTTGTTCATGTTCATTTCGAGCTTTGCCTACACAACTGGATTGTTTAACTATTTCTAGAACAGGTTATACAAATATTCTACCAAATACTAATGAATTTAAAGGCTTACATTTCAAAAATTAACCCCTGAACAGTTTCGTTTTTTTGATTTTATATATATATATTTTTTTTTTTTTGTTATATTTTATGATTAAATAATAAAACACATTTTTATATTTGAAATTAAAATTTATCTACCACAGATTTTGTTTTACAAAAAGAAAAAAAAGAATCTAAACGTTTTTTTTTTTTAATATTATTAAATGTTTTTAAAAAGGTGTCATTTTTCGTGTCATTTTACACGAGATAATCCTTAAAAATTTACCTGAATATTGTTGTTCAGAGTATTTTATTTTTTTCTCTTTTTTAAATGAAACGAACGAACCACTAATTTAAACTAAATAAATTACGATTTTAACACAATAGAAACGACATAACATCTCACATGAAGAGATGAAGAACACCAAAAGCCATATCACAGTTTCAGAGCATAAAGAATTTTGTTGTTTTCATTATATTATTTATTTTTTTTAAATAGAAATTTTTAAATAGATTTTATTTTATTTATTTTTTGTTCAAAAAAATTTCATCAATGAGATTATGAGTTTTACATCACTACTATAGCAGCATAGAGACGGCCAGTATTTTAATGTGTTTAAGGACGGTCCAGCACTGTGTTATGCAATCAGCACAACAAACCGGTTTGATTTTATTATAGCAAAAATACATAAACACATATACAAAAACACTGTTCACATATACAAAATAATGTTGTTTTGAAGAAAAATAATAATTTTAAACTTTTATATTTCGAAAACAAAACGGTAACACATGATTTTTTTTTAATGTACATAATAAATATTTAGCTTTACTCTCCTAGTTTTTGTTTAAATTCTGTCGAATATTTTTTCTAATACAACAGATAATAGTTGGGCTGGCATGAAGTTTAACATGTTTTTAATGAGAGAGAGTGAGAGAGAATGATAACTTTGATATTAATTATCTCGGGTTCTAAACGGTCAAAAATTCTGAAACTTCGGGATTTATTAGAAAACATTATTTTTAGCCTGTAGAAAAAAAAGTGAGCAAAATCTGTCGGAAAGTGGTTGTATGCTGGAACATCCTTAAGAATTAAGGATTCTTTTTTTTTAAGTTTTTGTAAATTATATAACATGTGTATGTGTATGTGTGTGTTTGTATTTTATGTGACAGTTTTTTATTTATAACGAATTTTGGGGGGCGTACTTATAATTAATAAATAAATGTTTAGTATCGCCAACTGTCGGAAATAGTATTGATGTAGTTTGGTTTTGTATACAATCACACTGTTGCAAATCTACCCTTAAAAATATATGTTTATTTTATTCAATGTTTTCAAAAAATCAAAATCAGAAATCATTCATAAACCTAAGGATTTAACCTTAGAATGAAAGGTAATAAGCTAAAAATTTATATAGATCTTTCTAAACACTGACTCAAAAGTCTTTTATAATCTTCGCGTCTTAAGATATTCAAGGGGAAAGATCGTGAAAATCGGTTTTTTACAAATATCTCGTTTGCAATGCATCAAATCATGTTTAAAGTCATTATGAAACTTGTAGAGCATCAAATTTTGTATAATTAATGTTCTAGTCATTTTTTTTAATCACTAACTGTTTTTGAGTAATCGTGTAGATAATGGGATTTTATTGAAAGGCTTATGGAGGTCATGCCATCAATGAATGTGACACAACATGTACGCTGTTCAAGAAAAGGTAAACTAAAAACAACAGAAATGCTTGAAAAACATCCTCACTTGTATTACAATAAACTGCAAAAGTGGCATTCTGTTTTTCAAAATTTTACAGCTGATTTGTGCCGAATCTATTTGGTTTTCGGAAAATTGTTTAGAATAAAAGCTCTTAGTCGATTTATGATGAACATGTTTTATTGTAAGAATTTTTTAGAAAATCAAATAGTTATTCCTTAAACAAACAAACGCCATTACCTGAAACTGTTCGAAATTTAGTTGGTTTTTAAATAAATGAATTTTGGCAAAAATCACGCCCAAAATCTGTTAATATCGTTTTCAAAATACTTAGAGAATAGAATTTTCTGAAGATTTAATCGATATCAAATTTTTTTGATATGAAAACCTTTATAGCGAGACTATACAAGATTTTATACAAGTAGTGAAATGAAATTTCAGATTATATTAGTGACAGTCGGCAACCATCGGCGTTTTAAAATGTAAAAAATTTAGAAGAAAAAAAAATTATTTGACATAAATTAATTGACTAACATAATTTTTGAAGCCCGAGCAACGCCGGCTATTTTAGCTAGTAGGATATGTTTTCACATCATGCCTGAGTCCCGGGCTCAAAACTTTTTGACCTAAGTATTTTATGATGACCCTTGCAGTATCATACATTCTAGTCCCTGAACTACGACACCAAATCTGTGTGAATAAGTAATTATTAAAATAATTCAAAAGATATTTCCCCCTAAAGTTTGCCCAGACAAAAAACGTTAAATTTGTCTAATGTATATCAAAAAAAAAAAAAAAAAAGAATTATAATTCTCTGTTACAAACACATTAATCTGGTTTTTGTTTTGTAAAAAAAAAAAAAGTCTTTAATGGTCAATTTAAATAAATTTTTGTATTAAAACTAGTTACTTACTCTCCTCGTTAAGTCGTTCGTTCGTAAATGCATACGTAAACAATAGATGGAAACTTAAACAAAGGAATGTTTAAAATGTATTTAAATTCTTTTCTAGAATCTCGTTCTTAAAAACCGTCGAATATATAGTCTTTAATTGTGATTTATTTCAAACAATGTAATTTTTGACAATTATATGATAAAATCTATAACAATTTACATTCCAATAAATCTTTTATGATATACGGTGAAGGGTCTTTTTTTTATATTTTGTAAAAAGACTTTTTTTTTTACACCTGGACACACACACACGGACACACACACACAAAACAACACGTATTCATGTGTGTATGAGCAGGAGAATAGGTGCCATATTGTCTAACGATGACGAAACAAAATAACTGTTTTGAAATTAAACCTTACACATGCATAGTTTTTGAAGTCGATCTTTTTGCAACTCATTTTAAAGTATCCCATTGCACTTCAGCTATTCATGGTTTCATAGTATATACAATTGTAAAGTTTCCACTTAATAGGGAATATGCATGAAAATTTTTTTTCACTTGAATTGAAGCATGTTTACTTGACAAATATCAAGGTAAAATTACTTTTTAAATAACTTTAAAAATAAGCGAGATATGAATGATTAAAATTCTCGATTAGACAAAGAGGGTGAAAGCCCTCTTGATATGTTATGTGACGTCATATTACACTTTCACCATTTAAAATACACGTAAAACTCCGTTTTTAGTATTTTTGCAAGAAAGAGACAGATAATAATCTTTAAAAGCATATAGCTTCTTTGATATTAGTCGGATTTTAATTTCGTTTTTAAATATTATTACAGTATTAACAGTATTTTCATATTCTGAAAATAAATGTGAAAAAAAATTTTCATGCATATTCCCCATTGCGAATCCGGACTCTTCCGGTGGAAGTTAAAAAACTTTCCATTCGGCCTGTCCATATTTATCTACTTAACATAAATCTACATATTGACAGACAGACAAGGCCAAGCCTAAACCGGTGGGTTTAGACGGATGAAATTTTGCACAGGAATTTTTAATATGACGTAGATGAGCAGGATTTGTGAAAATTCATCTTTTAAGGGGGTTACATAGGGGATGGAAGTTTGTATGGAAGTTCATCAGTTTTGAAGTTGGAAATATGGAAACTGGTGTTTAGGTTTCTGTTTATGAGGCAGTTTTATATCAGCGTTGTAGGAAATTCATCTCCAAAGGGGATACAATAAGGGACGAAAGTTTGTATGGAAAGTCAACATATGATGGTTTCTGAGACGTTGCCTATGAGAAATTCAATCGGGCACACAGTACTAATTAAACATGCTAAAGCTATTTGTCTCCGAAACGTAGGAGTATCTAACGTTCAAGAAAGGTTACGAGAATATTAGGAAAAATAGAAAATATCCGTCGAGTAAGTTATCAATCAAGAATTTTTTAAAGAAGCTTATTTTTGGAAACTCTTGTAACAAAAAATTTAACTATGAAATTTAATAGTTCCAGTCCTTCTTGGCATATCGTATTCGCGCACATTTTAAAAAGACTTAGTACCCAGTGTTACTTAAAAGGTACGCTTATTATCAGATCTCATAGACAACTTATTAATGTCAGCTTACATTTTAATAATTAAGTAAACATTTTAGGACAGCCTTTCTAATGGTGGTAGTTATATAAGAAGATTAAATCATAAGATAATACTCAAATTTTGATAAACATTCTTGTCCAACGATTTGAACAAACAATAATATTTTTTCTTCTACTGAAATCATATAATTATTATTAGTACAAATTTATTGAAATAAAATTAAAGCTACCAGCGTTTACTCAGTGGTACAGCCCTGTAGAATTAGTTATTTAGTCTTTTATTATTAGATAATCCTATTTTTAATCTTGTAAAGAGCTTTAAAATGACATATTAAAGAAATTTCAAAACAGAAAAATTATTTTAACGAAGCACTCTTTATAATCATATCTTATCAGATCGAAACCTAAACCAAAATTTTTGAAGAATTGAGGACGATTAAAATAAATGGACTTTCCATGTACTAACAACATTACGCCTTTTGCATACTTTTTGAATCACATCCACTTAAACCATAGATCCATAAACCAGGTTTAGCTTATATTAGTTCAAAGCCTGACGAGATGTGATTCATTGTTAAATGTTTCTTGACCAGCAGCGCTAGACTGATACTATAAATTAATATTATTCTCCCATATAACATAAGAGTTTAACTCTCCCCATCCCGTAAAAACTTAATGTGGATACGTTATGGATACTCGGAAATTATAAAATCAAGACATATATGATATTACCAAGACTCTCAATGCAATATCAAAATCAAGACTACTATAGTTTTACTTTTGGTTTTGAATTTGCTCATCGTTTATATATATATATATATATAATATATATATATATATATATATATACACTATCTCAAGTTTGAACGGTTGCCTCTGAACCCCTTTTTCAGTTCACTTTGTCGCCTTAATGAGTTTTGCGATAATAAAAGCAATAACTCATTAAAAAATTTCCAATATATCTAACGATCTGACGCATTTAATTGAATTATTCACTAAAAAAAAATATTAATCAAATTTAATGTCTAACAACACATGCGCCTACATTTTGCCAATTGCAAAAAATAAAAAAAGATTATTGCATATAAAATAAATTATGAATCCCTATAGATATTTGATACATTAACAATTCACAATTATTTTTTGCAACAGCACATAATGTGTGCAAAAGAAAACCCTATTTTTTTTTATACTTATAGTAATGACGTAATACCCACCCCTTTTTTCTCACTATACTAAGCCATTAATAAATCTAACAAAAAAAATAATGGATTTATTATTTTTGCAATGGTTATTCGAATTTATCAATAATAAAAGGCATTAACTAACAACCTATCGATACTGTGTATCGATGTGATTATTTTAATTATGCGACAACCGGCTGCACTAAAAAAACATAAAAATAATTTAATTGCATTTGGCACACAATAGCTTGGGGATTTTGTTTGATCTAATGTAATTTTTTATGTACCCTTCGTAGTTTAAAATTCGCTATGCCTTTAAGTTTTAGAATTTATAATTTCCCTATACATCGAAACAATCAAATATATTAGTGGAAAGTCCATATTTTTTAACAGTTGGTTCAATTGATCTCCGATAGTAATTCCCAATGAGACTCAAATGATATCCATATACACACTACAAAGGTTACTTCCAGTCTGTTTTTTTTTTAATGTACAGATTTATTTCAAAATAAGAAGAAATTAAGAAGAATAGGACTGACCAAGTTAATAAAACCAACTGTGAGTTTCCATAAAGATAATTCGATAAAATAGCATACTGTTGCATAGTTTTCTCCGTCAAATAACTTCCAATGGCTTTCCAACATCAAAGGATGTGTGAGGTTCATAAAACTTATAAAGTATTTAATATAAATACAAAATCATTCATCTATATTCTATATCATCTGTTGTGGTAAAGGTAGGCTTGAAATCCCCTTGGAAAGTAAATACCCTTGGAAACAAAATCTAAAATTTTAATGAGAATGTCTTTTTAATTTTTCTGACATTAAACTTATATATAGCAATGGAAAAACCATATTTATTAAATAAAATGCAAATTTTTATTAAGAGATGGAAAAAAAAACTTTTAAAATCATTTATGTGTATTTAAAAAATATATAATAATTATTAAAAAAGTTCACTGACACAAAAATATCCGCCTGTCTGTAAAAAATCTGTATGTTGTTGTTGTTTTTTTCATTCATGTTGTTTTGTATTAAGTATAAAATTATTTGTAGCAATCACAGTTAACATTGAAAAGTTAAACAATATGGCTGCTTGTTCACTTCATTTGTGAATTTAATATGTTTTTACATGTACTCTAACGAGATACAATTAACTAACATAAATTTTATATATATATATATATATATATATTATATGTATTTATATATTAAAAATATTATAATACATAAACTAGTTATAAAGGTTACTTACGTCATATGGAATCTTTAGTTTCTTATTCATAGAAAGATATGTTTTCATGTACTCGCAGAAGTTTTCAAGAACGTAATACAAGATTGTTTGATGGTATGAGACCATGATGGAATAAATTCGGGCATTTGAGTCTCTGAACCTTCAGGCTCCAATGTATTTTTCATTCTTGATGTGACATTTAAGTAATATGTCTGAACGTTGATAACATTCTTTGACATTAAATGCTTGATATAAAAAATCATACACATCTAGGATGAGAATCGAACCCATGACCTCTCAATTAAAAAAGGTGAAGTAGTTTGATAGTTGTATGAAATCAAAGTGTTCATAACTTAACTAATCCAAAGAACATAACAAGCCAAAATAATTAGCTTAGAATTGAAATTATATCCATAAATATGTCCGCACATAATAGAACAATATATTTCTATAGCCAAGCCAGATTTGATGAACCACTCTTTTGCCTGCCTATATTATTTTTACATTTATTGACGTAAAAGATTATATATATAAGATAAATATTAATTATAGCATATATATAGTACAAATAAAATATCAATTGTTTAGTTAGATTTTAATTTGTAATTTTTTTATAACAATTTTTTTTCTTTCTCTAATGATTATTCATTTTATTAAGTTTAATTTTAACTAGATATTGTACTACAATTGTTATAATTTTTTGTGTAAAAAATTGTTTTCTCATGAAACTTAAACTAATTCTTAAAGTTCTTAAAAATTCTTTTCAATCTAGTAAAAGAAAATAAAAAAAATTGTCTAAACTAATTATTTACGTTGAATAGAATTCATTTTATATTTAAAAAATATTTATTGTTAATCGTAATTAAATATATTTATGGTATTTTATTGTTAATCAAAACCATTTGAGTAATGACATATTTGTACATATTTATAAAGGTTTGTAGTAAAATTCACACAAAATTATTTTAATAGAATTTTGACTATATTGTTAATGAATATTATTAATTCCATAATAATTATAATTTTGAGATACATTGTTTAATTAGATAGAAGATCGAGATTAGTTGATATTCATTATGATTTTTTATAAAAATTAGTTAGAAATTGTTTTATCGAATTGTTTACCGTGAAAACCGGCCCTTACGTAATATAAAACAATTCCGGAACTCAGGCGTCATGTGAAAATATAAACGTTAATGTCGTACTTTGTTGTGAGCATTGTGATTGGTTGACAAACACGAATGCATATCTCCTAACTTAAGAATGCCGATGATTGCCGACTATCTTGTATAATATCGCTATAGATGTTTTCACACCAAACATTCGAGACTGTTAGAGCTATAATGTTACCTAAATCCGTAAAGTGGCGGTGTCGGTGTCGATACCCAAGGGGATAATCAGTCCAAGTAGCCCTGCTGTTAAACCCGCTCTGCTTGAAACTGGAAGATTTCGAATACGATTTTCCACAGTGGCAGTTTGTCAATTGAATATTTGATAAATGGGGTGGTTAATTGACTAAACTGTCGGCGTTTGGACAAAAACGAAAGTAACCGGCTATATAGGTGAAGGTTTTCTGCCGTTTCCTTTGACAAAAACCAGATGATTATCGCCATAGCTCCGATGAAAGTCAGCTACAATCCCACAACTCACTAAATTCCTACTCAACATACAAATTCATTGTTCTTTAGGCTTTGCAGGGTTATAATAATATTACAGGGTTATAATAAAAATAAATAATAATTATATAAATTAAAACTGTAAATTATTCGTAATTTATAAATTACTTATAATTGTCATTACCAAAACATTATTAAATAAAATAATTCTTTTTAAATTATTTATTATTTTATAGAAAGTACCAACTTCTATGTTCAATACATATTTCTTCTAATTGCTCCACAAATAATAAGTATAATAATAATTTTATTTATTTATTTATTTGTATTTTAAAATTCATGTTTATTCTTGAGTGAATGTATTTATTATAAAAGTTTAAGAGTTACTTTTTAGATTAAACTTAATGTTTAATAAAAATCATTTCAATTTATAATTATTTATAATTGAATAACAAACGAATCAAACAATATTGAAACAAAGGAGTGTCTTTTTATTAACTAATTCTTGTGTTAATCAACTGAATAAAATTATTACAACAACCGCAACAAAAACAATTTTTTTACATAATATTTGACTAGATAAAATGAATACCGATGTTAAACAAAGTATTTCTAAATAACATCAAACATAACTGAGTATTTGTTTTGGATTTTACTGCTATGGGCCACAAAAGTAGCGATCATTTTTCAAAATTTTGTCGTTGATTTGTACCTTATTTATTCGGTTTTTGAAAAAAATATTTCAAATAACAGTTGTTAGTTTATTTATAATCAATATCTTTTATCTGAAACATATTTTCGAAAACCGAATAAATAAGGCTCAGATCAATTAAATAATATTGAAAAATGAGCGCTTCCTTTATGGCCACGTGTACTGAATTATAGATTAATCGAATTGTTTATTGCTTTTCATATTTATTTCATATCTTTCCAATATATAATAAAAATCATGACGTAGCAGCTAGGTAGATTAAACAAATTTTCGCGGAACGAAGCGTCGTAATAAGTATAAAATCGAGTTACCAGAACGACAGTTGTAATATTTATTACTATAAGTATTAAAATATTAAAATTGTAAATATTTTTGTAATTATTTTTGTAAGGTACAGAAAGTGTGTTTATTTTCTACAACTGTACTTATTATGAACTTTATGATTTTACTAATATTAAGAGAAGAAATGCTCCAAGCTTTGGAGGTAGTATTATCGTTTATGTACCTCTAAAAACAGTCGAATAACAATGAATTTTTCTCCGTGTACACAATTACCAATTTTATTCAGATAGGGAGCAAACTGTAAGATGAATTTATCACTTTAATGTAAATCACCAATATTTCGTGGCAGCGTTTATTAAATATAAAATTCATAATAAAAGAAAAATAAAACTAAAGCATTTTTATTTAATGAAAAAATAATAATAATTGTAAACTTTTTTTTTATATTTTATTTAATTTATATTTTCAAAAAAAAAAAAAAATTATATTATTTCAAAGCCATTCTCAATTGTTTTATGCTTGAATTCATCCAAATTTTTATCTTGTTAACACAAATAAAATTTAATTTCATTTAACACAACAACTCTTTGATTGAAACGAGAACATATAAGAGAACTGTGGTGTTGTGTATCTGTGTGGAGCCTAATACACAACTTAGCTACAGACCGACCTATGTTTTGTGAAATAAATAATATTAACTACAAAGCAAGTTAAATAATAAATAAATATATTTTTATTAATTTTATGCCTTATTTCAATTATCACACAAAACTACATGGGAATAAAATAAATTCATAAATTAAAATGTACTTTTTTTTTCTCGTTCTTTTCAACTGATTTTTCATGGTTTAATTACATTAATTAATATTATAAAAGTGTTATACTGAAGTTAATTCTTGTTTAAGACTATATCCGTATACTATTGCTATAGATGTACACTCCCGTTCAAAAAAAATGAACAGATATGAAACAAATCAGTCTCTCACAATTTTGATTATTCTTGTAGTAGCAGATACAACATTTTATTTTATTTTTATACGTGAGAGTAAGATATAACATTTAACATTACATACATATTTTTAAATTCTTACTCTGTCACTGACACCGTATTATACAAATTAAAAATAGAAATTCAGTTTATACTTCCATTTCTTTTTTACACACTTAAAAATATACTACTTATCTTTGTTTATAAATAAATAAAATTATACATTATACAGAGAGTTACAAAAGTGAGGAGTCTTATGAAATGTAAGAAAATTAACATTTCAAGTCTGTTCATTTTTTTTTTGAATAGTAATGTATATTATAACAGTTGGTTGAGCCACCAACAAGGGCGTAGTCAAGGTGGGTCACCCTCTGCCCTTCGAAGATCTGTGACAAAATTTCAAATTCAATATTTATAATAAATAGATTAGGCAAATATTTTCTTGGTAAAACATTTTTGAAAACTTCAACCAATGTACCTAGTCGTATATAGAACATACTTTTTTGTTTCCTTAGAATTTATCTTTGATCGGTTAATATTTATTATATACTATAGACATTATAAGTGACTTCCATTTTTCAAAATTTTACCTTTTTTTTCTACGAATGTGTCTTTGATTGATGCCCCTATGCCTTCAATAAACAAACATTGAAGAAGCTAATCTTCAAAAAATGATTCAAGAAATCAGTTTCAGATAAAAATAATATAAAGAAAATAATATCAGATACCGATTTTACGACATATTGATATAGTTGTTCCAGCGTTTCGCTCCCTGATAATTTCGGTAATTTCGATTTGTCATTAGTCATACTGTCCAGGTATTATAAACAATGCCATCATTAATCACATTGTCCATTACATATATTTATTTAAATGACACTCGTATCCATAGAATTTTAACTATAAAGAACATAGAACTTTAACTATAGATATAGAATATAGGTGTCATTAATATGATAAATATTTAAACAACATGTTTAAATATCTGTTTTATTGTATATTTTAATTTAAAATTTAATTACTGTAATAAATTTAAAAATAGTCATAAACTTAACAATGAAGAACTATGAATTTTTATCATCGAAAATAGTTTTTTATTATTTAAGTATTTATCAAATCAAACACGTTTATTAAAGAATGTTTTAAATGTGTTTTTTATGTAATTAAACGAATAAAAATAATCATTTTAATTTATTTGTAATAATTTTATAATTTTAAATTTTGACATTTAAATTTAGATTTACTAGAAATTAAAGCAAATTTCAACGGAATGATTCAATCATTTTGAAAGATTTTAAAAATAATCAATCCTATAGACAAATTGTAAATTTTTATTTTGATCAATTTTCAAATCAATGATTTATCTAAGTAAACATCAAAGATTGTAATCAATCAGTCACCACTGGGAATGTCTATGTAGGGTCTAATCGATCATATCACAAGTGAGTTTTTCCAAACTTCCTGTGAAAATTCTTTTCTGGTAGACCAACGAACTGGGCCGTTTCAACCTCGGTTGATTTTCTCTTCAGAGTTCTATATTTTCTTTTACATCAAGTTTTTGGCACGCTCTGTAGCCTAAACAGCATTATGGGTTTTAACATATGAGGTGTCGTTAAATTTGTCTTTAATTTTGGATGTGGCATATGGTATAATATTTAAATGGGGTGTCTGCGAATCAAAAAAAGGGAGAAAATTGTATTTGTATTTGGAGAAAACTGCAGAAGATAGCGAAATAATGATCCAAGAAGAACCTAGGCAAATTTTTCTTCCTCCTAGAAAAACTATCAAAAGTTCAAAATTTCAAACCGTTATAAAGTTATAGCCGGCTCAGATATCTAAGATAGTTTATAGTTTCTATAGAAATAGCTACATTAACAAAAGTTTGGAAATAAATTATTTTAAATATAAAATATAAACAAATTGACGTTTTGAGCTCCCAAATCTTTTTTTATATTGCCTTTACTTCTTCTAGTCATAATAAAATCTAAATTTTTTTTAACAGAATTAAAATTTTAATCTGTAATTAAATATTTAAATTTAGATAGCATCTAATATCACTAGTAATTGAATTTATGAATTATTAAATTACTAAAAATAATAAATAATCATCTTTTGACTCTATTCAAGAATGGCGGACGAATTTTCGTGAATTTTTTATCTTTTTAATTAAGATATTTACAAAACTCTTCGTCAGACTATTTTTTTTTAAATTTTAACGTATTGTACGAGATTTAATTTATTAAAGTAGAAGTTTTTTACTTTTTAATTAATAGAAGGTGGAGCAACATTATCGAAAATGTAAGCTTTCATTCAACATTTGCTATTCACAAAATGTTAAAATTCCACATACCAAAAATTCAGATTTTATCTACAGATTGCCTAATTGTCCGATCAACCTTAAATGTAGTATTTTGAGGAATATCCCCAACCACGTGATATTACTATATATATACTATACACTTTAAAATTTTAATTTTTTCTAAGAATATATCTTTGATTGAAGAAAACTGAATATGTGTTATCAACTAACTATCAAAACTGCTATTTCAAATAATGTATTTCAACACGTTTAAGGCATTTTGTCTCAAAACAAAACCGTTGACGGAGATAATCTTCGCCAAACCACGTCATATATTTTATTAATTAACATAAAAATAGACAAAATTATAGTCAGACATAAATCCACAGTAAAAAAAAGAAAACAATAGGACATTTTTTCGCAATAAATCTTATCCCACTGTGTGTGTATATGTGTGTATTTAATTGCTTTTTTGGTTATTATATAATAATAATAAAATATTGAATATATATATCATCTATCTGCTGCTTTAGAGGAGTTTTCTCTAAATATCTAGGAACAAAAATACCCTTAGAGAGTATGCACCTATATATAATACAATATTATGTTGTAAGTACACTTCTCACAGCACGAGGAATGACGCATGCCATGCAATTCAAAATCTATATATAACACAACCGTGGTGCTGCTTTATGCAAGTAAAATCACCCTCTTCCCTTTTCTTTTTTTTTTATTAATAAAAAACACAGTCATATAGATAGAGATATTGGTTGTGGACTATAATTTATATGAAAACGATATTATATTTTTCTGATAAAAAAAATTATAATGTTTTAAGGATATTAAATTGTTTTTTATTTATGGTGATGGTTTTCCGTTTCATGTGTACAGTTATTGCATAAAGATTTTTAACGTTTGACTCTAATTTTAGAATGTATCTTTGTATGTATGGCTTGTATCTTTTTTAGGCTCCAACTTCTTCATATATGACTAGGTGATACCGCGAGAGAAACGAAACGAGGCGATCATAATCATCTTCGAGAGATGAGGCACAAATTATAATCCTGATAGTACTTTGCTTTCAATCTCTATAGATTTTTAATCTGTAAAAATGTATTAATTAAAAAATAGCATTATCATTTTGGATGGTAATGATTATAATTTTTCTTTAATTGTAAAAACGAGACGAGACGAGATGATAGAAAATATTTAGATATCAATACAATACAAGAGGCATGCTATTCTCGTCTTGCGGCGTCATTAAACATGACATATAATGGATAGGAATATTTAATTATAAAATTTTTGCTTTTTTAATAGAAATTTTCTTTTGAAATAATTATTTTTGAATAGTTTTAGTCATAACAGACAACGAACTTATCAATGTATATTAGCAAAATATACATTTATGCAAAATGACGAAACCATTGTAAACACTACAAATTTGGCAAGGTCACAAGATTTTGACCTGTTTCTTCCAGATTAAACAGCCGGTGCGGTTACGAAAGAACCAGCTGCAGTTCATTAATCTGTTAGTATTGGAAAACAAATAAATTTTGGCTAAGATCTCTAGAGTCTTTTGTCAAATTTCTATCCAATTTGCGTAGGACCAATTAACAACTACAAATTCGGAGATTTGATAACCGACGATTTATTGCCATAACGAATTAATCATGAGTGAAGAATTAAAATATCAAAAATGTGACCATTCAAACTATCAAAATTTAGAAAAAAAATTATAGCACTCATAGTGGATTACTCTTTTGGTTGCACTCAATAAACAGCCATGTTTTTCAAGCCCCACCCTCAGATCTGTTATCAATACAATTAAAAAGATGAATTCTAAGTAATTGGAAAAATTGCTAGCACACTAAAATTGCAAAAATATCCAGAATGGTAAAAATGTCATTTTGGAAAAAAAAATGAAAAAAACTTGTATACCCTACCTTTTGAAAAAATAAAACTTCGCTGATGAACACGTTGTATCTCAAAATTAAATACTTACGTTTAAACCCTTCAAAATCAGCTTTTTTGTATAATACTAATTTTAATTTTGGTATAATTTAAAAGCCTTTTTTCGTCAATTATTATAATTCAAACAAAATTTAGAAAAAAAAATATAAATCTAGAAATTATAAAAAAAATAAATAAATTAAAGGAAAAAAATCAATAAATAAATAAAATAAACAAAAAATAAATAAATTTTAAAAATATATTTTCAATAAAAAAAAAAAATAATATTAACAAATAATTTACAGTCATATTTTTTAATATATACTTTCATATATAAAATATATACATTAATATACTAAAAATATATATACAAAGGCTTTTTTTTTTATTGTTCATCTAAAATAATAATTTTTTACGAATTTTTGTTCAAACTAATTTCATTTACATAAATAAAACATTTTTTTCATTTTTTTTTCATTCCAAAAATCATCGTCTTTGCTCTTTTAAAAAAAAAAAAAACGCTCACACACGCAACATAACCTAACTAACTTTCTTTTTTTTTTTAATTATTTTTCAATTGTCTAAAAAATATACCCTAAAAAAATAGTTTAATACTTTTCTAGAAAACAGCGCAGAGTTAAAAATTATTTAATACACATAAATAATTCAAAATTCATTTCGTACAATGATGAAAATTCTCGATGAGCCCAGTCTCAAAGTTTCGTATAATAATTACAAAAATGAAAAAATTAAATTCCATACGAAATGCATCATTGAAAATCTAATGCCAGAAAAAAATAAATTGTGTTTAGGAACGTTTAAAAATGTAAGAGAATTATCATTTCATTTTTGCAACTTTCACGAAACCTAAATAGAAAATAAGAATTGTCTCACCCTGTTTTTCAAACAAAATACCTTGCTCAAGGTTTTGAAATATTAATCTATATATATTTTCTTCGAATAATTTTTCCTTTATAAGAAAAACAATTCATATTAATAATATGATATCACAATCAAAAAGTTGCGGGCGAAAGCAAACTTTTATATTATATAATTCTAAAAACTTATTAATATAACCGCTTGATAAAAATATATCACAAAATTACAATTTTTTTTTTTTTTTTTTTGATAAGTTATTATACTTTTTATTTTGTTTTTACCCCTAACGTTACATTAATATATGTTTCTTCTATATATGTATGAGGGTTGATTTTTTGACTACCCTCAAGCATCTATATCTCTACGCTCTATATATATATATATGAATGGGGTTAATTTAGAATTTTCTATATATATATATATTCTGTATAAAATGTATACCTACTTAAAGACTTCAAGAGATATTGTTTCGTTGAGAGTTAATAATAAATGATTTATCATCGCGAAATTATTTTTTGAGATAAATTACAGTTGAGTTCATTTATATTCTTTCTTTTTTTTATGTTCATTTAAAAAGCATGCATTTGTAAATAAATTAAATATTAAACACAAGTGGAAAAAAAAAATTACACAAAAATGATATTACAGAAATTAAAAACAAAAAAATTACACAGAAACAAAAAATATACGAATTTCTTTTTTTTTTAAGGTTATTTTTTAGTTCTTAATTTTTTACTTTCTTGCAAATAGGATTTTGAGAAAAATAATTTGTTGTAATAAATTCCTATACGGGTCAAAGTCGAGAAAATATTAAATTTCTACACGATTTAAATAATTTAGTCGGGAAACAAACCAAATGTAAAAACGTGTAGAAATTTAAGATTAAAGGTGTATTCGTTTTGGGCGCTTACAAGCACTGTGCTACACATGACAGATACACGATTTAAATAATTTAATCAGGAAACAAACGAAATGTAAAAACGTGAAGAAATTTAAGATTAAGGGTGTATTCGTTTTGGGCGCTTACAAGCACTGTGCTGCACATGACAGATAAATAAAGAAACGCTTATACGGTATTCGTTTTGAGAGTTAATATGATTTAGCGCCCACGGTTTTGCAACCCTACCTCGATAGATAAAGAGTCTGTGAACGTGGAGTCGATCTTACACAACCATTAGCGCGCTTTGTCAGTATACACAGCATCTTGTTGAACACAAAAATCACCACTAAAAGCGCCCAGAAGGAATACACCCTAAAATATTAACCGTGTAGGAATTTAAATAGTAGTCTTGAATTATTTCCAAAATAATCACTCGAAAAAAGTATGAATTTTTTTTTATTTTTATAGTAAAAGTGAGATACATCCCTGATTATTATTTAGGAACTTAATTGATTTTCTTTTTTAAATTGAAAAATAATTTATTATATAGGAAACAAGAGTATATAATAACATTTAATATAAATTACTGGATATATCGATAATGTAGGAATGCACACACGCTTATGTAATTAAAACAAATTGTCGTAAAATCATCTAATAATATGATTTTTGATGTCAAAAAAAAACTAATTAGGATCCACATTGGATTTTGGATCATTCGAAAAAATAATAACTCGAGATCAGATTTGTGAAAAAAAAATTGACAAAACAAAAGAAAAATTGACAAAAAAAAATATAATAAATTAATAAAAAAAAAAAAATTAGTAGATGATTTTTTTTTTTTTTTGTAAACTTATAAAATAAATTAAAACAATAAAATAAAATAAAAATTTGAATGGTCCATTGGAGAAAATTTGTTCGTGTCTCACACCACACACACAGTTATACAAACAGATTTCGAGAATTTTAGAGAACTTTAGACATCTGTAATAACCAAAAAAAAAAAAAAATTGGTAAATTAAATATTTCCATGCGAAAACAATTTTTATAAAAAAAAAAGCACAAATATTATTTGAAAATATGATCACTCACCATTTGCACCAAACATTGCAGGGTGTAGGAACTGATTCGCGCCAGGGAATCCACTAGAATTTGGACCACCGCTAGCACTACTTAACGCATACAATTGTTGAAATAATGATTCCGTCACATTATTCGCATTGTCATTGTCATTGTTTTTACTACTACTGTCATCACCACCACCAGAGTTCTGTTTCTGTTGTGCAACAGCCGCCATTTGTAGACCAGCCATTTGTAATAATTGCATTTGCGCTAAATGCTGATTGTTATTGCCATTATTATTCAATGTTGCCAATAGATTTTGTGTTGTCGAATCCGCATTTACCGCACTATTATTATTATTGTTTGTACTACCACCCGGTACCGGTGGCACTTGAAATTCACCATTATCACTTAAATTACCCGATGAGTCTTTACTTAACGCTTCCAAATGCATTTTCACATTTGCAATATGTGACTTTGTAAATATGTGATCTTGCACGGAGAACTTATGCGAATATTTAAAATTACAATATTTACAATCGTCCGGTGTTTTTTCCACATCACTACCAGCTTTCCCCGATTTATATTTTTTCTCTTTTGCACGAGCATTTTGAAACCATACTTGTACAACACGTTTTGGAAGACCAATTTCACGACCTAACATTTCACATTCTGCCATCGTTGGTGTTTTATAATCGTTAAATAATGATTTCATTACTTTGATTTGTAACGAGGACATTTGTGTACGATAACGTTTATTGCCACCAGAGTTGGAGCCCGTCGATGTCATTGTACGTTGTTGATTATTATTCGTACTCTGTGTCGAACTGGCTGGAGATGTTGGATTACTTTCATCATCAAAGAATTCCGTTGTTTCTGACATGGAATCATCATCACATAATGAACGTTCACTTAAGTCCGTTAATGGACCTGGATCTATAAATGATTTTTCATGATCCAATGTTACTTTCATTGGTCGTGATAAATCAACAGGTTTGGATAGATCCAACGGTGAATCACCTTCTTCTTTAACCGATTTTAGCATGATTTCACTTTTATCACCATTTGTTGCGGCCGCATGTGCTTGCAACTCACTAATATATCGCTTCATACTTTCCTCGTAATACTTTTTGATTGAATTCTCCATGTCTGGAGTGTTGAATGGTGGAAATAAAGGTGGAATTAAATTTGGATTATTTGAGAAACTTTTGTTATCACCACCGGAGCTAAAGCTCGGCGCCGATTCCATACTTAATTCTTCATCTGGTAACGCATCAATATTAATTTCGCCGCGTGCGCATTGATCTGCATGCTTTGTCTGTAAATGTGATTCTAATGCAGACTTGACTTTGAATAACGCTGGGCAAAATGGACATCGTTTATTGATTACCTGAGCGTGTGCACGGAATTGTCCTTTACGTTCACGCGCCCGAGTGTTCTGAAACCACACCTGGACTACACGTTTTTTTAAACCCACCTCTCGTGCTATATTTTCTAGCATCTTTCGAGATGGATTCGATTCAATTTGATATTTTTGGTATAAATAATCTAATTGTTCGGGTAGTATCGTTGTGCGCAATCGTTTATCTTTCGGTTGATCGGACATGTCACTTTCCAGATCATAATCGTCATATTTCCGTTTTTGTCCGCCAGCATTTGTTAACAATCCCATTAATGGATGCGGTATTGGTGAGTTCCCAGTACTGTTACTGAGCTCTGATACATTTAAATTGCCCGCTGCTGCCGCTGCGGCCGCATTCATTTGTTGTAGCTGCGCATGCTGTTGTAGTATGCCAAACGGGGAGTCAGGTGGATAAGATGGAAATAAATTTGGATTCATGATATGAACCAATTGATGTTCACGCCATAAATCAAAACGAGGAAATACTAAGTTACATTTATCACATTGAAATGTTCCCTCTTTGGTATCGTTGTTGCTGTTATTACCTCCTTGTTGGCTTGGTGTTGGGGTTGTTGCTGGCGAATTGGGAAAATTTGACCCACATGGTGTTGGTGTTGTGGGTTGTGTCGGTTGACTGATTGGACTTTGTGGTGGAATATTTTGTATTTGTGGACTTTGTGGTACGGGCGGTTGACTTTGTTGGCTTTGTTCAATAATTGTACTAGAATTGGAGTCTTCTGAACTCAAAACAGCAGCAATTTGTGCTGCTGCCGCTTGAGCTTGTGCTGATCGTTTAGCATCTTCTTCTTTAAAACAATGGGTCTTTTGATGGCGAATTAGTTCGTAGTATCGTTGGAAAACCAACAAACATTTTTTACATTGATAATTTAAACCCGGTGTTCTTTGAAAACGATTTGCACCAGCTTCTTCAGCAACACCCGGCGAAGGTTCTGCAGCCGGTTGATTTTCATACACTTTTCGAGCTTTCTGTCGTGCATTTTGAAACCATACAACTATCACTCGTGGACTTAAACTTAACAATTTTGACAAATATTCTAGATCGTCGTCTTTTGGGTATGCATTATTTTCGAAAAATTCTTGTAAAACTTTTATCTGATAATCAGTGAATCGTGTGCGATTTGCTCGCTTTCCAGTTGATCCACTGGAACTATTTGATCCATTACTGTTCCCACCAAATTCCACTCGCGTTGGACTGAGGCTACGATTTGGTGTTAATGGTAGCATCATATTTTGTTGGCCACCCACATTATTGGGACTGGCAAAGTTTTGTGGTGTTAGTTTTGGTGGTGGCAACATTGTACTAGACATTGATGTTGGTGTCATAACTTGTGCCATAGAAACAGGTAATTGAGAAACCGATGAAATCACATCGTTAAGCTGTTGATTCATTAATGACGATAGATTTAAATTTTGCGGCGTTGATGGTCGACTACTATTCCTGGATTGTAGTAAACTTTGATTTTCTGATTCGGCTAATGATGGCACTGGACTTTGGGGTGGATGATGATGTAAATTAAATGGCAAATTAAATATATTTGGTTTCTCATCGATAGGGGTATCTGGTAATAATTTATCAGTCTCATCAAGATTCTGTTCCTCTTTTGGTTCAGTTTTAACAATATCACTGTTTGGATAATCGTGTATACTGGGCGATGGGGATTGTAACATACCCATTGGACCACTTAATTTATTTTCATTATCACTAGGGCATGATTGTGGTTGTGATGATGTTGATTTTTGTAAATCATCACCAGACGACCCCGACGAGCCACCTGACGTATTCAATGGTAACACTTTCGCTTCGCCAGTTTTCTCATACTCTTCTAAATTGAGTGTTGTCGATGGTGGATTATTAAAATTGTACGGGCTATCTTTATTACGCTGTCGTTCTTTGAACAATGTGTTACGGAACCAATGTTTGATCACTTTGGGTGGTAATCCAGATTGAGCAGCCATTTCATGGATTTGATCCTCCGAAGGTGAATTGTTTATATCGAAATGTGCACGCAATATTTTTAATTGGTCATCGGTTATACGGGTACGTGCTCTCTTCTGATTAGCCGCAGCATTTGCAACCTATATGACGGAAAAATTGTAGATATTGATTTTAATAAAATAAAATTTTTTTTTTTTGCTATAGAATGGAACAATTTTTGCAAATATATATTTTTTTTAAATAAAGAATTTGTTTATTTATCTTTGAAACAAATAATAGGGTAAATCAGGTAAAAATAAACAATAGAGGTAAATTTCTCTTTGAAATAGTTTTTGAATAGAACTATTTTTTTTTTTGTATGTATGTATGTTTCTGGGAATTAATTAACGACCGTATCTCTGATACTTTAACATAAGAGTGAAAGAACAACAACTCTCTAATCCTTCCTCAAAGGATAATTTTGAATAATTAACAAGATTTTTTTTATTCAGAGAAAATTAAAGCATATTTGTTGTAACAAAAACTTGTTTCAATTTCTTGAATAACTTGAAATTTTATATAAAAAATTATCCTTTGTGGCGAAACATTTTGTATAAAATGGGGCTTTTGGTATCCCATTGTATAAATCTTCTCATGCGACTACAAGATCGTAATTAAACAGTACTTGAGCGTATAAACATTTTAAAGAATTTTTTTTAATACTCGGATAATAAAATTAAGGTCTTGATAAGAGGATATCAGAAAACTAATAAAGGTACTATGGGCCACAGAAGTCCAGATCATTTTCTATAATTTAAAATTGATTTCTGCCTTATTGATTCAGTTTTCGAAACAATACATCGGATAAAAAAAATTTTGAAAAATGTCCAGGACTTCTGTGGCCTATAGTACTTTTGAAAAATATTTAAAAAATAAATTGCATTAATTTGACTGCGAAAAAAACTTTGTTACATAAGCAAAATTTACGAGCAGTGCCAGAGAAGCGGCACCATATGCGGGACCATACTTTTTTGTTGAAATTTATCAAATAATCCAGCCGCGATTTATAGGGTAATAATCCCAAGTTTGAGAATTCAAGAAAAACGTGATTTTGTCAAGCTGCAAAATCTGCACTATAATCTTGCATAAATATTTCATTGAAAAAAAACGATACACCTCCTGGACTATAACAAAAACAAAAATTCTATTGATTAGACACAATTTTTAATGGATATTAAAAATATTTGTATCTGATTTACCCCCTAAACAAATGTTCCAAAAGAGAGGAAAAAAAAAACAAAATATGTGTATAAATGAAGAGTATGCATTTATTTTATTTTTTTTTTTCAGGTAAATTATTTGTTAAAATTTCAGGTAATGAATTACTTCTTACACACATAAAAATTATTTATAATAAAAAAGGTATACACATTTGTTTATTGTTCTTCATTAACAAAGCACAAATATAACACACATACAGATAAATCTATGTGATAGATAGATCCTTTGGAACAAAAAAGTATCCAAACAAAAGGTCCACACACAGAAATATTATATAGGCTAGTTAAGAATGACAGAGAGAGAGAGAGATAGATTGATAGAGGAGAGTACTAAAAACACACGAATATTATTAATGTATCTGTTTTGTACTTCTACACAGAAAAAAAAAGTCCCACCTGTGCTAACTGATCACAATTAAAAGAAATGAAAAAAAAAAAAAATTGTTACAGAAATATTCTTTACCCAAAAACTTTAAACAAATACTAATTGTTTTGTATAAGCAACGAGGAAGAAAAAAAATCTGTCACTCAAATAACTATTGAAATTTTATATTATTGATTAACTTAACAAAAAAATATCGAGAGAGAGATTTGAAAAGAAAACAAAACAAAAATAAATATTGTTCAAAAATTGAGATAATAGTCTTTACTTTACTCGACTGTGTAGGAAAAAGAAATCTTTATCCGTATTAAATTACAAAAAAATAATTATTATTAACGAACCAGAATTTATTTGAAACAAATAGAAAATAAGATTTGTATCAATTTTGTTTTTTTTTTCAATTTCTTTTCTGCTTATTATTAGGGGTCTTTTAAATTTTAGGGGTCTTACAAAATTTCCTTGCTGAAACAACTAATATTAAAGATTTGTTGAGTTAATCTTTAGCAAAACATCATTTAAGTTAACTATACCGGTTTGTGGTCAAAGATTGCCACGTGTATAACTTCGCGCCTTTTGTCAGTCTTAACGGATAATTGATTAGAATTTATAAATTATCTCGAAAACTTTAACAAAGCTTAAGATATTTTTAATAGAATTTGCAATTTGAGATTAATCAGAATCAAGAATAAAATTAGCATTTAAGTACTGCTAACAAATCAATGATATTAGTAGTTTGGTTTTGGATGAAATTCGAAATGAAATATTACTGAGACACTACTAACCTGTTGTTGTTGTTGCTGCTGCTGTTGTTGTTGCTGTTGAATAATTGCTTGCTGTTGTTTGGCAATCATGGCTTGTGGGGGAATCCTG